>OX578140.1:121324484-121804484 GCA_951213105.1 Amaurobius ferox
CTTTTGGCAGGCAAATATAGCGTACTGCTGTGCTTACAGTTGTGGTAAAGGAATATTGAATTTCTCGTTATATTACACATACAGATTTGTATGTGCATTCTTATCTATCGCTTCCTTTAAGGCGCCTTTGCCCTGCGCAATGAGTTAGGACGCAGAAGAAACAATAAGTTACTTGTAGAAAAATACCACGAAAAACGTATTTTGTGGGATTTGTGGCACTCCGACTACAAAGACAATCGGAAAAAGGTCAAGATATGGGTAGATTTGGCTTTAAAATGTGATTATTAGGAAAGGGAAACCTGTTCAGCAATTTTTTACAATACATATGCGCAGACATGTTGAGGAAAGTGTGGATATTTTGGTATACAGAATATATTTCAAAAATTAGAAAAAATAAATATACATGCATACTCGCCTATTTTTTCAATTATAAATTTAATCTCCCTACAAGAGACACCCATGCAAAATTGCGAGCTCCTTACAACTTTTTTTACCGGCAACTCCCTTCATATTCGTTTTTCCTTTCTATATCAATTTTTCATGTATTATATACACTTTAAGGAAATGATGACAATCCACGTGCGTTTCTGTAAACGTAAGCTTTTTACATTTTATTGGCCAGTACTTTTGTATATTTAAAGCCTTTAAATATTAAATTTACCTTTAAATTAAAAGTGACCTTTTTTAACACTTTCCAACGTAGTTGTAAAGTGTTTATGACTTTGGTGTTTCTGTCTGTCTGTCTATCCGTTCGCACGATAACTGCCGTAAAATAACGTTATCTAAATAAAATCTTAGTATGTTGTTGAGACGACCTTTGAGACATATAGGAATGAAAATGAACAATATCACCCAATTAAGCCCCTATTACACGATAGTAGTTTGGGACAAAAAATCTACAATTTGGGACAAAACCCTACAATTTGGAACGTCCCAAAGCTGTTCGTTCGCAAAACAGCTTTCGGACGTTTGTGATGTCACTCGACACAACACAGAATAAAAGTGACGACTCTCCAAGCAGCAAATGGGGAAGCTTTAGAGTTCTCTTCGTGTAAAGAGTACTCTTAACATCCCAAATGGTCCGTTTGGATTGATAAGTTCAATAAGAACAGCTTTCATTTCTTCATTCCAAAACAGTCTATCGGTCATCTTGGTCGCCATTAAAGTAAGAAATAAAATAACTCGAAAGCACGTCACCTGTGACGTTTCGGATTTACGCACTTCTGAAGGGTCGATTTTGAAATAATAATTACACTGTAGAGCGTTGAAAAATTAGTACAAAATATCCCCCCTCAACAAAAAATTGGAAAAGGACTCTGAAAAATGTACACAATATAACTCCCCCGCCCCCCACCATATCGAATATTTAAACAATGCAATATAAAATCGACTTTATTATTCCCTTTTAAGTAAGGAACATTTCCTTAAACCATTTCCTTTTTAGTAAGTATTCATGTTTCTACACGTTTAATAAGTTGTCATCTTGTGTTTCCCAATGTATCTACGTTTACACCTTTAAGAGTCCACTTCAACGATAAAAGCTTGCAATTTCGTCCCAGTAGCTCAACGGTAGAGCGTCGGCTGG
The DNA here is from genome assembly GCA_951213105.1 of Amaurobius ferox. NCBI lineage: Eukaryota > Metazoa > Arthropoda > Arachnida > Araneae > Amaurobiidae > Amaurobius > Amaurobius ferox. The sequence goes on from OX578140.1 coordinate 121,326,070, forward strand.
CCAATTCGGAGATCCAGGGTTCTATGCCTGGTTGGGGCAGCAAGGATCTTTACAACGGCGGCCGAACAAATTAGACCTGCAGATTAGTTCAACTATGTCGGATGTCTGAAAGTTACCCCAGTACGGATTCAATGAACTCCGAAAGATTGAGCGTCGATTTCAAATGGAGAGGATAACGACCATGCAGGACACTACCCTGGGTTGCTGTTGTTGTTGTTACTAATCCCCCGTGGTGAAGGAGCGCCTATGCACCACGTCCATTAGATCCCCGGTCCCATGGCGAAGGGAAGAGGATTTGCAGCTTCACTTTTTATTGAGGTTCCCCAAGGGCGGAAGGTTGACTTTGTCTCGACAACACAACATCCATGCCCGCTGGCGGGATTCGAACCCGCAACCCGACAATCCAGCGATCAGACGGAAACGCATGCCCCTGACCGCTCGACCACCGGATCGGCACTACCCTGAGTAAAAATAGTAGTAGCAGGATGCTAACCTGAGGTAAAATAGTAGGAGATGGTCAGTCAGATTCTCAGTTGCCCGCCAATCTGATATTAGAGGATGGAGAATGCAGGCTTCACTTTGACAATAAGAGCATGTAATTTCGTCCCAATAGCTCAACGGTAGAGATCCAGGGTTCGATTCCCAGGTTGGGGCAGTAAGGGTCTTTTCAACTTTTTTATTCAGATTCATAAAATTGATTCTTTTTAAAATTGTTATTTTTCATCTTCTGCGAGGAGGGGGGGGGATGCTTTGTACTAATTTTTCAACGGTCTACAATAATTTTATAATTTTCTTTTCTCCCAATCTCTATTAGGAAAATGAGATATCCCTCCGTATTCCGCTAAAGGAGTCATCCCCTTCTGAAAGTGTTCTCATCATGTAGCGTCATTGGGAATTCCTATACATCTGCATAAAAATTTTCTGTACTTCTCGAGTTCTTTGCTTGATCTATAACTTTTCTTGACACTTTGTATATAATGTAATATTTAGCTTTCGCACGCATTTACGAGAGATACATAAGAACGCCATTTATATATATATATATATATATATATTTTTTTTTTTGTTGGCACCGGAAATGCATTTGCAAGCTAAAAAATAAAATAAGCAAATAAGAGACGATAGCTTAAAATTTTATAAACGGTGGGCGGTGTTTAAAACGCGCTCTACCATTTCTGGATTTGAAGTTACAATACATCTATCAGAGAAATTCGAATATTCTTGCTTTAAAGAATTTTGTTCTTACTGGTCATCTAATCGTCTGCTTCGTGCTGACGACCGGCAATGTTCGCAAAACTATGGTTTACATGTGGTGATGGAGGATCAATTGAGAACTTTCTCAATTATGTGAAATTTTAATTTAGAATTAGACTAATTTGTATTTTTTTTCAATTATATAGCTTTAAAATTTAATTTTATATATTTGATTCCACTTTTTTGTCTTTGAATTGAGTTTAAGTTGGTATATAAAAATTCCATTAGTTTCAATATTTGCATTACGAATTACGAAAATCTCTGTCATGTGTTAATCTCTCAGATGTTAATTTAATGAAAATAAGCATCTTGCAATTACTTCGAATTCAATTACCAAGGGGGATTAATTGATAATAAAATAAAGAGTAATTTATCTAAAGACCCCCTCATTTGTTTGAACGGTATTTTAATCAGCAATACTTATTTCATCACATGAAGCAATTACGTGAACGTAATGACATTGATTTTTAATTTAATCCGGTAAAAGTAAATAAACGGATAAAAATGCCGTAAATCGTGACTGCATGAATAGGTCTCTCCTAACGCATATCATTTAAATGTTGTCAGTTTTACTTTAAAAGAATGATATTCGTTTAATCAATTTTCACCCTTAATAGAAATAATTTGCGCGGGAAATCTTTAATGAAAATAATTTCTTTTCTCTAATGTGGCCCTGTTTCTGTAATTTTACTATTAAAATCTTTCAGTGCTGATGAAGATGATGGTAATTAAGTACAATTATTCGAAGTATTGTACAGAATTGTCTGAAATTCGACTAAATTTATTAAGATTAATTTTCAAAAGATGCTGAAACGGTTAAAAAAATGTTCTAAAATTTCGGAGCATAACTTTCTTAAAAAAAAGAATAGCCTTTGACTTTTAACATATTCGATAATAGTACGATTATTATTATTGAATATCATTGTACCAGTTTCAATTTTGATTACCGAGTTCATCGTGCCAGTTTCAAATTGATGATTTTTAGTTTGATCGAGAAATATAGTTCCAACCGAGTCACTATATATTGAATAAATTATAGATTTTATACCGGGGATTTTCTGGAAGAGATGGCGCAGGTTAACAATGATCATATCTCCAAAGGTATAAAATATAAAATTCTGTTTGGCATTGTAATAGTATTGAGTTACTTTTGTCTATTTAATAATTTTAGAAAGTTTGTTTTTGATTTAAACGTGTTCAAGGGTCTTATTTACATAGTATTCTCTTTTTAGTTATCCATTTTCCAAATGCTTAGGTTTTTGATATTCTTCTGTTCCAAATAGATTCTATTCCATGGTTATTGTGTTAAAAAATGATGAAAGTTCGTTCTTTTTAGGTTATAGCAATTTAAATTGGCTAATTTGTAATTCCATTTATTACCCTTTTTATTCCCTTTGATTTGATTCTAAATATGTTGTTCTCGGTTAAAAATTTGTTGATTTATCGCAATTTTTCAGTTTTATTCTATTTTAAGCTTTTTAAATATTTCAGAATCGTCCATATATAAATTATTACCGAATTCGTATATTCCAAATCGTTTCACTTCATTTCTTTTTAATTTTCGTCTGCTTTAAAATTCCTGTTCTCTTCTTTAATATTTCGAGTTTTTGATTGGTTGACCGTAATATTAAAATCGTCTGTCATTAATTATTTTATCGTTCATCGCTAATTTAGTTTACAGTGTTTGGCAACGATGTTTATGAGTATATAAACATATTCACACTCTCTGCTCTCCCCTTTTATTAGAACTCAAGATGTGATCTACGAAGTTATTGTTTTGCGCTTCGGCGTTCTTACGCATTCCATTGCATTGGAACGAAATATCCTATTGCCTCAGCTTTGTTGATAAACGTGTGAATATTTGCACTACTTTACTTTCAACGATGTTTTAAATGATGTTGTTTATTCACATCACGAGAAGTTTTCATCATTTAATTTGATAAATAGCGTGACTGGACAATGTTTTGTCTTGGAATATTTCTAACGGGCGATCTGTGAAGGAAGGCGTTGTTTAGTCTACGAATTCGTCGAATTTAGTCTACCAATTAAGCGTTTGTTTCTCGTAATCAGTGGGTTTGCTTTAAATGACCTATCGAGGCGGCATTTACATATGTGATTAATGGACTATATGTTCGGCGCTTAGTACAAATGAATGAAGAAGTGTCCACTGTTTCCGATGAAGATATCGTTAATTGATGGTTGTGCTGATCAAATGTTTTGACTATTTTGCGTTTATCTGCTAGGATCTGTTGCATCCAGTGCGGTTCGTGACGGCTCTCTACATCCGGTGATATTTTTAAATGATATTTCTAAATGTCTATCAGTTTTACACCATTTTTAAGTTCAATTGAGTTGGTTTTGAATAAGACCCCTTGACCTATATATTTTAGGTCACCAGAACCTGAGATTTTCTTTAACTTTTAGTTGAAATTTCCCTTTTGGCTAATTGATGTTCTTTTTATTCTAAATTGTAGTTTGGCAAATAATTGTATAATTTTAACATTGTTAACTTTAAATGTAATATTCTAACGTTTTTACTATCACTATACGACCGGCCACATAATAAATTAAATTTATTTATTTAATTTATTTATGTTTAATTTGATTTATTTAGTTAATAAGATGTTTTTAAAAGCTGTAAAAATATTTTAAAATTTTTGTTAAAATGAAGTTCATTTTAATAAACGTTAGATTGTTGAAAACTTAAACTCTGTGTTCTTTCTTTTTACTTTAATGTATTCTTTTATTTTTAGGAAAGTTCCATTTTATTTTACAGGTTAGCATATTTTTATACATTTAGGGAGAAACTGGTCAACTGGCACATTTTCAGATATATTTTAGATGACCTTTAAGTTTTGGGAACTTGGAATATTCAGAATGTTTTGAATGAATCTATCTTTTGCATATAGAATGGTTTTTAGAATGTCATAACTCTTTTTTTAACAGGACAATAGTTACTTAGTTTTGTATTATTCAATTATTTTAGTCTAAACCCTAATTATGTTTTTATGACGTACTTTGTTGTCCTTTATATAGTTTTTGTCTTTAATTGATAATTTTTAACACTTTCGAACATAGTTGTAAAGTGTTCATGACTTTGTTCTTTCTGTCTGTCTGGTCGCATGATAACTGTCGTAAAAATTACATTATCAAAATGAAATTTTAGTACGTTGTTGAGATGGTCTGTGGGACATATGGGAATGTAAAACAATGATATCACCTACTTAGTTTTGGATTTAACCCGAGTTTAAAAAACGAAATACATTGAACCCTATAGGATATAATTTTTCAAACGTTTTTTAAGCGGAGTTAAAATTCACAAATTGCTTTGAAAATTTTTGGACATATGCAAATTATTACGTAAAATGTGTGAAAAATATTTCATCAAAATATGTTAATTGGTTTTTGAAATAAAAATTTAAATAATAATTACACCCATATTATATGAAGAGATCACGTGACTCATTGCAAAATAAAATATGGCATCCATTTTCTTTTTCACTTAGTGAAAATCGTGATTTTTAAGGAACGCTTATATATTTTTATTTAGAGTTGCACCCGTTCTAAAACCGCTTTATTTTTGCATCTTATCTGTGTATCTAAATTTTGTGCCTACGCAATTACAATATTTTTTATTTTAAATGATCACTAAACTTTGATTAGTTCTACAACAAAGTTCAATTTTAACGTATGTATAATGTAAATACATCAAGCGATTGTAAGATCAGTTGTATAAGAATTGCTGAATGTTTTACACAAAATTATTTACCTCTGGAGTATGGAATATAAATGAAATATTCATTAATTTTATAGAGAAACAGACGATTTTATAGCATTGCCTGTTTTGATGAAGTTTTAAGTTTCCAAGTAAAATAAATTATTGTAGTACTGTGAAAATTTAAAAAATATCACTGCTGAATGTATCTCATTTTAGAGATGTTTAAATAAAATTGCATTTTAGTTGGAAAGTGTTTTATAATCACTGTTTTATGCATGATTAATCTTTCTTGTTGCATTATTCAACTCCGAAATAAAAAAAAAATCGCAAAATGTTAAAAATAATATGTAAAATAGCAGAACAAATGTTCATCTATGTGTAACTATTTTTGTATTTCCAGACCCCCCCAACTCTGATGACCCAGAGTAATAAATCTTTGTGTATTTATAGTATCGGCCACGGAACAGCAGCTCACAGGGTCGGATTGCCGGAAACTGACGGAATTTGACGAGTAGATAGAAACTTAAAATTTGGTGCATTAATCAATCAGTCGATAAAATTTTTGGGAAAGATCAAATGTTTATTCATTGGAGGGGGCGGGTATGCCCCATCTCAATACGTTCTAAATGCGAAATGATTGAAAATAAGACTGTACGAAAAGATAAAGACTGAAAATTTGTTGGCAGCGCTCGAATAGAAGAAAATGGAGAATATAATTTTTCCAGGAATTTTTAAAGTTTTCGCACGACGAAGTGTTCGTGTTGCCGGATAAACAATAAACACACTCATTTAAATAAGACAGCGATTTCAAAGTTGGTGCACGGATCAATCACAAAATGCGCAGGACAACTTGAAAGTAAAATTAACTCAAGTGTGGCTCAACTTGACTTCCTCATACTAAATCAATTTTTAGTAACTTTTTTTTCAAATTTGAAAAGAAAAACTTTGAATAATCAGCTTAGAGGGTCCAAATAATTACAATTATAGCATGTTACCCTTCATTTTAAAGGGCTGGACAAAATCTTTCGATTGATTGCATACTTGACAATGCACCTCCCCCCCCCCCCATCGGCGAGCGGGGAGGGCGGGCACGAAATACTATTGACGTCACGAAAAAATATTGTATCAAGGCTGTTCTTTACATCAGTGATTGAAATTATAAAGTTTCGTGATCATTGAGCCCTAAATACACCCTTTTATGCATGATTATGTTAAATTTTGTCCTATACTCCCATGTTAAAAAATATATATATAATATCGAATGAATTTCGAAGTTTTCCCTCGAATTTGAAAAAAATTCCATCTAGTTCTAGATTTTTTGATTACAACGCTGGATATAAAATTTCGTGAACATCCATTAAAATTTATGATAGTACAGACAGGCAGACAGACATCGCTCCAAAAATAGTCAAAACGTGTTCAGGAGGTATTAAAACATATATTGGCATCACAATCTCGAATTCGAAAATTTTGCGGGAAAACAATGTTTTATATTATATTGCATAGTATGATAAAGTAAAAATGTGCATTTGAGGGGCTGATATTTACCTGCACCATAGCTTTCAAATTGCGTAATGACACGGAAGCGTATTTCGTGAAGAGATAGAGAATTGGAAATTGGTGCAATTATATAGTTCGTTCAATTTGGGCAATTTCCCTTTTCCAATATTTTTTATTTTAGGCGTGATGCAAATCGAAATGTTCGATTTGTTGAATAAATAAGATAGAGATAGAGAGTTCAATAAGATAGAGAGTTCAACCTATGATAATAGCGATATCAATTGTTTTAAAATTTAAATTTTAGTATAAGTATATATTCTTTCATAACAAAATGATTCGTAAATATTCGATAAATAAATTGAGCCATCTGACTGCTAACATTGTTATTTATTATTATATCTGTACTGTGAGAGTCAAATACGCGTGACTTGGAGTTCAAAACCTACTTTTATTACTTTCCTTATATACATAATGTATAAGGAAAGTATTGTGACGGGGTCGAAAATTCGAATTTGAGTTTTCGACGGGAGAGCACGTTTCAAGCATCCCTGATCACGAATCAAACAGTTTTGAAGTGATGTCTGTGTGTGTGTGTGTGTGAAAGTATGTGTGTGTGTGTCAGTGGGTCTGTGGAGATGATAACTGACGAACGAATGGACTGATTCGAACCAAATTTGGAACAAAAATCACAATTCGTAAACACTGGAAGCCTATTGTTTTTATACGCAATCGAATGTTCAGAACCCCCTTAAATTTTCGAATGAAATTTTGAAAAAATCATCAAAAAATCAAAACCACTAATAAAGTTAAGCAAATAGACATTTCTTATGTAATTTTTCATTAGAAAACGATTGACATAAATTTTAGAACGCTAACATGAACCGTTCTCGAGATATTGCACATTTTTCAAAAAAAATATCAAAAAGTCATATAAAATAAAAAAAAAATATTTCCTATTGAGAAACATGTTCACTTTTCTTATGTAATACCATGCGATAAATTGGATGACATCATTCTCGTGGATCTAGCTCGTTCCATTTATGAAAAAATATACTTTGAGTAGTACTTTTGAATTTGAACGCCAATAGTCATTTATCTGCTGTAAGAATGACTTATTTCTTCGTCCATAACGCTTGGTGATATTTTGGCGACGAATTTGGCGGAATATCGCCAAATTGGCAACTTTTTGAAATGTCAAATTAACGAAAATCTCGCCAAATGGATAAAAATGACGCTAAATCAATAAAAATGACGACTAATTGTCGAAAATTCAATATCTTGGAAAGGATATTAGTATCTACTACAAGAAAAACCTATTTATTTTACTGTAAAAGTAGTAAATTCATTTCATTATATAAGGAAAGTCATGTGTTGCCCACATCAGATTTTTTTATAATACAGTTGTATAGATAAAGCATTGTTTTTACAAAATGTTCGAATTGGGGATTTAAGAATAAGGACGCTTTGCGAACGTATGAACTCATATGAACACTACCTGAAATACGTCTTTTTGAGTGCGTATGTGCATATGTCAGCAAGGGATAAGGCATGATAACTCATAACTAATTGATGGTTTAGGTTAAAATTTTTATGTGCAAATACGTATATTATGTAAAAAGCTGAACTAAATATAATATTTTTTCTATACGCATGATTAGAACGCCAATTATTTAAAATTAAAGGTTCTCATATCTTTATTTACTGTATGAAACAATGATCATGGACGAGCGATGCGAAGCCCATCCTCTCTATATCAGCGAAGTGAAATCAACATTTGCCTGAATTTTGTGATCCCTTTCACTAGAAAAGTACAATAGGTAGGAAGATGAAAATGTGTACACCTTCGTAAAATTGGACACAGATGTGCTAAATCGCAATTTCAATAACTGAAACGAACTGTGACAGGGTGAAACGTCCATTTTTAAACAGCGCATGCTCATTACGCTTAAACAACAACTTTGAAACAGCTAATCAAAGCGTATGCACTTGCGGGTACTATCATATAAATGTGCTCCTATATGTTAAATGCATTTTTCGATTTAAATGTATGACTTTGATTTCCCGTTTTCTAACTTGTTTAATTTAGTATTCAAATTCTAAAAACTTATATGTTCTTTGGCGCTTATATGCTTATGGCTTTTAGCTGATTTGGCAAGATATCGCCAACGTATCGACTTTTTAAATGTTGCCGAATTGATAAAAATGTCTCCAAATGGATAAATATGACGCTAAATGGGTGGTAATGTTTTGCAAATTTTTAATTCTGTCATATGACGGGGATACCTTCTATGTAAGAAATGCACTTCTCTCTGTTTGTTTATAACACCGATTAATCATTTGTCAGGAGAACTTGAATAAAAAAAAATGTTCATTTTAGGGGCTAATCTACCTGCGACGAAGCGCTCAAACTGCGAAATGATAAAGCAGTGTACTTTGTGAAGAGATAGAGAATAATTGGAATTTGAAGCAATTATAGAATTGCTCAATTTAACAAAGATGGGCAATTTCCCTTTTTCAATCTTTTTACTTTCCCTGCAATACATGGTAATGTATAGGGAAAGTATTGGAATCATGCTGAAAATCACAACTCGAGTTTTCGACTGATCTACACGTTTCGAGACCCTAGAATACGAAAAAACTATTTTTAGCGTGACGTCTGTGTGTGTGTCTGTGTGTCTGTCTGTCTGTCTGTCTGTCTGTGCAGATCTTGTATCCACTTTAACTAAAAAACTAATTGACCGATTTTCATAAAATTTGGTAGGTAAGTCACTTGTGGGCGAATCTGGTGCTGATTAGTTTTGGGTATGATTGGGGATAAAAGAACCCGCCTTTTTTTTGCGAAATGGCCCGCAAAAGCTTGTATCCACTCTAGCTAAAAATCTAATGGACCGAATTTCACAAAATTTGGTAGATAAGTCGCTTATAGGTCACCCTGGTGCTGATTAGATTTTGGTACGATTCGAAAAAAAAATAACCTGCCTTTTTTTGCAAAATGGCCCGCAAAAATCTTCAAAATTTAAAATAAGAAACTACGTACGCTCAAATATATCCATTAAATGCTTGTTTTATACGTAATTTTTAACGGAGAAAAGAATAAGACCAACCTCATTACACTAGGACTAGCCGTTCTCGAGATATTTTAGTGTTTTCGTATTTCTCTACGCCACCTTTGAAAATAAGTGCAGTTACCAAATGAGAACGAAAATTGATTTAAAAGTGAATTAAATTTAATTAAAATAAAGAGAACGTGGATATAAGTCTGCAGGGAAAGTCATGTGCTGCCCACATCAGATTTTTTATTTTAGGCGCGCTGCCCATCGAAATATCCGATTTGCTGAATAAATAAGGGACGCTTTTTAAATGAGATAGAGAGTTCATCCTATGATAACGGTATCGATTGTTTTAAAATATAAATTTTAGTTTAAATATATATTCCTTCATAACAAAATAATTTGTAAATATTCGAAAAAATAAATTGAGTCATTTGACTGCCAACTTTTTATTTACTGTATATCCGTATCATAAGAGTCAAATGAATATGCTTGATTTTGAATAAAAAATGTACTTTATTTTATAATATAGTTATATAGATAAAGCATTGTTTTCCCGAAAATTTTCGAATTCGGGATTTATGGAAAAAGGACGCCTTGTGAACTTGCGAACTCATTTGAACACTACCTGAAATATGTTTGTGTGCGTATGTGTGTATGTCAGCTAGAGATAGGCTGGCATACACATATACTAATTACAAGTTTCGGTATAAAATTTTAAGCGCAAATACGTATATAAACACTTGGCGATACATTTGCTGAACTGGCCGAATAATCTAACATCGCCAATATGGCGATATTTAGCTTCAGATTGATGAAAATATCGTTCAAATTGCAAAAATGATGCCAAGTTAATGACGCCTAATAGGTGAATTTTTTATTTAAATATTTTAATATGTGGACTCTATTGCTTATTGAGGATGCTAATATTGTTAATTTAGAGTTGCGTGAAATATAAGTTAATTGGGTACGAAAATGTTTTTCATGTTGGCATCCAGAAAAGCGCCTCATACACAGTTCAACGTAAAAACACTATAACGTGGATGTTATACATCATTTTTTCACTGTGAAAGAAGTAAATTCATCGCATTATGTATGGAAAGTCATGTGTTGCCCATATTAGATTTTTAAAATTTAGGGTTGATTTAATTTCGTCGTCTTGTACTAAAATCTAAACATCATCAAGATTGCACAAGGCTCTCTAATCTCAGTAAATTCAGAAAGATAGTTTTTGAGTTAGCGTAGTTACACAAAAAACTGCACACAGATAGACATACAGATGATTATGCGCAAGCTAACACAGGTACCATTAGTTGAATCCTGTTTTAGTACATCTAAAATGTGAAAAAACATCGAACCAATTTATGACCCTAGCACAAGACTTGCCTTATACATGTACTATGTAGTGTAAGTAAAGTATATTTCGCGTTAAGACAGGCGCAGACAAAAGACTTTTAAAAATTTCTAAAGAGCATCTTTAAGACATATTGATTTTCAATGCATCTAAAATTGTTTTAGGTACGAAAACAACGATTTCCTTTTGAGAGGAATATATGATTATTTTCAGGTTCATACAAGATAAGTTTAACGGCGAATATGTTTTTGAAGATTGCCCGAATCTTAGAAATTCAGCTCGTATCGGCATATTGATACCAAAGTTCCTACCCTTAAATTTAATCCAATAATCATCTCCATGGTAAAAAATACAGTTGAAAATTTAGTTAAATATTTAGCAAAATTTGAATTAACCTTTTGCTTACGGGTGGCGTCAATCCCAGCAAAAAACTTCAGCGTCAATCCCAAACGAAACGTCAATCCCAAACGAAAAACAGCGTCAATCCCAAACGAAACACAGCGTCAATCAGCGTCAATCCCAAACGAAAAACTTCACAAAAAGACAGGCATTTGACATATCCTATCCCAAACACTTCCATTCTTCTTTGCAGACATTGGCGTCCATAGTCCTGTCTTTATGGCGTCCATATGTACCTGTCTTTTTGAGAGGTTCTTTTTGCAGGGGTCTCTTTTGGGAGGCTCGTATTGTCGGCCAGCATTTAAGATTGGGAAAACTGCTTTGCATGGAATGGCCATACTTGACTTGAACCCCATCGAGAATGTATGGGACATGCTTGGGAGACGTTTTTCTCTCTGTGACACTCCCGGAACCTTTACGAGCCAAGGACATGCCTGCTCCGTGAATGGGCAAAGATACTCCTAAACTACCATAGATGATCTTTTTCTCGGCATGAATCGACTTTATCGGGCATGTGTTTCCAACAGAGGTCATAACACTCCGTATTAATAAGCCTCCACTAATGAATTGTTTTGGCCGCCCAAAACTTCTATGTTTTTATTTATTTCTATTATTGTTTATCTCAAAAATTGTTTATAATTGTTTATATGTGTTTCTCTATGTTTATCTCAAAAATTGTTGAAACTCATATATTGTACTTTGTAAGAGTAATCTTCTACAAATGCACGGGTATATCTTCTAATCTACGAGAATATAAATAGTACAGGTGTAATGGGATATATTTTGACATATATTGGCATATATTGGAGTCAAGTACGGCCTTCTGGTATGAAGACAACGGGAATTATTGATATTTTCAATTTATTACGTCATCTGTTTTATTTTGGCAATGATTTTTGAGGCTCATATTGTAATACTGGTAATGTTCTACTAACACTCGGACATATCTTCTAATCTATGACATTATAAGTAGTGCGGGTAAATCTTCCCATATAATTTTAGCACTTTCATTTTGGCATATATTGGAATCAATTATTGCCTTCAGGTTTAAAGATTAGGGGTTTATTGATATTTTCAATTTATACATGCAATCTACTAATACATGTTATATCTTTTAATATTCGCATATATAAGTAGTACGGGTCCCATTCAATTTTAACGCTTTTATTTTGCATATATTGATTCAATTCCATATTTTTTTGTAAAATTGCTTACAAAAGGAGACTAGATGTTTTATTTTTCAGATCTGCTCGTGAGGATAATTTTTTATAGTGAGAACAGAGATTCTTAAACTTCTTTTTAGAAGCATTAAATTAAATATTTTAACAGAATAATTTGATTAAAAATGTCATTTAGTATACTATAGGAGTTTGCACATGATTGTGAATTTTAAGTTTCTTTATATTATATACTCCGTACGAAGAACGATTTATGCTACTAGTAATAAATAAGAACGTTTAAAAGAATTTGTAAAAGAAAGTTGTTGAAACGATAATTACTGCTTATTCTGATATCCATTGTGATACAAATAGAACTAAAAATATGGTAATATAAAGTGAGTGGCGTAAAATAAATACGAATATTTTCTTTTTCATTATTTACCTTCAGACGTTAAGAAGCAGAAAAAAAATTGAGCAGTATAATTAATCATTCCTGGCAGATATTTACTAACGAGAAATAAATATCGAATTTCGCTTTCAATAACATAATAGGAAAATACCATCTTAATTGATTTAAAGGCATTTTTTTAGCGCAAAATTAATTCATTTCTCTTGTTATGTGTGTTATTGAAAATTTGTTGCAGAAGTCAATCTAATGACTAATGCAAAATGAACAATTATAATAATTATTAATAATTTAAACATTTGCATAATTGCAGTAAGATTGCTATAATTATACTTTTCCTATAGTTTTTATGATCTGTAAAAAATTACACCAGTTTACTTAATTGCATGGAAGTTTCTTGTTGATATAAATAATTTGTTAGTATATGTTAATTTTGGGAAAATAGAGCACAGTAATTACGAATTTTTAAGATAAATGTGTTTTTTGTCTCAAGATGATTACTTGTTTTTATACTTAATTCTACGAAATATTTTGCTGAGATAAGTATTTGGATAATTTTATATAATTTAGGAAATAATTTTCTATAATTTAGGAAATAAATCGTATTCTGCAGTTAGTCTAATTTAACTTTCCCTTCAATACATACCAATGTATATTTCCAAGCATAGGATTCGTGTCAATAATCTGAACCCGATTTTTGACGGATCTGCACATTTCGAACACGCTAAAACAACAATCCATCATTTTTTAAAGTGACGTTTATGTGTCTGTCTATCTGTGTAACATATTTATCCACTATAGCTCAAAACCGAATCAACAAACTTTTACAAAATTTGGTAGATAAATCACTCGTTTCTTACTCTGATGCTGTTTAGATTTTGGTACGATGTGGTGCGATATGTGATACGATTTTTTCCTTTTTTAGTGAAATGGTTCTTACAACATCTTGGCGATATTTTGCTCGACATTGGCGAAAATATCGTTAAAATCACATTGCGAAAATGACGATGATTTAACGAAAATGATGCCATATTGACGAAATAATTGTTAAAACATTTTTATATACGGACTATATTGTTTATTGCGGATGCTATCTTTATCGATAATTGCCAATTTAGAGTTGTGTGAAGTATAAGTTAATTGGGTACGTGTTGTGAAATAGTTTTACATGTTGCCATCCGGAAAAGCGGCAAATGTACAATTGAACAATAAAAATAGTGTGCCGTAGATTTTATATATCATTTTTTCACTGTGAGAGAACAAATTAATTGCATTATATAGGGAAAGTCATATGCTACCCACATCAGATTTTTTAATATGAAAACGAAAAGTAAATCAAATCATTTATAAAGCGCTGACATACACTATTCTTCAAAATATTGCTTTTACTTTCGCTGCAATGCATGGTAATGTAGAGGGAAAGTATTGGAATCATGCAGAAAATCGCACCTCGAGTTTTCGGCGGATCTACACGTTTTGAGACCTCTAAAATACGAAATAACTATTTTTAGCGTGACGCCTTTGTGTGTGTCTGTCTGTCTGTGTATCTGTCTGTCTGTCTGTGTATCTGTCTTTCTGTCTGTGCAGTTCTTGTATCCACTCTAACTCAAAAACTAACGGACGGAATTTCATAAAATTTGGTACATAAGTCACTTGTAGGCGAATCTGGTGCTGATTAGTTTGGAGTACGATTCGGGATAAAAAAAACCCGCCTTTTTTGGCAAAATGTCCCTCAAAATTTGTCAAAATCTAAAATAAGAAACTACGTATGCTCAAATATAAACATTAAATGCTTGCTTTATACGTAATGTTTAACGAAGAAAAGATTAAGACCAACCCCATCGCACTAGGACTAGCCGTTTTCGAGATATTTTAGTTTATCGTATTTTCTCTACGCCACCTTTGAAGTCCAATTACCAGATAAGAATGAAAATTGAATTAAAAAAAGAGAATTGAATTTAATTAAAATAAAAAGAACGCAGATATAAGTCTGCAGCGAAAGTCATGTACTACCCACAGCAGATTTTTTGGAAATGCAGACAGGCCTTTAACTTTCCGAATCATTTAAAAAGCGCTCACATGCCCCATTCTTTAAAATATCGCTTTTTAAAACTAAACCTACGACTATTAATTTACTGATGACATTAAAAGAAATATTAAAAGCATTCGTTTTTTACTTTCCCTGCAATACATGGTAATGTATAGGGAAAGTATTGGAATCATGTCGAAAATCGCAACTCGAGTTTTCGACGGATCTGCACGTTTCGAGACCTCTAGAATACGAAAAAACTATTTTTAGCGTGACGTCTGTGTGTGTGTGTCTGTGTGTCTGTGTGTCTGTCTGTCTGTCTGTGCAGATTTTGTATCCACTCTAACTAAAAAACTAATTGACCGAATCTCATAAAATTTGGTAGGTAACCCACTTGTGCACGAATCTGGTGCTGATTAGTTTTGGGTACTACTCGGGTTAAAAGAACTCGCATTTTTTTGCGAAATGGCCCGCAAAAGCTTGTATCCACTCTAACTGAAAAACAAATGGACCGAATTTCACAAAATTTGGTAGATAAGTCGCTTGTAGGCCACCCTGGTGCTGATTAGATTTTGGTATAATTCGAAAAAATATAACCTGCCTTTTTTTGCAAAATGGCCCGCAAAAATCATCAAAATCTAAACTTATGAACTACGTATGCTCAAATATAGCCATTAAATGCTTGTTTAATACGTAATATTTAGCGAAGAAAAGAGTAAGACCAACCCCATTACACTAGGACTAGCTGTTCTCGAGATATTTTAGTTTTTCGTATTTTCCTACACCATTTTTGAAAATAAGTCCAGTTTTCAAATGAGAACGAAAATTGAATTAAAAGTGAATTAAATGTAATTTAAATAAATAGAACGTGAATAAATAGAACGTCTGCAGAGAAAGTCATGTGCTGCCCACGTCAGATTTTTATTTCGATATTCAATTGATTATATTTAATTTATTTGATACTGAAAAAAAAAAATTGAAAATTTCACCGGTTGCAGTAAATTTGCTGAACCCGCTAATTTACAAAAGAATATGTAAAAAAGTAAAATGCTTTTTATTGAGAACTCAAGATATAGAGCTGCGTTTTAAATTGCTTTGTTTGTCTTTTCCTTATTTTGAAAACACGAATTTCAATTAAAGCAAATTTATTTCATTCTTTCTGTGAGTATGTTGGGGTCAAGTGTTGCAATTATTGAGGTAATTTTTTTAAGAAAAGGCAAGTCTTTATGAAGGAGAAAAAATAGCTTAAATTACATTTTATGAGTCATTTAATGTGTATAAAAGATTTACGTGAAGCATTTGTTGCAATTGTTGATAGGTAAGTTTGGAACTTTTAAGAGTAAAGGTTTATTAACAGCTTATATGGGGGTTGTTTAAATTTATGAGGCAGAGTAATTGCTCAAATACGTAAGCATGCAGTTTTCAGCTTTCCAATTGCATGTGTTATTGTTTACTTTGGCTGGAAAAATTTCTACTTTACTCTTTATGGATGTGTTGATACGTTAGAGACGGTAAGTAATAATAACAATAATAATTAAGTAGTAATAAATAGGTAATAATAATTAAGTAATAATAAATAGGTAATAATAATTAAGTAATAATATATCCCATACAATATATCTATAAGAAGAATATCCCATAAGAATACTGAGGTTAGGTGCGGCAGTAATTGCTGGCAATAATAAATAAGCCTTTAAGGGGGGAGCAGGAATAACTGAAACAACATTTTATTAGTCATTAAATATAATATATTACGACAGTGGAGTAAATCATTTATTGCAATTGCGGCTGGGAGCGCTTTTGAGAAGTAGTTGGATATTAACAGTTCATTAAAATGTTATGTGAGTTTATAGGAAAGGGTAATTACACAAATGAATAAGCATTAAGCAGACAGCCCTTTAGCTTTCTAATTGCATGTTTTATTCTGAACGGAATTCTTCTACCTTTTTCTTTGGATGTGTTTATATGTTAAAAACATTTTGCCGGTGGTGGATCTCTTGAAGAACAATTTTGAGACTACTGCCCCCCTTCTACATCATCCAGATAGAGGTAAAAGAACAACTAATCAAAGTTTGATCAGCCAGATGATTTACAGCATGCATTTAAAACTACTTGTATTTCTTTTTCTAATTTCAAAACACGAATTTCAGTTTATTAAAGATATTTAGTTTTATCTTTCTCATGACAATACTGAGGTTACGTGTTGGAGTTATTAAGAGATTCAATAAATAAGCCTTTATGGAGGAGTAACTAAAATCACATTTAAGGAGCTATAATATGTATTATGACAGTGAAGTAAATCATTTGTTGTATTTGCGACTGGGTGCTGCTTTAAGAAGTTGTGTGATATTAACAGTTCATTAAAATTTTATTTTAATTTATAGGACAGTTATTACTCTAATTTATATTCAGCCAGTCCTTTAACTTTCCAATTACATGAGTTATTATTTACTTTGGCACGAAGAATTTCTATCTTTCTTTCTATAAATGTATTGATATTTTAGAGCAGTGTTTCTCAAACTGGGGTACATGTACCTCTGGGGTGACATGAAAAAATCAAGGGATATTCGTCACTTGAAAAATGAATTTATTAGATTACTAAAACAAATATATTTATAATCACATAAATGCAATAATGCTTCTCTAATTAAATAAATATAAGTCAACTAGCATGAATATCTGCGATGCCCTGAATTTAAGATGAGAACCGCCAAATAAGAAACAACTACTTAAATAATAATTGTACCATTACGCAATTAAATTAAAAAAAATCATGTATTTGCAACCATTTCAACCATATTTTACCCGCATCTACAACCACGTTTTGTCCATCTTTAAAAATCTGCAAAAACAGTCTACTGATTGGTTTTCTTTTCTTAATTTTCGACAGGTAAGATTTTGGTTTAAAAATTCACACAGGAAACGGTTCCGAGAATGTGCAGGTTTTGTTGATTTGGAGCCCCTTTTTTTAAGGATTTCTTAATTTCTTTTTATAAATATTTTAAATTCCATCTAAGTTTTGATTTTTCTAAAATTCTATGCAATATTTGAAATCATTAGTAAAAAAAAACTCGTGAGGTTCTAGGCCAAATATTAGCTTTGGGATAAGCGGGATATACATACATAGTCACAAAAAATATGGTTGGACAGAAATTAATATATAAAATAAATAAAATTATGTATAACATAGAAGTCGCGACCATTGCAGATATCAGCATCCATTGACCGGTTTTCTCTTATTATGCGAGCGTCAGCATGAAATAGCCGATATCTGCAATGACATCAAGAAACTTTCTGTAGAAACCGCAACTTCTGCGAACTTCAAATGGGAACTGACATTTTCCATCTTTCTACATGGCTGGCATAAAATTACGATTTAGCTCAGGCAAGCTGCAAAGATAAAGCTGCAAAGCCAAAGAAAAGACAAAAGAAGCTGCAAAGACAAAGTTCATAAAACACAAAATCTGCGTCTTTTGTGTTTTATGAATTTATAATATACTAGCAGCATACCCGTTCTTCGTACGGAGTATATAATATAAAAAAACTTAAAATTCACAATCATGTGCAAATTCCTATAGTATACTAAATGACATTTTTAATCAAAACATTCTGCTAAAATATTTAACATAATACTCCTAAAATAAAGTTAAGAATGTCTGTTCTCGCTATTCAAAATTATCTTCACGGGCAGATCTGAAGAATAAAACATCCTGGCCTCTTTTGTAAGCAAATTTACAAAAAATATGGAATTGAATCAATATATGCAAAATAAGAGGGTTAAAATTGTATGGGACCCGTACTACTTATATATGCGAATATTAGAAGATAGAACCTGTATTAGTAGATTACATAAATTGAAAATATCAATAAATCCGTAATCTTTAAACCAGAAGGCAGTAATTGATTCAAATAAGCGCCGAAATGAAAGTGTTAAAATTATATGGGAAGATATACCCGTACTACTTATAATGTCGTAGATTAGAAGATATGTCCTAGTGTTAGTAAAAGATTACCCGTATTATAATATGAGTCTTAAAAATATTTGCCAAAATAAAACAGATTAATTAATAAATTAAAAATATCAATAATCCCCGTAATCTTCATACCAGAAGGCCGTACTTGATTCCAATATATGCCAAAATATATGCCAATATACCTGTACTATTTACATTCTCATACATTAGAAGATATAGCCGTGCATTTGTAGAAGATTACTCGTACAACGTGCAATATATGAGTTTCGACAATTTTTGTCGCAAAAAAACAATGGCATAAGAAATTGAAAATATCAATAATCTCTGAATCAATAATCCCCAAAAACATCAATAATAATAATGTTTAAATCTGAAGATCGTAATCGATATTATCCAGTCAAAAATACGATGGCAATGGAATTTATTTTATATACATATCGTCATTATTAAAATCGGAAAATATTTAATAAAAATCTTTTTCCTCATAAACACACTGGATTTAAATCCGTTGCTAAGTGACATGTTATGATTTGCTTCAAATAAATTGGTGGTCAAAATATCGTCTGAATAATGCAATCTCTAATGAAGGTTTGGTGGCATTTAAAAAAATCGCCTAATTTATCGCCAAGTGGGACAGTCCCACTTGGCGATAAATTGACGAACCATCATCAAAATATTATCCCACCTAAAAAAACACAATTTCATTTATTTAGCTCAATTTTATCAATTTCAAGATATTTTTAGGGATTTACAAACATTTTTATCAATTTGGTGATATTTTAAAATTTGCTAAATGTGTTACTAAGTAAGACGGTTGGACTGACAGACAAATGCTAACGAAACACCAGTTCTGTACTTTCTTCTAGCAAAACAAAATAAATTTCATTGATTTACATCGTTTTTATCAATTTGGAGACATTTCAATCAATTTGGCAACGTTTAAGAAATTTGCCAAGTTAACGATATCCAGCCAAATTCGCAGTTCTAAATTTGCAGATCCATATAAAATATCGTGATCCAGTTTGTATATACTAAATGAAAACACTAAAATATTATTAGAAGATTACTACTCCTCATTCTACTCTTTTTCTGTTTCAACAATCGGATAAATGAATTTATTGGGTAGACAGAATATATGAGTTTATTAGCTAAACACAATATAAGCTTGAAACCTCTTTGCCAAAATAAATGAAAGTGATGTACGCAGTTCGCAATTAATATAATTAAAAGAAAAATCAAACCGTTTTTTTCTAAAATATATTTTTATATCCATTTATTTATTATTCAAATCGAAAAAATAGTAATAATCATTAACAAACATATTTAATTTTATTGCGTTGCCGAGCAACATGATATAAAATAGAATCTTCCTCATAAAATGCGAAATTAAATAACCATTTTGATTTCTTTATACTTTTCATCGTTGAGTAAAAGCTTGTGAAAAATATAAGCCATGGAGGTAGATTTTCCCATTTAAATTAATTCTTTCAGATAGTGACTAATTAGCGTAAAAAATCTCCACCAAACTCAGAAATAAAGTTTTATTTCTCTTTGACGTTTTAAACAACCGATTTTCTTCCTTTCCATTTGGATAAACCACGGAGTCAGAGGGTAGAACTCCTAGGAAAATGTTCCGTTTTTCATTAATATCTCGACAACCCCTGGTCTTAGAAACCCGAAACTGGGACAAAATTTATGGGGGGCTATATCAAGGCTACCTACAAAATTTCATTAAATTCGGTTCAACCGGTCTCTCGTGATGATGAGACAAACGAAAGTTTCGTTTTTTACTAATATCTCAAGAACCACTGGTCGTAGAAACTCCAAAAATAGACTAAATTTTAAGTGGGACTATTTCCAGGCTACCCACAAAATTTCATCAAATTCGGTTCAGCCGTTCTTTCGTGATGATGGGACAAACAGACAGACAGACAGACAGACAGATTTTCAATTTCATATATATAGATTAACTAGCAGCATACCCGTCCTTCGTACGGAATATATAATATAAAAAAACTTATAATTCGCAATCATGTGCAAATTCTGATAAAATATTAAATGTATTGCTCATAAAGAGAAGTTTAAGAATATCTGTTCTCATTATGCAAAATTATCTTCACGGGCAAATCTGAAGAATAAAATATCCTGGCCCCTTTTGTAAACAAATTCACACACAAAAAAAAGAATTGAATCAATATATGCAACCACGTACTACTTATATTGTCGCAAATTAGAAAATATGCCAGTGTGTTAGTAGAAGCTTAAACATATTGTAATATGAGTCTTAAAAATATTTACCAAAATGAAAAAGATGACGTAATAAATTGAAAGTATCAAAAATCCCCGTAATCTTAATACCAGAAGGTCGTAATTGATTCCAATATATGCCAATATATATAAAAATTTTGCCAATATACCTGTACTACTTATATTCTCGTAGATTAGAAGATATACCCGTGCATTTGTAGAAGATTGCTTGTACAACGTACTATATATGAGTTTCAACAATTTTCGTCATAATGAAACAATGGCATAATAATTTGAAAATATCAATAATTCCTGAAGCAACTGTCCCCGAAATATCAATAATAATGATGTTTAAACCTGAAGACCGTAATTGATATTATCCAGTCAAAAATGCAATGTCAATGAAATTTATTTTATATACATATTTTTATTAGATTTAATAAAAATCGTATGACACATAACACATTGGATCCGTTGCTAAGCGACATGATATCATCTGCTTCAAATAAATTGATGGAAATCATGTCGCCTGAATAATGTGATCTCCATGGAAGGTTTGGCGACATTTTCGTCTCCATGATATTTTTATGGATTTACAAATATTTTTATCAATGTAGTGATATTAAAAAAATGAGTTAAATGCGTTACTAAGTAGGATGGATGGACTGACCGACAAATGCTACAGAAACATCATTTCAGTACTCTATTCTAAAAAAACTAATTTAATTTCATTGATTTGGGTCATTTTTATCAATTTGGAGATATTTCCTCTAATTTGGTAAAGTTTAAGAAAAGTTGCCAAGTTATTTAGAGATATTCCACTAAATTCGTAGCTCTAAATTTACAGATCTGAAGAATAAAATATCCATATCCCGTTTGTATATATACTAAATGAAAACACTAAAATTGTATTAGAAGATACATACATCCGTTCTACTCTTTTTCTGCTTCAACAATCGGCTAAATGAATTTATTGGGTAAACACAATATATGAGTTTATTAGCTGAACACAATATATGAGCTTTGAAACCTCTTTGCTAAAATAAATAAAAGTGTGATGTACGCAGTTCGCAATATATATAATTAAAAGAACAATCAAACCGTTCATTTATTATGAGTTTATTAGCTAAACACAATATATGAGCTTGAAACCTCTTTGCTAAAATAAATAAAAGTAATGTACGCAGTCCGCAATATATATAATTAAAAGAACAATTAAACCGTTCATTTATAAAATATATTTTTACATCCATTTATTTATTATACAAATAGAAAAAATAGTAATAATAATTAACAAACACATTTAATTCCATTCCTTTGCCGAGCAACATGATATAAGATAGAATCTTCCTCATAAAATGCGAAATTAAATAACCATTTTAATTTCTTTATACTTCTAATCGTTGAGTAAATGCTTGTGAAATACATGGAGGTTAATACATGTAAAAACATGGAGGTAGATTTTTCCATTTAAATTCATGTTTCAAACAATTCATGCTTTCAGATAGTGACTATTTAATGCAAAAATCCTGCATCAAACTCAAAAATAAAGTTTTAATTCCCTTTGACGCTTTAAACAAACGATTTTTATCCTTTCCGTTTGGATAAACCACGGAGTTGGAGAGTAGAACTCCTATAAAAAAAAGTTCCGTTTTTCATTAATATCTCGACAACCCCTGGTCTTCGGTCCCCTGGTCTGGGACAAACAGACAGACAGACAGACAGATAGACAGACAGACAGACAGACAGATTTTCAATTTTATTTATATAGATTAATAATTAATGAAACGGTGCATTAGCCTACAAGCTGCAGATAATAAGGTATTATATTATCAAAACTTCTCTCAATATATTCGAGTTATGAACACCATGTCTCTGGACGTAAGAATGTAATACTAGCTCAGTTATCTGTTTTTGAAAAGTACTTAACAGGTCGTATTTTATATTTCGGTTATCATCTAAATTCTGACTTTGTTCAATAATTTTGGAACTTAAAAAAAAAAAAAAAAAAAAAAAAATAGAGGGTGGAAGAGGTAATTTTTGAAATGTTGTCTTCACTTTAAGACTAAAGATTTTAAGTGTTTTTGAAGTGGTAAATGCGGAAATATGTTTGATTTAACATTTAAATCAGATTATGCTATCCAAAAGTTTAAAAGCTATTTCATAAATGTCTTTGCATTTCACAAATAATTAAACCACCGTATATATAAATTTTGTAATTTTTATTTACAAAAGTGAAATAAATTGATAAAGACTTTTATTTCGACTAGTTAACATTGTTCGATTAGGTGATTGCATTAAATTTGTTGAAAGAGAAAAAAAAATAGTGTTCCTTTATTTTACCAGCTGCAGTAGAAATTTGAACCCCTAATTATAAACAGAATTTTCGCAGAAATCCACTAGCACACGATACTGATTGTTGAGAACTCTGGATTCAAAGCATGCATTTAAAACTGCATTTATTTGTTCTCATTTCGAAACACACAATTTTGAATAATTTAATTCTATTTCATTTTATTTTTCCCATGGCAATATTGAGGTTACGTGTTTCAATTATTAAAGGATTCAATAAATAAGTCTTTATGGAGGAGTAGAATTATCTAAAAGCACATTTAAGGTGTAATTAAATGTGCATTTTGACAGTGAGGTAAATTGCTTTTGCGGCTTAACCTTCCTTTGTGAAGCTGTGGGATATTAACAGTTTAGTAAAATGCTATTTGAATTTATGGGGCATATGGGCAGAGTTATTACACAAATTCGTGGACAAACAGTCTTTTAGTTTTTTAAGTGTATTTGTTATTCTTTATTCAATTGTATTTGTTATTATTACTTCTATCCTACTCTCTGTAGATGTGTTAGAGACATATTTCATTTCACTATTTTCTGGTGGCGGACTTATTCATAGTTTCAGTCGACTACCAAGACGAGTTTTCTATCGACTCCCAAGCGAAGCCACGACCAGGAGAGCGAGGTCAGCGAAACCATTTACCGGACGAGACCCAAGAAGGGTCCCGTCAAGTTCCGACCCCAGTCGACGACGGGTCTGGAAACGGTCGATAAAGACACAGTTCCTCTTCCCCACACAGAAGAGTCTGCTTCATGAGCCCGAGTGCGAACTCACGGGAGCAATCCACAGAATAATTTACCCTCGGAAAAGAGGACCAGAGCTATAAGGAGCTAAGATCCATACACCAAATTTAAAGGTAGGCCGCTTCGAGGAGGGGGGGGGGTGCTGTTCAAGTTATACAGTTACGAAAAGACAAAAATGCTGACTTAAACAACTTTTTAATGCATCAACTTGGGTTCTCAGAGGGGAAAAATCCTGTCGGGAGATCGCGTCTCAGGGGTCATACCCAAATTACGAAAGAAAACTCTGATTACATAAATAAATAATAATTTTGCTATTTATTGGTACAAAAGTATCCACACTGTGTAGAAATAATAACTTTACACAGATTACAAAGCTTGTTCAAAATGTTTCCCATCCACACCAAAGATCCATTAAAGATAAGAGTCAGACATTATTTGCCTATGATGCATTTCTGCGTTGCGTCATTTGCACTCTAGCTGTAAGCATTTACATTTTAATGTGTGAATAATCCCTCACCAATTTTGTTTAAACATATCTCTGGGTCTTTTTATGGTAAAATGCTGTGATTTTGTACATCACCTTATTAGTGTACATTTTAGTCATTGGAAATGTTTTTGTAAGGGGACCGTATACAAATTTCAATTTTGTATTTCTTCAAATTTAATCCCCTGAAAATTTTTATCGATTTCATAAAATACTGTACCTTTCTTTACGCAACTTTGTAATTTATTATAAGATCAATATTTAAGGAATATATATATATATATATATATATATATATATATATGACGGTGCTGTTCTTTTCTCTTATCGGCATTATGGCCGTGAATTTGCTTCTATGGTGATGTTAATATTACTTGAATTGTATTTTTATTTTTTTTTTATTTTTACATAATTCTTATTATTACATATTTCAAATATATATATATATATATATATAAATTAATATATAATATAAGTGTGCAAATTATAAAATACCAGAAACCACACAAATAAGGCGCGATGCTGCACTACAATGTGGATTGAAATATCATACCAGAAAAGTAGACAAGTAAAAGGAAGCAATATATCAAAGAATAGCCGGGGGGGGGGGCTGTGACCCCCACTCCCCGGTTAAGAAAGCTTTTCTTCTAGACAACACTCCCGGTAGCCGATATATTGCACAAGAAATGAATACCGAAGTATCAAAATTTAAAAAGATGTAAAAAGAGGTACAGAACATGAAAACATGGAATATCATACCAGAAAAGTAGACAAGTAAAAGGAAGCAATATATCAAAGAATGGCCGGGGGCGGTTTGGATTATATATCAAGTGGGTTATTCCATGTTTTCATGTTCTGTACCTCTATTTACATCTTTTTAAATTTTGATACTTCGGTATTCATTTCTTGTGCAATATATCGGCTACCGGGAGTGTTGTCTAGACGAAAAGCTTTCTTAACCGGGGAGTGGGGATCACAACCCCCCCCCGGCTATTCTTTGATATATTGCTTCCTTTTACTTGTCTACTTTTCTGGTATGATATATATATATATATATATATATATATATATATATATATATATAAATTTGCCGACGTGGTGGTCGAGCGGTCAAGGCGAGCGTTTCCAACCGATCGTTCGACAGCCGAGTTGTGGGTTCGAGTCCCACGTAAGGCATGGATGTTGTGTTGTTGGGCGCAGTGTGTTCCGCCTCCCTCTGGTGCGACTGGGGCAACGTCCTAGGACGGCTAAATGGTTCACGTTCTGGCCGATGTATAGGCGAATGATGAAAGTCAAATGCCTGGCCATTTGATTAATATATATATATATATATATATATATATATATATATAGAATATTGTAATTGTGGCTTTTCTTATTAGTTTACCGAATTATCAACAAAGGTTGCCCGATGTTTTACTGTGAGGAGAGTGGTTACTTCAACGCGATTCCAGTACTTCTTCAGTATTTTATACATTACTATATATTGTGTAGAAAGAGCTTGTCTTGAGATTTATAATCAAATATTTGAATGTCCACATTTCACAATTTTCTTATATGAACTATAGAAATATTTACGATTCCCGCGAAAATGTTTTTTAATTCCCATTTCTTAATTCCTTTAACCGCTTCAAAATTTGTTTAGTCATTCCCTCGCTCAAAATTTCAATTAATTTTCGGGAAAATAATTTCATGTATGTAAATATGTTTAATATAATTAAATGTTTATTCAGTTTATATGTGTAATGCAGTACAAAAAATAACCAAATAACAGAATATGCTTTCTGAAATATCGGTCTCTTGGGGTGAAGGAAGAAATTAATTTAGAAAATATTTCGTTTGCTTTAAAAATTTTTTTTACATGGATTTTAGCGTTACATTCAATTACTGTGACGTATAACTTTTACTTTAAACAGATATTTTTTTGGCAATCCTGTTTTTACCATGTTTCGCAGCAAGCAAAGTGAATACCGCGAACTATTTAATCTCAAAAAAATTTATTCTTAAGATATGAGGGCACAGTACGAAAAGAACGAAGAATAGCAATTTCATTACTTAGTGCAGGCTGAACTAATATGATATAACTTGGCTGAATAATTTGATGTTAAATGAATTTCTCTTTCAGATTTAAAAGGGTTTTTCCTTTAATATTTGTATATGTTTTTTTTAAAAGGCTAGAAATTTAAATCGCTTTTATGTGATACTGCATAAATATTCCACAGAATTCGTCATGTTTTGTGATTTAGAGTATTAAAAATACCAACATCATAAAATTAAAATTAGTTGTTGTTTCCTGCCGTCTATTGTCTAACGGCAGCTAGACACTGTCCATGAGACCGTTAACACTCTGGAAATCAAGAGCAAGTATGGGCTTTGACGTAAAATTGTCTCTTGTGTGCTGTAGACAGTGGAGTATTCAGGTAAATGCTCGATACTACATCTGCTGCAGATAGGCTAAACCTTACGGCCATGAATATATGAGAGACTCTTTAATTAGCCATTGGCAAATCTGGATAACACCGTCTGATCCTTTCTCTCACAGGTAAGACCACGGGGACCATCGAGGTTCTGATACCAGTCACATGTTGGAGGGGCGAGTCATGTCTTTTTATCCAATTTTTATTCTTCTAGAGTAGAGCTCTATGAAGGTAAGGGAATTAGTGGAAGCCAAAGATTCCCTAGTGACCCCCGTTACTAGGTTATTGGCAATGTCATTACTATCCACGTGATAGGGCAACCAATGCGGTTGCACATCATGGGACGAAGAAAGGCATTTAAGTTTGCTCAATATAGAAATATTGGTCCTATCTCCGACTCTCATCCAATTACTCAAGTGCATTAAAATTAGTGGATAGGGTGTGTGAATAAAGGTGTCAGGGTTAATCTTGTATAGGAATAAAAACAGTACACGGCTACTATTCAGAACTCAGAACTGTGCCCCTTAGGGAAATCTCCGAGTTGATGCAAAGATGGCAGGGTGATATTTCCTGCAAACAGTTTTATAAGTCTTTTCCCAAATATTGTAATGATCCTCTGCAATTCTTCAAGTAACGACATTGTCCTCGATTTTTTTTTCTCTTGGCCGTATTTTGAGTATCGGGATTAAAAATAAATCACAGGATGTCAGAACAGGGTAGATGGAAAGGGCGCTAGAAAGAAACTATTTTTTGGCATGAATTCACCGACAAAATTTGCTGTGTGAAGAACAAATCAGTCCGCAGGTGATATCACAGCCAGTACTGCACATGAACAACTGTACTGTAAAACGTGTTCTTGAACCGTCTTTAATGATAATGGAAACTTCGGAATATAACAGCATAAGAAGTATCGCTAGTGATAACAGACAGGCTTGAGCCCTATAAAAATAACATAATCATTGACTTGTGTTATATTTGTGACTCACAATTTTCTTAATCGTGACCTTCTTCACTTATGTACGAGGTGTCTTTTTAACTCGACAGTGATTCGCAATTAAAAACTAATGCTAAGTTTGCTTTCCTCCAGAAAGTCGTCCATAGGAGGCATAAATTTGGGCAGTATGGTCATACATAGCTCTTGTGTACAGCCATTAAATCAATTTTCCTCCCTTAGTCAATGCGTACTACTTTATGTGCCACGGAATCTATCATAATTGTAAATTACAAAGCAAAGCATTTTCCTCTCAATGGTATCATCAGATATATCTGATATCTTAATGATATCATCGGGATTATTGATCACTGGACTCCTGATGGATGACTGTACCATTCGTGAACTAATTACAAAAATGCAAAATCCGATATTGTTGTTTACATATATAACAAACTATCACAAGGCATACAACTAACTACGAGTATAATACAAATTACATATATAACTAACTACAATATGGCAGAATCTGATGTTGTCATTTAGGAGCATAAATATGGTTTTCATATATTAACACTGTTTCTGTAATGATACGATTTCACATTGTATGGTACACTGTTAATTTTTTCAAATTGATAAAGGTTATTAAATTTTAAAAAGAACTGACAAGGAGAAGGGTCAGTGCTGTAATTACATATTGGTTTTAAATAACGTAAAGTGCAGCTGAAATATTGTCAAGAGACATTTTGCAATACTCAAGCGTTAAAGAAAAAAGTGATGCAAAACTATATATGGTCCGTATGGAAACTTTGAACACATATTTATTCATGTTGTTATGCTTAGGAAGAATCGCAAGTAATGAAACGTAGCATCAGCCAAGGCTAAATTTTATTCTACTGAGTAACGCCATTTAGTAAAAGATTTGACATTTCGTGATTTGACCAGTGATTATATTTTGGATTATGTCATATCTTTATTTATCTATTGAAATCTGTTGCATTCTGCTATCACTGTCGGCTCATGAGGTGACGCAGCATAAGCTTTGCTTCACTTAAAGTTATTGCCTGAATGTGTTATTATTATTATTTGGCGAATTTTTCAGACTTGTTTGGATATTTTTAGACAATAATTGACAAAACTTGTGCCAGTAGTATGATGTGTTTCGATATTTGTTTGTTATGCAGGAGGAGGGAAAATCTCGCTTCTGAATCTGCTTCACCCACCCCTGAAGTCACTGTCTTCTATAGTGTATAACTCTTATGCATCATTGTACGTGTTTACTGTTGGATGAACTCTTGCTACAGCGAAGGTGTTTCACAATTTTCTATTGCCGCGTGTATTTCACTGGCAACAAAACATGTGCAAAAACACGTTGCAAACTTTCTTTTATTGCCATCTACGCACGTTGTTTGCGCATGACAGGAACGTTTATCTAGGCTTCTTTTCTTGTTAATGCTTGAGTATTGTGGTTTTCGACTTGACTATTTAATTTTCTTGTGTTGAAATGTATTATAAAAAAATTCGCGGAAAATCGATGACTGCAAATACTGAACATTCTCCTTGTCTATTAAGAACAAGGAAAGGGGTTTACTTACATCCGACGAGCATGACGATGATGGCGAAAATCTTCTCCATGTTGGTGTTCGGCGAGACGTTTCCAAAACCGACGCTGGTGAGGCTGGAGAAGGTGAAGTAGAGGGCGGTGACGTACTTGGACTTGATAGAAGGACCCCCCTGGCTGTCATTGCCGTAGAACTGATGCGTCATGTTAGCCAGGGCGTCAAGCCAGCCGATCTTGGGCTCCTGCAGGGCGCGTTCGGCGTTCGCAATCGCGTACCAAATGCACGCGAGCCAATGCGCGATCAGCGCGAAAGTTGCCACCAGCAGCAGCAGCACGGCGGCCCCGTACTCCGAGTAGCGGTCGATTTTGCGGGCCACGCGGACCAGCCGCAGGAGGCGAGCTGTTTTCAGAAGGCCGATCAACGTTGTTGTCTGTATACATAACAGAGGAAATGTTATATGTTAGAAATACCTAATCACAGCTAACTTCAATGTTAGAATTAGTTAAGATGGTGTCTTATTAACTAATTATGTCTGACTGCATTATGCTGTATGGTACGTATCATATGCTGTATGGTATGTATGATATGCTGTATGGTACGCATGATATGCTATATGGTATGTATGATATGCAGTATGGTATATATGATATGCTGTATGGTATGTATGATATGCTGTATGGTACGCATGATATGCTGTATGGTATGTATGATATGCTGTATGGTATGTATGGTATGCTGTATGGTATGTATGATATGCTGTATGGTATGTATGATATGCTGTATGGTATGTTAATTAATGCCCTCATTTGCATGCACAACAGAGGAAATATTATATGTTAGAACAACTTGACAATAGCCAGTTTCGAATTTAGAATTATTTAAAGTGTCTAATTAGGTAATTACGTCTGGTTGCACATGGTTGGTTGGTTGGTGTCGTGTCCCTGACATATTTATTAAAGAAGAATGTGTGCACTGCTTCTGTTTAGTCATAGACCAGGGGCACCCGAAGGTAGAAGTCTGAATTCTGCCCCAATAAGACATAACAACATCCATGCCCGCAGGCGAGACTCGAACCAGCAATCTGGCAGCCGAGCCATCACGAGGAAACGAAACAACAGAGGAAATATTATATGTTAGAACAACTTGACAATAGCCAGTTTCGAATTTAGAATTATTTAAAGTGCCTAATTAGGTAATTACGTCTGGTTGCACATGTTGTTTGGTATGTCCTAAGCATGTGTATTTTGTTGTCTATATTGTGCGATTACGCGCTGTGGATACATGCCAGGTTGAATGTGTCAAATATGGAAATATACATGATTTGTGGGATTGTGTGATTACGTGCATTATGGTTATATGTACAGTTGCCCGTGTTCATGTGTATGGCTGTATGTATACGCAACAAAGAGATATGTTTTGTTTTTAAATATCTGACCTCAACGAACTGTAAATTCGAATTAGTTTTAGCTGTGTCTAATTAAACACGTATGCGCAGTATAGAGAAATTCAATATATAGGATATGGTTTCATGTGCTGTATTATATGCATAAAATCTATGTATGGTAGCATGTATCAAACGTAGATGTATGGTTGTATGCTTTAAATATATATGTGTGACTGCATATGTTAAAAATGTGTTTATGTTTAATTTCTATTCTATACAGTGAAATCTGTTTACGACAAAATCGTATGGAACCTAGAAATAATACTATGGTTGTGTTCGCGACATTTTATATGCTTCTTAATATAAGCATATAAACATATTTGATTTATTTTCGTCAGATTTACAGTTAAAATTGTTTAAATTCATTGATATGGAATTACCAGTCATGTAATAAAAAGCTCTTTATGGCAATATATAACTTATATATACTATAGGAATCAAGATTTTCTTCTTCTTTTATAGAATTTTTATTAAACAAAATTTGTTTAATGTCAGTTTAGTAAAAACAAATTGAAGTATCCGGGTATTTTAACACGGAAAAAAACGTAAAGATTGTTTTGAAACAATGCTAACTTACAAAGTGAGTATATTTTAGCTTTTTTAACACTTTCCAACATAATACTAAAGTATTTATGACTTTGTTCTTTCATTCTGTCTGTCTGTCTGTCCGTTCGCGCGATAACTTCCGTAAATATGAATTTATCAAAATGAAATTTTAGTATGTTGTTGAGACGACATATGGGAATAAAAATAAATAATATCATCCAATTAGTTTTGGATTGAATTCGGGTTGAAAAAATGAAATACATTGAACCTTATGGAACATAATTTTTCGAACATTTTTTAAGCGCAGTTAAAATGCATAAATTGCTTCGAAAATTTTAAGAAATATTCAAATTATTACATAAAAATATGTAAAAAATTTTCAGCAAAATATATTGGGTAGTGTAAAAAAAAAATGAAATAATAATCACACTCATGATATAAAGAGATCAGGTGACTAGTCACGACAAATCTGATGGTGGCAGCACATGACTTTCCTTATATAATGCAATGAATTTGCTAATTTTACAGTAACAAAAAATAGGTTATTCTTATAGTAGATACTTATATTCTTTCTAAGATATTTCATTTTTGACAATTAGTCGTCATTTTCATTGATTGAGCGTCATTTTTATCCATTTGGCGAGATTTTCGTTAATTTCGCAACATTTAAGTGTTATTCTTATAGTAAGTAAAAATGACTATTGGCGTTCAAATACAAAAGTATTATTCAAAGTATTTTTTCTCAAGAATAGAACGAGCTAGATCCACGACAATGATTTCACCAAATTTATCGCAAGATATTACATAGAAAAAGTGAACATGTTTCTCAACAGTTAATTTTTTTTTTTTAATTTATGGGATTTTTTGAAAAAAATATTTAAAAAATGTGCAATATCTCGAGACCGGTTGGTACTAGCGGTCTAAAGTTTATGTCAATCGTTTTCTAACAAAAAATTAGATACGAAATATCTATTTACATAACTTTATTAAAGGTTTTGAATTTTTAGTGATTTTTTCAAAATTTCACTCGAAAATTTATGGGGGTTCTGAACATTTGATTGTGTTTAAAAACAATAAGCTTCCAGTATTCACAGATTGTAATTTTTGTACCAAATTTCATTCGAATCGCTCCATTCGTTCGTGCGATATCGTCTCCACAGACTCACTGACACACACACACGCACTAGTCATTTATCTGCCGTAAGAATGATTTATTTCTCCATCCATAACGCTTGGCGAGATTTTGGCGACGAATTTGGTGGAATGTTGTCAACTTGGCGACTTTTTTAAATGTTGCTAAATTAACGAAAAACTCGCCAAATGGATAAAAATGACTCTAAATCAATAAAAATGACGACTCATTGACGAAAATTCAATATCTTGGAAAGAATATAAATATCTACTATAAAAATAATCTATTTACTTTTTTACTGTAAAAGTAGTAAATTCATTGCATTATATAAGGAAAGTCATGTGCTGCCCACATCAGATTTTTTTTGTTCTAAGGCTATTTTGCGTTCACAATAGTAAGTTAAGAAGGAAGGAAAAAGGGCAACTCCAGTTTTTCAGAATTTAGAATTTGTTTTGTGAAATGTTGTTAACTTCCTACATGTAAGATTTCGGAATTTTTTTTAACCGAATTCAGTAAAAGGAAAAAACCGAATTCAGTATTTGACTAATTTATTGATAGAACTACTTTTCTAAGACATGAAAGCTGATTTTAGTAGCATATGAAATCTTATAAAAGTTGGTGAATATTTTAATGTAATAAATGCTTTCATACACGCATTCTATGCTTACGTTATTAACATAAATTTGCTTATTTTCTGTTATATTATTCGAAAAAAAAATATATGGCTGATGAAAAAAAAAATTTGCATCTGAAACAAATACTATAACAAATTTTCAATTCTTACAGATTAAATATTAAAAGGTCAATTTTAGTATTTTCATATGATTTGCATATTCCTTGTTATCGATGACAATGCATCATAAATTACAGTTTGTTTTATTTTAGGATATTAGTTGAACTTTGAAAATAGTAAAATATAAAAGAATATATAATTTAATGCTGTAGAGTGATGTAAAAGGAGGAAAAAGTAAAAATTTCATTTAAGAATAATTTTTCGCATTCCATCAAAGATAGTTATTTTTCACTGTATTATTATTTAAAATATATATTCGGCAATATTTATGACGCTAATTACTTGGAAAAAATTATTTTTTGTCTTTGATGTTTAATTGATCATAATGACTTCATACAAAGAATAGAAGATGTGTAGAACATGGAATATGATTCTTTTGATATTTAAATTAGTATTTTGTTTTTCTAAATAGCATATTTTCTAACTCCTTATGAAGATTAATGATTTTAAAACAATGTTTTCGTGTTTCGTAAATTAATTTTTGTTTTATTACTGTAGCATTCCTTTATTTGTAACTTTCAACTCGTTTTATTTATCGATTTCATTCTTTCTTCTCTCTTCTTTACAAATATAAGTGAAAATAAGATTATAATAAAGTAAAATATAAGAGTTATTGATTAATAATGTAAAATATTGAATTATTGAAATCATTGTAAAAGCAGCTATTTTTTGTTTTGCGCTCTACCTTAAATTTTATATAGTTTTTATACACTGTGTCCTAAAAATGACCGGCCTATTTGAAAACTGAATAAAAACTATTGGGCAGTGATAGAAATGCACAGTGTTTGCTGCAATGTGCTTAGGACAACAGTACATTTTCAGTCAGACAGACTTTCGAAATTAATTACAAAGTTCGGCAACAGATGGCGCTGCAGGCGATCTGCGAGAGATATGGGGAAACGCAATCCGTGAGATCGCCATTCTGTAAATCGACTTTCTGCTGTTAGTGGGTGCTGTTGTTCACAGTTTGCTGTGTAAAAATGTTTATTCCTTGGAACAGCGAATATTTCTTGTGTTGGAATTCCACCGCCTGAATCACAGTGTTGTTGAAACAAGTCGAAGTTTTCGGATGAAGTTCAATGTGACCAAAGGACCGAAAAAGGGTACAATAAAGGCTCTGAAAAATTTCAACGGACTGGGAACGTGAAGGGTGACCGTCCTGGAAAGGTGGGGCGACCACGTTTGACAGTCACAGAGGCGAATGCTCAGCTTGTCCATCAGCGGCCCCGTGTTTCCGTTCGCCATGTTGCAGCTCAGGCAGGAATACGACGAATGTAAACGCATCGTCTCATGCTCCACAGCTTACACCTGTTTCCATACAAGATTCAGACTCGGCAACCCCTCAGTGCTGCTGCCATGGATGCACGAGAGACGTTCGCGAACGACATGCCGCAAAAGCTTGATGTCGGCGACATCCATGTGGGAATCATCTGGTTTACCGATGAAGCTTATTTTTACCTCGATGGCTTCGCCAATAAACACAACTGACGCATATGGGGAACAGAAAATTCCCATGTTGCAGTCCCATCGTTCCTGCATCCGGTAAAAGTTGGCCGCCAATTCCTCCAAAGGATTCATTGGTCAATTGTACCGATTCCTAACGATTACTGCAGTACGCTATCTGGACATTCTGCTCTAATTCTTGGAAGGCTTCTAAGAACACCTCGTGGTTCATGCAAGACGGTGCCATGCCACATCGAACGGCCGAAGTGTTTAATTTCCTCAACGAACATTTCGATGATCGTGTGATTGCTTTGGACTATCTCATGCATACGGGAAGCGGCATGGATTTTGCTCCCATTCGCCAGATTTGACTCCCTGTGACTAATTTGAATTTTTGTGTTGACACTTGAAAGACCAGGTGTACCGCTACAATGCACAAATGACTGCGGAACTGGAACAGCACATCTCTGCTGCATGTGAAGCCATTCCGGCTGAGGCGTTTGCACGAGAGTCTGATATTTACTAGCATCTCAATCCTGCGGTCATTCCCAATGGGAAACAAAATCCGGTGCAATACGCATGCTCACGGACTCGTCCTCTCCAGTGCTTCAATATTTCGTCAAGGGGTGATATAAATCACAGACTAATATTATATATATAGTATTCTGTGATATAAATAGTGTTGAGACCCAGACCATCCGACCTACCAGAGAGGTGTAAGGCAACTGAATATAAATAGTGTGCAGAAGCTGAAGATACAATGTTCCGATCGAAATCGCAGCTGACAGTCTGACATGCTTCCCAATTACAGTTTTACGATTAAAATCGTAAAAATGCGATCCAAAATGTACAACATTGCATCCCAATGAGAATATTTACGAATATGTACAGTGTTGCCTTGGATTTTAATGTTCGTTCTGAGATTTTACGATTTTTAGGCAATGTCAATTTGTAATGTAATGGTTGAATGGTAAACAGAACTGCCCTCTATTTTTTAAATTCTAATCCGATTTTAAATGTATGGTAAAGGAAAGTTTTATTTTAAATAATATAATATTTTATGATTTCGTAATATAGTATTCTGTGATTTATATCACCCTTTGACGAAATATTGAAGCACTGGACGAGTCCGTGAGCATACGCATTGCACCGGATTTTGTTTCCCATTGGGAATGACCGCAGGATTGAGATGCTAATCTGATATTTTTGTTCTGAGACTACGCCATGTTGTTACTGCGCATGCTGGATATGTGGAAATATCATATTTTAATTTTTTCCAGACTGCAGTGAATTTCTATCTATTTCCGAACTTTGTAACTAATTTCGAAAGTCTGTCTGACTGAAAATGTACTGTTGTTCTAAGTACATTGCAGCAAACGGTGCATATCTATTGCAGCCCGTTTAGTTTTTATTTATTTTTCAAATAGGTCGGTCATTTTTGGGACACCCTGTAAATGCTAATAGTTTGATTGATATGCATATTGTGGTTTTACTGTATTTACGCATCCGTATTTAGTTATGCACATTAATATTTAATAGTTTTGTCATATTTATGTTCAGTAGTAATTTTCATATAATAGTTTAATATGCATGTTAATAATTTGATTCCTACCGCCTATACGTTTTCTAATGAATTTAGTGACAGTTTGGCTACTAAAATATCAGTCAATGGAAAGTTCCAGAAAATGAAGTTTCAAATTTTAGATAGAACCAAATTTGATTCGTACCGGCTATGCGTTTTCTAATCAATATACTGACAGTTTGGCTACTAAAATATCAGTCAACAGAAAGTTCCAGAAAATGAAGTTTCAAAATTTAGATAGAACCAAATTTGATTCGTACAGGCTATATGTTTTCTAGTCAATGTAGTGACAGTTTAGCTACTCAAATGATGGCCAATGAGTTTTTCTGACACATTCTAGTAGTGTTATGACCGATGAGTTTTTAAAAACATATTTTAACGAAGTTTGTCAAACTGTATGAATGACTTTGGTAATTTTGTAGTGAGACATGGCTGGAGTTAAATTACATTATGGCTCTTTTATTAAAATCATTATAGGAGCAAATGGTTTTGGATGCTGAAGAACAATTTGCTAGGAAGATAAACGTGCAATAGTACTTCTCTATTATACAGAATTATTCAAAATTCTAAAATCTCGATTTCCGCTTTTGAAATTTACAATATTGGGTTCAGCTTAAGCGAATTTTGAAGAATCTGGAAACAAAGTTCATTTGACCTGCTTCATATGCTATTTTAATTGCCTCAAGTGACTCATACACCAAGCCCATAAATTTTAACAAACGTTTCAGACTTGTAACAAAGTTTCGTAAATGACATACTGCGAATTATGCTATTCACTGGAGAAATGGCTCATATCTAAAGTTTTGCGACTACCACCCGCCAACTTCCAATTTCTGCCTAATTATATTTATTAATGCAGTTCAGTATGGGTTTCACATTTAGCGCTGCAATCCATTGTTTGACTCCTATACTGCAGTTCTGTTAATGACGCCATTTCTAATTTGACCGTGGGTAACGCATTAGCAAATTTTCGTGTATTTCAAGTGCTTACCAATTTTGCAAGAAATAATGCGTCTAAATTTGGAGCAAAAACTAAAAGCAGCTCTTACTGAACAAGCTCGATATTTGCATAATTTTTAATTTTCCTATGGTGTACAGGGAATTTTCCATGGTGTTTAGGGAAAGTATTGAAATAGTCTCGAAAATCGGAACTCGAGTTTTCGATGGATTTGCACACAAATTCCAGAACACGAATCCACTAATTTTAGAGCGACGTCTCTGTGTGTATGTCTATCTGTGTGCTTGTTTGTCTGCCTGCTAGTTTGTCTGTATGTCTGTGTAATGTACGCATACACTCTATCTCAAAAACTATTCGGCAAAATTTCACAAAATGTGGCTGGTAAGTCACTTGTAGGTTAGTTTGGTGATGATTAGTTTTGAGTACAATTGGAATAATAAAACAGGGCATTTTTGTAAAATTGTCAAAATCTGAAATAATAGATTAAATAGAGTCAAATGTGTTGATTAAAATCTTGTCTGATAAGTCATTTTTGACGATTAAATGAATAAGAACATTTCCATTACTCTAGAATGAACTGTACTATAGAAATTTAAGTTCTTTCGAATATTGTACAGCTGGCAACGTTTTAAATGTTAAGTTTCCAAATGAAATTTAAGTTCTTTCGAATATTGTACAGCTGGCAACGTTTTAAATGTTAAGTTTCCAAATGAAATTTAAGTTCTTTCGAATATTGTACAGCTGGCAACGTTTTAAATGTTAAGTTTCCAAATGAAAAGAGAACATACTAAAACTGAAAATTGAATAGAGTTTCAAATAAGTGTCCGGGTAATTTTTTGCATTTAAATTCAATTGAATGCATTGTAAAAGAAGAGAAAAGAAAGTGAATTTAAGTCTGTAGAAAAAGTTAGTGGTTGACCATATCAGTTTAAAAAAAAAATAAGAAATACTTCAGAAGTTTAATGTTTTAGAACATGTATTAACGAGTGTTAAGATGTAATTGAAACTGAAGAAATTATATATTAATTATTGCTTAATTTACTATATTTTGTCTTAAGAAAAATGATTTCGTCAGTTCTTAAATAAATTGACGCTTTTAAAGCACGTATTATTTAGAAATGTTAGTACTTAAAAAAATCTTTAATTAATTCTGTATATTACTGCTGTCTTACAAATTTGGCACCTTTCAGCTACATTGCTTAACATCAATATGCATCCAATCTAACTTAATATCATTCTTACTACAAGATATACACATACAGTTAATCTACCCATCAATTTATCTACAGAACTACCTAGTTTGACTACCATGACTAACATTGACTAACATTCTTGCACGTGATTATTTCTAACTATTTAATCAAACTCTATTTTTTTACTACTCTATATCTATTTTGAAGTTAATATGTAAGTCTAACTTCACATATTTTGGTTTTATTTATAGCTATTTTCTGTTGTAAATATATTAAATATTAATGTATGTCTCGCTACGCGTCTTCAGTATCTTAAGATATGTAATTAATAATTTTTTATATATTTGGTTAAAACATTAAAATCTTTGGTTTTTACAGCAACGAATGTTTTTCATTGAAAGTTATGATACATTTGATTGAAGCTGTAGATCATTTAAATCGTAAGTATTAAGTCTAAAATAATACTTTTATGCAAATACCTTTTAAGGCTTATATACATTTTTTGTATTTATAACCGAACACGATTTTTCGAATTTTCTGGCATAATACAACAAAAATTTTGCTGTAACGCAATTTTGCACTTCTTTCAAGTTTGTCCTAATAGACAAAAATTAGAAATAGAATATATTTTTAAAATAAGATTTTATATCCTTTAAAATGTCTTTCGAATGCATGGATAGTGATATTTTACGTAAAAATATATTTTAAGATTGTTATATTTTTATACGTATAATATTTTATGTTATTAAAATTTATTTAAAAACATTGAAATTTATAAATTATAATAAAGAATGAAAATATCGATTTGAAGATATATATAAATTGAAATATATTTATTTATTTTAATTAAGTTGAAATAAATGTTTTTATTTGCGTAATTTGAAAGCAATACTCAATTTTACAGTATTTTGTTGTCATTTCTGTGAATATCGAAGAAATTTAACGTTTAATTTTACTAACTAATAGCAAAAATTTTGCGTTTCATGAATCGAAACTTAATGTGATAACCAATTTTAAAATTTGAAATTTAATTTGTTGTCTTTTATAAAGTGCCAGAAACTTATTTTTGAAATATATCCCTAAATCAAAAATATATATCCTCGTCAATGTATGTCAACACATAACAAATATGTAACTAATGTTATAATTGATAGGCACTGAAAATAATCTAAATGAAAGCGTCTTAGAAATGCCATGCAGCATCATTCCATGCGCATAATTAATAAAAGCATCATATAAATACTTTTCACATATAATAAATGTATTTTTATTTTATCACAACATGTAATATAAACATCCGAATTCAAATGACAAAAGTACAATACTGAACAAAATATTATATCTACACATGCACAGCATGACATTTCTAAGATGCAGTAAAATCTTAATAGTAAAATTACAAGGCAATCGCAGGCAACAATGGAGTTAAAAGTTAATGGAAACTAGTTTTGAGTTAATTGTTAGTTTATGCAACAATTTTGATGTTTATTATGTTAGAATGAATTATTTTATAATAAAATGTGATTTATTGCCCTCAATTAATTATTACAAAGTTGTTGAAGACTGAACACATTCCAAAACATGAGCCAAAGCTTTAAAGAGAAATGATTGAATCTGAAAATTAAAATACTTCATTAGCTACAGCATAAGGCAATTGATTTCAGCAATGATTTCAAATGCAGGAAAATGTTTGTGAGAAGAAATAAGGTTGCATAATCTACTGACTGTACTTGCTTGAGTATTTGCTCTGTCTCAGACAACCTGATGAGGAAGGCTCTTTTTTCACCTTCGAAACTGCTTGATGCCTTTAATCAGTCTAATGCTGTAACTAATGAAGTGTTTGAATTTTCAGATTAATCAAATTAGCATTTTTTATAGGACTGAATGTTATACAACTATTTTCAAAAATCGAATTTAAATATTCGAAAATTAAAACAAAATTTATAGTCATTTTTAATGATATTTAATAAATTAAATTAAACTGAATTTTATTTGCAAACCCGTTATTATTTGTAACATAAAATATAAATGTTTAATAATTTAATAAAACATATTTTTGA
The DNA here is from genome assembly GCA_951213105.1 of Amaurobius ferox. NCBI lineage: Eukaryota > Metazoa > Arthropoda > Arachnida > Araneae > Amaurobiidae > Amaurobius > Amaurobius ferox. The sequence continues at coordinate 121,366,796 of OX578140.1, forward strand.
AAGAAATATTGACTTTTTTAATAATACACATTAGTTTATTTATTTTTGTTGTTGTTACTAATTCTATCCGATCTATCCAGAGGCTAGACTAGGTCCATGAGTCTATGTATCCTCAAGGAATCATAGACCAATGGAATCATAGACTCCCGGAAATAACCTCTCAAGATAATCCTAGATAGCGCAAGAGATGACCAGGGAAGGTCTGTTGAATATTACACTTGGAGCAAAGTTATAAACCGTGTACCCCTGCACGAATTTAAGACTCTTTAATTGTCTATTTACAAATCTGGAAATGGTGGTCTGTAGATTTCTGTGGCTAATTTATTAATAGTCTTCACGGGTGTTGCATAATTAGATGGTTCTATACCTTCAACTATTTATACAATAACAATATTTTACTTATTAATATTTTTTTATAAATAATTTCAGTAAAATTTGCGAAAAATTTAATTGCCATGTGTTGTTTTAATATTTAGTTTACATATATAATTCTATACATTTGTTATGAAATGTAATTTAATTTATATGCAATTTATTTTTATTGTTAAAAATTTTAATAGTATGTAAAATAAGAAAATAAATTTTACTTTAGAATTAGCAGTTTTATAAAACTATATGTAATAATATTAGTCCTCAAGATTTGAATGATTAAATAAAAATACTTAGTGTAAACTGTATACGTAACTATATTTAAATATATATCTCACAAATGAAGCATACCGATTAAATTTTAGGAATGCTCCTATAGATGATAATATAAGATAATCTAATGATAGGTTCTCTCTCTATAACAATAATTTAAAATAGGATATTTAGGATATTTACCTCGAAAAATATTATTATATAAAACTTAACACTACTATTTATATGTCATATTTAAATATTGACTTAAGCGGATGAGGATTGAAACTGTAATATTTTGTAAAATATAACGAAATTTAACGTAATATGACCTCCAAAAGAGGAAAAATATATAAAACTTTGGCAAATGTTTGTTTCTTTAATATATTCTGAAACACATCAAATTCCCTGTATAGTTTTATGTAAACATTCTCCAATACTGAACAAGAAAACTTTAGACGTAAAATTTTAGGATTATAATAATATGGAATGAACATAAAGTATTTTTATAAAATAGCTATTTCATAATCAAAAAATTAAAATTTTATCCTTTACTTTTATAAAGTATTTATCTACAGACTTTAAATTTGGTACGTATATGCTAAAATATAATATGCATTCTGCATAATCATATGTCCCAGATAAATATAAAAATTTCAAAATGTAAAATTTCAAAATGCTTTCTATAGGTTTCCTTCTCTTTTTAACTAACATTACAACTATTTGTAAATATAACAATTATATGATATAAAGAATGTGAATTAAAACTATATTAACATAGAGTAAAATAAATATTGAAAATTAGTTAATTTAAAATCGAGATCTGTTTTTTGTGTAATTTCTGCACGCTAATTTATATATAAAACAGGATATGTATTTATTTGGTATGTTGGAATTCGGATATGGCTCTTATTTTAGGTTTAATGGCTAAATAGTTAAATGTATTTGAAACAAATTGAATATTTCTAGTTGGTAGCTGAAAGGTGAATTTGAAACTTTAACGTTATGAAAGCATTACCTCACATGTTAATGTGCTGTACGATCTTTCAAGGTAAAACTATTTCAACATATTTTGCAAAGAGCGAATTTTTTAATATAAAAAATATCAAAGATTAATTATCTGTTTGTTATAGTGTTTTTTCTTTCCTGGTATATATTTTTTTAATTTGGCGTGGTTATTTTTCATCGATAATGACAGAAATATTGGCTAGGTGTAATAAATAAAACTGATGCTTGTTAGAATATAATTATTTGTTACTTCCTTAAAGTAAGCAGATAGAGGAATATTATATGACTACAAATGTTTTGAGGGTGTTTCAAGCTTTCTTCCTCAGGTCAAAAGCAGTATGTTCTTAATAGACGCTAAAAAACAACCCTTTTCTCTTAATAGACTCTAAGAAACAACTTCCTTATTTTAATAGACGTCAAGGAACAAGTACTGTTGTTCTGCAGTCGTTTCTTAGCTTCTATTAAGAGTACTCTATTTTTGATCCGAGAAACAGGTCTCAAAATGCCCTCAAAATAATGGTAGTCACATGATTTTGTCTGCTTTCTCAAAAATATATTAAAAAATTATATGTTTAGAATTTCCATTTTATTTCTGAAACATAGATTTGTAAATAAAATACATATTCTTAATCAGAAGGAATATTTTTAATCAGAAGAAATATTTTTAATCAGAAGGAATATTCTTAATCAGGAGGAATATTCTTAATCAGAAGGATTATTCTTAATCAGAGAAATTTAATTTCCTGGACAATGACTTATTTAATAACAGTCAAAAACGTCTTTTCTTTATTTACTCTCATAGATTTTGATTATCCGTACTTTTAAATGCAATGTTAACTGCTTAACAATCTTAGCATTACATTTCTGTGAATTATGGTTTGAGACATTTGCTAGATTATTGATTACATTTCATGGCAATAATGCTTTTTTTACATTAACCTATTCATAGAGAAATGTCACGTGAGATCCTTACTAGATGAATTACATAAAAACATTGTTTTTAAGAATTCATTTAGGCTACAATGCAAGAAAATTGCATGGACAATAAATAAGCCTTGTGTAAAATTGAAAAATTGAAGAATAAATAAGGAACTTAAAATGTGTGACTAAAATGAATTATAATCAATTTTTGTGCAGTAAAAATTCATGTTACTTGTTATAATATATTAAATAAAGAAACAAATTCTTGTTAAGAAAAAAAAACGTTTTTGAAGGAAACTGCATCAAATTTTTGCACTAAGAGTTTTGATAAACACGACAAAATGTCAGAAATTAAATTTATCAAATTAGTTAAAAGTAAATTTAAATTACATAAAAGTATAATTAAAATTACTTTTAATCATACTAATAAATTTATTTATGATTAAATTTTCGTTATCATATAATTTAAATATATTTATATTACTGTAATTAAAATGTTATGAAGGCTATAAACTGATTTAGACAAAGTCACACCTGCTCAATACTTTCTTAAAATTACAGTTCCAATTTAAGTTGAAATTAAAATCGCATTAGTGATATTATTTATTTTTCTATTTACTTTAAAGCTTTCAGTAGTAAATCAAGTTGTAGGAAAAGGTGTAAAATTACTTTGCAGCAAAAATTCACACTTCTATCAAAAGTTTGAACAATACTTATTTGCATTAAGTATTGTCGTTTCATATAAAAACTAAAACCCAAAACAAATAAGAATTTTTAATTTTTAACGCTATTTAAAAAAAAAGTATCTTTAAATAAGAGCATGTTGACGGAATTATTTATATTAGATTAATAAAAAAGTGCATTTATACAAATGCAGCTTCAGTGGTAATAAAAATTTTGAAGTATCAACATAACATCGCATATAATGTATACTTGGTTGCCGTAAATCAAATGTGCAATCAAGCAAGTTTTTATTTTTTTCTAAATTAAGTAATTGGACATTGATTGCATTCTCTTGCAATTTATTCTTAACTAAATTTTAAAAATGTTTGTGCCTTTGAATGTATAAATTGTTTCTTTAAGAGTTAAATCATTCTAAATATTATTTCAAAAAACAACTCTGTATATTATTTTTTTACGAAGACCATCCACAGTTGTGAACACAAACATTTGAAAGCGAAGGCTACAGCTTCAGAAACTGAAGAAAGTTATACTTTCAAAAGTAAATGAAAAACATACGCACTTAAAAACGTATATTGTGCTTTGCAGTCAGAAATGTCATCAAACATAGCCTTAAAAGCTTTTATCTGATTTTTAAAAAGAGATATCGGGGATATGTTATAACTCAGTGCAAATGAATACCAAAATTTTTTCAAGAATATTTTTTTTCTTATTTCTGCTGATCTAATGTGCCTATTAAAAATATTTACTAATTTTGTTCTTAGAGAACCTCTAGTGAAAAGTTGAAGAACATATTTCTCGGCTCAAATAACACATATTTTGATTTCATCAAGAGTATGATTATGATACATTATGATATGGTTTAAGCAGAAGTACACATAAAATGCATTTATGCAAGCTTTAAGCTCTGAGGTGCGTGCTATATGTGCATGAGAAAAAGCGATATGCAGCTTCTTTAAGCAGCATTGTTTTGTGTTTGGAAACAATTAAAATGACACATATTACATGTTTTTACTATGAGCTGTCTTAAATAAATGTATACGTGTATGAATCCACACATCATTGATACCTGCCGTCATGTATATGAATAGATAATTAAAATTGTGTTAAATATTTAGATTCCGGAAAAAAAATCCGCCTGTTGCTGGAATATATAATCATACGATTCCAGATATTTTCTATCAAAAACTACAAGATCTGTAAAGTGTATTTAAAAACACCATCTTGCAGTACAGGAAAACTTTTTACATTTTAAAGTACCATGACGTTTTCAGGCATCATAATGTCCATCATCAGTGGCAATGTAAGGGAATTGACAGGCATAAGCTATATATAACCCGAAATCGTGATTAGAAACATAAAGCTCATGACTGACAATTCCTTAATATTGCCACTTATGATGTCTGAAAATGCTATAGCACTTTAAACTGTAAAAAAAATCCTGTACGTCAAGATGGTGTTTTTAAATAAAGGCAGTTTACAAATCTTCTAGTCTTTGGTAGTAAATATTTGAAATATTTCAGACGTGTTTACCACACTTATAAATTCATACGATTCCAGATTATAAATCATTATGGTGTCTAAAAAAAATTATTATTTTGAAAATGTGCAATATATGTTCTTTAATTTAAATTAATTATAAAAGTAAATGTATAGTTTAAAGCGATCATTGACCATTCAATTTGAATTTTTGTAACTTTCGTTTCGCATTTTCTTTTAAAATTATATATTGTGTTAGACCTGGCGATGTATCTGTATACGGATATTTTTTTTTAGTAAAGCTACTGTGAAATGTGTTTGTTCTAAAGTGGTGCCAGAATTGCCCGTTTTAAATTGTTATCTGTCATGTAAAAGTTTTAGATTTGAAAACCTTTCTATGTAAGATTTCAAACTTTTCAAGAATTTTCGCTAGCAAAATTGAGTAGGATTGTTTTACATTGAAATTTAACGAGTGAATTTACGATTACGATTATAAAAGGAATACGTGTATATCTCACATTTGGTGAAAGATATTGAAAATTTCATCGCATTAAAGATTATATTGTAACATATTTTTCTTATTTCCATACTTAATATATATGGGACGACGCCAATTATGTCAACAAATTTTTAAGCAATAATTGATATAAATTGGGGTACTATTTTAATTTACAATTTTTTTATCTTTTCATATAAAGGCTGTAAGAGTGTGTGTTTTATTGGTAAGATTAATAAATATTTCTCTTTTACAAAATAAGGATTTTAAAATGTTCTGTTTTAACTATATATTATTGACTGTTAATTAAAACAATCAAATCTATATCTAATTGAATTCATTTTTAAAATTAGTGCACTTAAAAGGTTTTAATTATTCTTAAAGGACGCCTTATTGCGCAGACACGAAATGATATTTGAGTCAGCAATTATGTTGTCCCAAATAGAGAAAACATCTGAAAAAACTATCGTGCTTTTAATAATTTAATGCATGGAATGGCAAAAAAGAGTATCAAATAAAAATGTCTTGATATTCTATAATTAGCAAATGGGATTGAAAATGAGCTTTTAATTGCAAGTTTTGGAAAGAAATGGCGAACTAATATTCTCGAATATCAAGTTATTTAATTGAATGAAAAATGCATGGCAGTAATTACATTTAATGTTTCTTAATGTAATGGAATAATGATTTTTATAAAATAAAAAATATTCAGTTTTTCATTATTTATTTTGTTAAATTTATCTGAATAATAATATTTTCTATGCCGTAGTAGTTTATTGCATTATACACTGTTTTTTGATCAATAAAAGATTGAAAAAATTTCTTCACCAATGTCGTCATTACCATAGTAATTTTCTTCGCTGAAAAATCATTGTAGGTTCAAACACTAATTTTAGAGAAATTAATCTGTTGTTGAGTAAGTTATTCATGTGATTCGTAAAATGAGTATAGCCCTATTCAATTTTGAATAATGTGAAATAATTACAAAGTGCTTAAAAAATAAGTATTTAGAAATTCTCATTTGTGAATGTTTCTAGTAAACTTTTTTTACTATGCTGAAGATATTTAAAAAATATTTTTATTTAGATATATATTTAATATTTTTAAATTCCTATTTATAATAGAAGTATCAACCAGTTACATTTTTTTAAAGACATTACTTATGAGTATATATCCATTGCTTAAACTGCTAGTTATTCTTGTTGCGTAATCTGTATTAATAGCGTAGAGGAGAATTAGACGACAAAAATATTGTTTAGGAAATAAATTTCTATGATGTAACTTTAAACCTAATTTTCAGGTTTTATTTATTTATTTTTTCTTGAAAAGCTTTTAAAACAAACTTTAGCTTGTAGTAATACTAAAAAAAAACACAAATAAAATCTAAGCTACTAAATTTCTCTTTTTGTATATTATAAATTTTATGTCATTTGATTTATTAACATCTGTTTTATGTTTAATTTATTTAACAAATTTAATAGATTATTTATTCAAATACGTTTTCATCTGCAAATATGTTCTATTTCATCTGTAAATGTGTTCTATAAAAGTATCAATTATTTACATTTTTGTAAAGACATTATTTATGAGTATCTATTGCTTAAACTGCTAGTTATACTTGTTGCGTAATCCGTATTAATAGCGTAGAGGATAATTAGAAGACAGAAATATAGTTTAGGCAATGAATTTCTATGATGCAATTTTAAACTTAATTTTCAGGTTTTATTTATTCATTTAATTTTTGTAAAGCTTTTAAGACAAACTTTGGCTTGTACTAATACTAAGAAAAAATAAAATAAATAAAATCCAAGTTATTACATTTTCCTTTTTGTATATTATAAATCTCATATGACATTTAATTTATTGATATCTGTTTTATATTTTATTTATTTATCAAATTTAATAGATTATTTATTCAAGTATGTCTGCAAATTTATTATTCTGCAAATTTGCATTAATTTATGTTCTATTTGTTCTTCGTTTTAATTTGCTTTCAACTACTTTCTCTCTAAATTGTGTTTATGTAATTTAAGTTTCGATGCTAAATTTGTATAACTCTTTGTTATTTAGTCGTTATACTTGTGACGTTTATGATTGAGTATTTAAAATATGCAAAAGATTTGAATAGAATTGGCTTCAAAATCTGCCATTTATTAAAATTTTAGCTGTATTTAATTATGTTCCTATATAAAAGTTTACAATATATTTGGCATCTTCAACAATCGCTTTCAAAAGTATCGATAGTTAATAATCATTTTTTATTTTATTCATAAAATTTACGTAAATAAAAAATATGGCTTCTTGGGATATCTTTTTCAGGTTCATTTCGGAAAATGTAATGAAAATTTAAAATGGTGATTTGATGAGTGTAGTATATTAATAATTTATTGATTTTAATGACACTAAAAACAGAGTACGGTTAAGGGCATTTGGTGAATTCTAAAATATTTTCCAGTTTCATTTAAAGGTAATGACAATTTAAAATGGTAATTTGATGAGTGTAATATATTAATAAATTATTGATTTAAATGTCAATAAAAAAGTACGGCTAATGATATTGGGTGAATTCCTAAATGTTTTCTAGCTTCTTTAAAAAATGTAATGAAAATTTAAAAGGGTGATTTGATGAGTGTAGTATATTAATAATGTATTGATTTTAATGACAATAAAAAAGTACGGCTAATGATATTGGGTGAATTCCTAAATGTTTTCTAGCTTCTTTAAAAAATGCAATGAAAATTTAAAATGGTGATTTGATGAGTGTAGTATATTAATAATTTATTGATTTTAATGACACTAAAAACAGAGTACGGTTAAGGGCATTTGGTGAATTCTAAAATATTTTCCAGTTTCATTTAAAGGTAATGACAATTTAAAATGGTAATTTGATGAGTGTAATATATTAATAAATTATTGATTTAAATGTCAATAAAAAAGTACGGCTAATGATATTGGGTGAATTCCTAAATGTTTTCTAGCTTCTTTAAAAAATGTAATGAAAATTTAAAATGGTGATTTGATGAGTGTAGTATATTAATAATGTATTGATTTTAATGACAATAAAAAAGTACGGCTAATGATATTGGGTGAATTCCTAAATGTTTTCTAGCTTCTTTAAAAAATGCAATGAAAATTTAAAATGGTGATTTGATGAGTGTAGTATATTAATAATTTATTGATTTTAATGACAATAAAAACAAAGTACGGTTAAGGACATTTGGTGAATTCTAAAATATTTTCCAGTTTCATTTAAAGGTAATGACAATTTAAAATGGTAATTTGATGAGTGTAATATATTAATAAATTATTGATTTAAATGTCAATAAAAAAGTACGGCTAATGATATTGGGTGAATTCCTAAATGTTTTCCAGCTTCTTTAAAAAATGCAATGAAAATTTAAAATGGTGATTTGATGAGTGTAGTATATTAATAATTTATTGATTTTAATGACAATAAAAACAAAGTACGGTTAAGGACATTTGGTGAATTCTAAAATATTTTCCAGTTTCATTTAAAGGTAATGACAATTTAAAATGGTAATTTGATGAGTGTAATATATTAATAAATTATTGATTTAAATGTCAATAAAAAAGTACGGCTAATGATATTGGGTGAATTCCTAAATGTTTTCTAGCTTCTTTAAAAAATGCAATGAAAATTTAAAATGGTGATTTGATGAGTGAAGTATATTAATAATTTATTGATTTTAATGACAATAAAAACAAAGTACGGTTAAGGACATTTGGTGAATTCTAAAATATTTTCCAGTTTCATTTAAAGGTAATGACAATTTAAAATGGTAATTTGATGAGTGTAATATATTAATAAATTATTGATTTAAATGTCAATAAAAAAGTACGGCTAATGATATTGGGTGAATTCCTAAATGTTTTCTAGCTTCTTTAAAAAATGCAATGAAAATTTAAAATGGTGATTTGATGAGTGTAGTATATTAATAATTTATTGATTTTAATGACAATAAAAACAAAGTACGGTTAAGGACATTTGGTGAATTCTTAAATATTTTCCAGTTTCATTTAAAGGTAATGACAATTTAAAATAGTGATTTGATGAGTGCAGTATATTAATAAATTATTGATTTAAATGTCAATAAAAAAGTACGGCTAATGATATTGGGTGAATTCCTAAATGTTTTCCAGCTTCTTTAAAAAATGCAGTGAAAATGTAAAATGGTGATTTGATGAGTGTAGTATATTAATGAATTATTGACAGTGAAAAACAATGTTTAATGACATTTAGCGATTTCTTAAATGTTAAATTATTTATTTAAATTAGCGATTTCTTAAATGTTAAATTATTTATTTAAATATTAACATTAATTGTATTGCAATTTAAAACTCATGTAAAGTGACTTGTTATTGTATTGCAATTTAAAACTCATGTAAAGTGACTTGTTATTGTATTGCAATTTAAAACTCATGTAAAGTGACTTGTTATTGTATTGCAATTTAAAACTCATGTAAAGTAACTTGTTATTGTATTGCAATTTAAAACTCATGTAAAGTGACTTGTTATTGTATTGCAATTTAAAACTCATGTAAAGTGACTTGTTATTGTATTGCAATTTAAAACTCATGTAAAGTGACTTGTTATTGTATTGCAATTTAAAACTCATGTAAAGTGACTTGTTATTGTATTGCAATTTAAAACTCATGTAAAGTAACTTGTTATTGTATTGCAATTTAAAACTCATGTAAAGTGACTTGTTATTGTATTGCAATTTAAAACTCATGTAAAGTGACTTGTTATTGTATTGCAATTTAAAACTCATGTAAAGTGACTTGTTATTGTATTGCAATTTAAAACTCATGTAAAGTGACTTGTTATTGTATTGCAATTTAAAACTCATGTAAAGTGACTTGTTATTGTATTGCAATTTAAAACTCATGTAAAGTGACTTGTTATTGTATTGCAATTTAAAACTCATGTAAAGTGACTTGTTATTGTATTGCAATTTAAAACTCATGTAAAGTGACTTGTTATTGTATTGCAATTTAAAACTCATGTAAAGTGACTTGTTATTGTATTGCAATTTAAAACTCATGTAAAGTGACTTGTTATTGTATTGCAATTTAAAACGCATGTAAAGTGACTTGTTATTGTATTGCAATTTAAAACTCATGTAAAGTGACTTGTTATTGTATTGCAATTTAAAACTCATGTAAAGTGACTTGTTATTGTATTGCAATTTAAAACTCATGTAAAGGGACTTGTTATTGTATTGCAATTTAAAACTCATGTAAAGTGACTTGTTATTGTATTGCAATTTAAAACTCATGTAAAGTGACTTGTTATTGTATTGCAATTTAAAACTCATGTAAAGTGACTTGTTATTGTATTGCAATTTAAAACTCATGTAAAGTGACTTGTTATGTGTGAACTTGCAAGAATCTTCTCTTTAAGCTCGCGTGCCACGGCCGTTTGCAAAACGAGGCAGAGTACAAGTCAGTGCTTCTACAACTTTCGGCAACTTGTGAGCTGGTTGAGCATTAGCAAGCAGTAAAGGCAGCAAGAATTTAAAACTGCCCGAATGAAGCGTTATAAAGCTTAAAATCAGGCTTCCAGTACAGGAACTAGCATCGGTGAACCAGTTTTGCTCTTGTTGGAGCGTATCAGCACCAAAAATCAGTTAACTGCAATGACCACCTACCATGTACCAAAATTTTTCGAATATTTCCGTGACTGACAAAGTCAGTCATACCACTGAATATAGACATGGAAATCATATTGATGCAAGCTTCATGGTAAGTTGAATTTGTCAGTCACTGTATAAATTCGCAAAATTGCAGTGCACAGTATAATAAGCCCATTTGGTAAGTATAATAATTCCATTTGATGCTTGCTGAGATCTCAGAAGAAGAGCGAAACCGGTCCACTAAAGATGGTTAATGTACTGGTGACATAATTCTAATAAAGGCAGCATTTGATATCGCAAAAGCGCGTACCTCTCTAAATTTACAGTAAAAAAAAAATTCTATTCAAAAGTGCATAGAAAAATATAGTATTTATATTGAAAAAGCTTTCATAATGAACAGCATAAACCTCAAATTTCTCATGCTGCAAAAGAAGAAATTGTTAAAGCAGTAAATATTCTAAAATTCTATAGCATTCAAAACAGCCATATTAGTATATTATTTTGGCTACTTAAAATACGACACAGAAATGATTAAAGAAGAATTAAAATACATGTACAATAGACTATAAAATATTACATTTTAGTTAAGATTCTAATTTAAATTTAGAACAAAATAATAATGATTTCAACATAACCACAACATGTAACAAAGATAGTGCAAACATGAAACATTTCATTTCACTGACAGATACAAATATATCAGTTTTAAGATTACTTCATATTAATTACCTGGTAAAAATAATTGCACATACACACAAAAAAATAAATGATAATAAAATATAGAAACAAGAATGAATGAGAACAATAGCATATAATGCAATTAAGCTATAAACATCGTTTTTGCAAAATTAGGGATTTTATTAAAAATCTATAAGTAGATAGTTATATTATAGACAAAATTCTATTATTTCTATAATATTATAATTTTGATTAATTTATGTTATTTGGGATAAATAAGTCAGTATAAAATAATGATTTAAATAAGGGACCATTTTCGAAAAGGTACATCTTAAAATGTCTAGAGATAACTTGAAAAAACCAGATTCACACGTATGTTGCTAAGTGATATTTAACCTCAACGTTTTTTATTTAGGAGTTTTTAGATTTTACACGCACACACACACGCCAACGGCCCTACCATGCTGAAAACACCGGTTCTCGTTAGATCACCGAAGTCAAGCAACATCGGGCGCGGTTAGTACTTAGGTGGGTGACCACCTGGGAACACCGCGTGCTGTTGGCACAGTTCGGATGCGGTAGCCCTGCGGTAGCCCTGGATTTGCACGCTGCCACAACTGCCGCCGTGTTCATGCGGAGTACGATCACGTTAAACATGTGGGTCCGTATGTCCTTCCGAAAGGTTGGTGGTAGGGGAAGGAGGGTACGGTCCCTGTGGATGCCTCCCCCAATGGGTTCCGGTCTAAATTGGGTGGCACTTTCCGGCCGTCCAAACGGTTGCCTTACACCTTTCTGGTAGATCGGACCGTCTGGGTCTCAACAACAACAACCTCTCTATGTTTTATTTTTATTGAAACTAAAGACTATTTCAAGACAAAAAGTCTTACTCCGTATGTGAAAAATGGGAGTGGTTATATGTGGGCGTGGTCAAATGCACAATTGATGCATGATTAGCCGTCATTTCAGAAGAGACACATTTAAAAGAAATCAAGATGTCAGAAAATCAAGAAAATTTTGTTAAGTGAATATACATAATTGAAATCCAGAAATTCTTTATATTAATTAAAGCAATAGAATATTAATTGATAGTAGTGAGGGATAGGAAAGACATAACTTTAAGGCATCTGTACACGATGCATGAATAAATTGTACCATCAACATATTGTGCGAACTTACATCGTGTAAAATGGTAGGTGAGCATTAGAAAGTCCTTTCGAGAGGTTGGTGGTAGGGGAAGGGGTATGCGATCCCTGTGGATGCCTCCCCCACTGGGTTCCGGTCTAAATTGGGTGGCACTTTCCGGCCCTCCAAACGGTTACCTTACACCTTTCTGTTAGGTCAGACGGTCTGGGTCTCAACAACAAAAACACACACACGCACACATATATATATATATTTATATATATATGTTATATATATACATATATATATAGTATATATATATATATATATACATATATATATATATATATATATATATATAAATAAATAAAAAATGAAATATTTTAATCGTAAATTATGCATAAACTACTGTATGTACAAAAAAACCCATCTCTAGCATATCTGTTACAAATGAGTAACTATAGACCAAGACTAAGGATAAAGATAGAAGGTAACATATCACTACAAAGGAAAAGGGGGATGAAAATAATATAAGGATACAAAATTCACAATTAAAAGTATATAAATATAAATAAAAATATAAATAAAAATAAAAAAGGAAACACGGCAAAAATGAGAAAAGACAATAATAATAAGCTCAAGATAAAAGATTAAGACATAGAGAACTACACAAAAATTGAAACTACACAAAAAATGGCGGTTAGTTCGAAATTGCATTCTCATCAGGACAGCCATACAATTCGAATTAAAACCGATAGAATAGCCAGTTTCTGACAATGGCGATAGTATTTAACTATAGACACCATTGGAACTGTCTACTGGCTAGTGGAAGGAGAAAAATAAGTCAATTGAATTACAAATTAGAAAATTAATACCTCCTCGAACAGAAATATGAACTCACAACATTGTTATATATATATATATATATATATATATATATATTATATATATTATATATATACATATATATAGTATATATACATCTATATAGTATATATATATATATATATATATATATATATAAAGAAATACAATCCCAAAAAGTATGAAATTCAAGAAAGAGAAAGGCGCAAATTGCCCCACTATCAGAGTCTTGAAATATAAGATTTAAAATGAAAAAAGAAAATATATAGGTGGAATGATTGTGTTTACAGGGTTGCAGAAAGGTCAAGGGGGATTGCGACTCCTATTTCCTGGTTAGAAGCTAGCTTTGACTTCATGAAAACGCTCCCAGAGACTCTGCACGCCCGAAACCACAATCGATCATGCCCGTGGGGAAAAAATGGCCGAATCCCAGACAACATAAAAATGATCAAAATAACAAAAATTTTAAATTTTACCAACCAGCAAGACGAGAATCATGGAAGAGTTGCATAAAGCGTATAATCCGACGTATATAAGCGTATCCGACATCATAAAATACAACTCAACTCTTACCTAGGATTATCTGATTGATGCACATCCAGATAGCTCTATAAGTTAGACGCGACTTTTTTATATATGCTTTCCTATTCGAAGTTTATACGCTTTATGCAACTCTTCCATGATTCTCGTCTTGCTGGTTAGTAAAATTTCCAATTTTTGTTATTTTGATCATTTTTATGTTGTCTGGGATTCGGCCATTTTTCCCCCACGGGCATGATCGATTGTTGTTTCGGGCGTGCAGAGTCTCTGGGAGCGTTTTCATGAAGTCAAAGCTAGCTTCTAACCAGGAAATAGGGGTCGCAATCCCCCTTGACCTTTCTGCAACCCTGTAAACACAATCATTCCACCTATATATTTTCTTTTTTCATTTTAAATCTTATATATATATATATATATATATAATATACGTAAAACAAGATATTTTATAGGAGCAGGTCTAAGTTTTTATTCCAAAAGTCCAAAAGTGTTAATGTGAGAAACCGAGTCATGTAAACTATAGCCAGCCAGCTTTATTATATGAGCTAAAATAAATTCAAATTGACGGATGGTGATCTTATGATTTAAGCGCGACATAATGTCGAAAGGAACTTTTTATTGCAAGCAATGCAACTTTCTAAGAAAAAACTCAATGTTATAAGTACTGTGTTCCCTTCAGTATTTTCACTTTTATGTTTTACTAGCAGTATACCCGCTCTTCGTAAGGAAAATATACATATAAAGAAACTTAACATTCACAATTATGTGTAAATTCCTATAGTATTCTGAATGACTTTGTTATTCAAAATTTTCTATTAAAATATTTAATTTAATTCTTCTAAAAATATATAAGAATCTCTGGGCTCGATATACAAAATTATCTTCACAGGCAGATCTGAAGAATAAAGCATCCTGGTCCAGTTTGTAAACGAATTTAGCAAGAAATATTTTTTAATTCTCACAAAACGACAGAGATTATCTAGAAAAACACACTTAATTATACAAAATATTGAATTTTCATCAATTCGGTGTCATTTTAATAAATTTAGCGTCATTTTATCAATTTGACGACATTTTCGTCAATTTAGCGACATTTTAAGAAACCGCCAAATGTATCGCCAAGTGGGACTGTAGAACTGGACAGTCCCACTTGGCGACAAATTGGCGAAACATCATTACAATACTTTCCCCTAACAAAACACAATTAATACCATTTACTTAGCGCAATTTTATCAATTCTAAAATATTTTTATGGATTTAAAACACTTTTATCAATTTGGCGACATTTTAAAAATTTGCTAAATGTGTCACTAAGTAGAACGGTTAGACTGACAGACAAATGCTATCGGATTATCATTTTATCATTATCGGATCATTTATCGTTATCGGATTATCATCACTCTCTTGTAACAAAATAAAATTAATTTCATTGTTTTAGCATCGTTTTCATCAATTTGGCAACATTTCCTGTCAATTTAGCAACGTTTAAGAACAGTTGCCCAGGTAGCGATATCCCGTCAAATTCGTAGATCTGAATTTGCAGATTTAAAGAATAAAACATCCTGATCCCGTTTGTATACTAAATGAAAACAATGAAATTGTAATTGAAGATATACCCGTTCTACTTTTACTCTGTTTCAACAATCGGCTAAATGAGTTTATTGGCTAAACACAATATATAAGTTTGAAAACTCTTTGCCAAAATAAATGAAAGTGGGGTTTTAAGAGATGGAGTTTTAATTCACTTTCACGTTTTAAACCAGCGATTTCTAATGTTTTTCGTTTGGAGGAACCAGGTAGTTAGACAGCAGAACTCCTAGGAAAATGTTTCGTTTTTCATTTATATCTCGACAACTCCTGGTTTTATAAGCTCGAAACATGGACTAAATTTTAAGTGGGGCAATTTCAAGGCTGCACACAATATTTCATTACATTCCGTTCAGTCGTTCTCCCGTGATGATGAGACAAACATACATACAGACAGATTTTCAATTTTATTTATACAAATTGCATAATGTGTTGTTTTCCCGAAAGTTTTCGAATTTGAGAT
This sequence comes from Amaurobius ferox, assembly GCA_951213105.1. Classification (NCBI taxonomy): domain Eukaryota; kingdom Metazoa; phylum Arthropoda; class Arachnida; order Araneae; family Amaurobiidae; genus Amaurobius; species Amaurobius ferox. The sequence continues at coordinate 121,382,910 of OX578140.1, forward strand.
TTTGACGGAAAATCATGCTTTATGACTTCTGGAACGCATTTTGAACACTTTTGAAAATATCTCTGTCTATGTGTGCATTAGCAAATACTGACAGATTTCGGATTTATTTGTATTGTATTACATTTTGCTTTATTATTCTTCCTATTGAGCTACTTTAACTGAGAATTAAAATTTAATGTTGATTCTACGTTTCTTCGAGCATTATGTATATCCAGTGAATTCCACACGTACACGAAATTCAAACACCTGTACGAATTTGATGATCAAAGACAAAATCCTTCGTATATCTGTAAGTTTTGCTGTGTACAGACCCTCCTTGTGTGGAATATAGTCCCCCATGGGGGTTTAATGTCCACGTTTGCGATTGGAAATATTTTGGATAAAAATTTTCCTGACTCGGGAAAGTTTTTCTTTTTCCAGTAAAGAAATCTGGAGGAAAATATTTTGCTGCGTACATTGCGAAAACTATGCACCCAGTTCTTCAGTAGAAAAATAGAAAAACTACTGCTGTGTAGGAAGTAGAACGTTTTATTGTTACGTAATACTTTAACAAAGAAACTTTTTTCAGTCGCTGCTTGAAGTTCTTGGATTGAACTGAATTGAATTATATTTTCCGCTCTACTGTCCTTTTTATGCACGCTGTAGATCTACGTGGACATTATTGAAAAGGTCTGCACTTCTTAAAGAAAATACTTATCGAATTTTGCCTTTCTACTAAAGGAAGCTCAAGGAAATATTGCAGTGTAGTTATAGAATTCTATTGGAGAACCGCCACACAAAAAAAATTTGGCAGCTGGGGGGAGGGGGATGATAGAGGTTTACATAGAGTCGATCTATACCAAATACTGAAATTTATAGGTCTCTTACACTTTTTACCTTCCTTATATACATAATGTATAAGGAAAGTATTGTGACGGGGTCGAAAATTCGAATTCGAGTTTTCGACGGGAGAGCACCTTTCAAGCATCCCTGATCACGAATCAAACATTTTTGAAGTGATGTCTGTGTGTGTGAAAGTATTTGTGTGCGTGTGAAAGAATGTGTGTGTGTGTCAATGAGTCTGTGGAGACGATAACTGACGAACGAATGAACTGATTCGAACGAAATTTGGTACAAAAATCACAATACATAAACACTGGAAGCCTATTGTTTTTATACGCAATCGAATGCTCAGAACCCCCCTAAATTTTCAAGTGAAATTTTGAAAAAATCGTCAAAAAATCAAAACCAATAATAAAGTTACGTAAATAGACATTCCTTATGTAATTTTTCATTAGAAAACGATTGACATAAATTTTAGAACGCTAACATGAACTGTTCTCGAGATATTGCACATTTTTCAAAAAAATTATCAAAAAGTTATATAAAATAAAAAAAAATATTTCCTATTGAGAAACATGTTCACTTTTCATATGTAATACCATGCGATAAATTGGGTGACATCATTCTCGTGGATCTAACTCGTTCCATTCATGAAAAAAGATAGTATGGGTAATACTTCTGTATTTGAATGCCAATAGTCATTTATCTGCTGTAAGAATAAGTTATTTCTCCGTCCATAACGCTTGGCGAGATTTTGGCGACGAATTTGGCGGAATGTTGCCAACTTGGCGACATTTTTAATTGTTGCAAAATTATCAAAAATCTCGCCAAATGGATAAAAATGACGCTAAATCAATGAAAATGACGACTAACTGAAGAAAATTCAATATCTTGGAAAGAACTATAAGAATAAAATTTTTTTTTAACTGTAAAAGTAGTAAATTCATTGCATTATATAAGGAAAGTCATGTGTTGCCCACATCAGATTTTTTTATTTAACTTGCATACCAAAAATTGTATTGGTCAACAAAATATTTTCTTCAGGTAAACTAATATGTAACTTAGACGAAGTTTGAATCTGAGCCAAAATGTGTTTTTATTTCTCTTTCTAGTACGTTTCGTTTTTGAAATGATGCGGGAAGTAGCCATTTCCATAACGTTCATGCGATTTATGGTTATTATTTGTAAAATAATCTTTCTGAAGTAAGCAACAAGCACGGCAAGGGCAGCCATCAAGATATTAATTCAATCAAACACCGTTATGTAGGTTTTTCAATTTATTTTTGGATAGCTAATTATTGCTAGATGCTATACAACGATGCTCAAATCAAGTGCATTCGCAACAAAAAAAGAAAATTATCGGAGTTTTTCTATTGAGTTTACTATAATTAATTATGTAGCCTATATTAATGTAGATTTTGATCTAAAGTGTGGCTATACGCTTTTCTTCATTTTTGTAAATACTAGAGCATGACTTGTATAATACAAATTATACAGGCTAGTAAGAAAGCGGAGTTATTAAACTTAGGTGAATATTTTGTATAAAGAAATTTGGTTTTTTCATTTGGTGATTAAAATAATTTTGATTTCATAAATTAATGTTATTATCTATTTATTTGTTTAAAATAGAATTAATTTTCCTTCTCATATAAAAAAAAAACCCGGCGAATGGCAAAAATTGTCTGTATCCACTTTATCTAAAAACTAATAGACCAAAATTCACAAAATATGATAGATAAGCAAAGCGTTCAGTCTGCAGAATGAACGCTTTGTTCAGTATAGTCGAGACCTGTAAAACGTTTTCTTCATTTTTGATGATATTTTTTAAACTGCTTTTATTTTTTTTTATCAAAAATACTTTCTTAAATTCTGATATTGCCAATACTGCATCAAATTATATGGCCAAAAATTGGGCGAGCATAAAATTGCAAGTATTAAAAATCTAGAAAATGCACTAGCAGTTGATTGGGATTTAATATGCTTCCGATTAACATTACACCCAAACTTACAGCGAATTATTGGAAATCAAAGAACGGTTTACCAACACATCTGATTATAATAAAAATTTAAAAGGAATCCACTACTCCATACACACAGGGTTACATCACAACTGATACGCTGTTTTAAAAGCCCTTTTCAAAGCTTCGCTGTTTTAAAAACTTTCTTACAGTAGCTCTCGACCACGTAGAAAATGTACCAGACGTTGCTCGGGATTAAAAGCAAGGAATATTTGAATTCCTTCATCCAATTCTTCAATAGGCGTAGTTGGAAATTACGTGACCCATGGTTAATGAACTAATGACCTCAGAAATAAACTTTTTGTTTCTGAAGTAGGTGTATATAGTATTCAATTCAACTTTTGCTGAATTATGAAGATCGAATTGTCAGTAAATTTTTCTATGTCGGAATTTTAAAATCGATTACGTTTTTAAAACACGAAAAGTATATATTTAAAAAAAAATCACTGGCTAAAATCGGAGTATTACGAAACATGTAAACACTTCGGACGCTTATATCTCCAAATCTAATATATCAACAGGTGAATAAAAAAAGTTCAATTTAGTCTTGAAAATAGCGATGTTAAAGCAAGAATTTAAACAAAACATCCTGCTTTCTATTATTTGCACATGTATTCTCATGTAAACGAAAATTTTCCATTGAATTAACATTGGATCCCATGCAAACAATTATAACTTTTAAATGGGTTCGAAATTGAAAAATTGGGCATAGTTACGACCTAGGTATCAATAAGATGAAAAAATTATTGAAATCACTAAAGTCGTTTTCGAGCAAAGCGCTTTCTGATATTTCTTATTCTGAGTCACTGTCATTGAAGTTTCACTTCGCTTCAAAAATGGCTATTCAATTGGCGTTATTTACGAAAATGATCATATAATTTTTTCAAGTTTTATCTTGTATGATTTTTCGAGTCTTCAAATGACAAAAGTGTCCAAGAAATGGAGGTTCTTCTTCCGTTCGATTTTTCTAAGAATCAATAGCACTCTTAATGACTACAAGTTGTTGTTTCTTCTAATCACTCACGTGTTTTCTGAGATATTGTGCCCACAGGCCAAGTCGCGTTCCGTACGTAAACGGCGCGGGATACAGTTAAGCTTTGCACAGGCACGCATAGAGGCAGAAATACTTAAAAAAATCTGATGTGGACAACACATAACTTTCCTTATATAATGTAATGAATTTACTACTTTTATAGTAAAAAAAATAAGTTTCTGTTATACTAGATAATACTATTCTTTCCAAGATATTGAATTTCCTACAATTAGTCGTCATTTTCATTGATTTAGCGTCATTTTTATCCATTTGGCCAGATTTTCGTTAATTTGGCAACATTTCAAAAAGTCGCCAAGTTGGCGACATTATGCCAAATTCGTCGCCAAAATCTCGCCAAGCCTTATGGACGAAGAAATAAGTTATTCGTACAGCAGATAAATGACTATTGGCGTCCAAATACAAAAGTATTACTCAAAGTATCTTTTTTCATGAATGGAACGAGTTAGATCCACGAAAATGGTGTCACCCAATTTATCGCATGGTATTACATATGAAAAGTGAACATGTTTCTCAGTAGGAAATATTTTCTTTTATTGTATATGACTTTTTGATAATTTTTTTGAAAAATGTGCAATATCTCGAGAACGGTTCATGTTAGCGTTCTAAAATTTATGCCAATCGTTTTCTAATGAAAAATTACATACGAAATGTCTATTTGCGTAACTTTATTAGTGGTTTTGATTTTTTGAAGATTTTTTCAAAATTTCATTCGAAAATTTAGGTGGGTTCTGAACATTCGATTACATATAAAAGAAATAGGCTTCCAGTGTTTACGGATTGTGATTTTTGTACCAAATTTGGTTTGAATCGGTCCATTCGTTCGTTAGTTATCGTCTCCACAGGCTCTCTCTCACACACACACACACACACACACACACACATCACTTCAAAAATGTTTGATTCGTGATCAGGGATGCTTGAAACGTGCTCTCCCGTCGGAAACTCGAATTCGAATTTTCGACCCCGTCACAATACTTTCCTTATACATTATGTATATAAGGAAAGTAAAAAGGCTCAATTTATTTCAAGGGATGCAAAAAAAGTGTAAATCAATCAAATTTAACCCATCATTATACATTTACTTATAAGTTGTATTTGAGTAAAAATGAAAATATTCTTATTAGGTAACATTGTGGTGACATACTTTCAGTTAAATGCAGTTGTATTCAAATTAATATAAATGATGAATATTTATGGGGATAAATTGTAAACATTTTCAACGTTTATTGACTTGATCACACAGAGCAAGTCAATAAACCTGAACTATGCCAACAATGACGGGAGATGGAATATCTCCTGATATGACAGTAAATGGGCCATGAAATTTATTAGGAGCGTTTTATTGGATATCTATCTTCATGAAAAATATGAAGAAGTTGAATAGGAAAGAATACAGATAGCTAATTTTAACAATTCATATTATAATATTAACAATTTTAACAATTCATACAGTGCCAAGAAATGACTTCGGACAACGACCTAAAACCCCAAACGGGAGAAAAGACAACCTTGAGGCGAAGAAGGAGTTTTGTAAAATCCATGTGTCTCTGCAAAAATCCAAGTTTCTAAAATTATTGGTCAGTGTGTTGTACGATGTTAGGTAGATTATTTTAAGTAAAGTCCGTTACTTTAAAAAAATAGATCATTAAATAAGTGAAAAGATAGATAATAGATAAGTCCGTCACTTTGACAAATATTGCAAATTTATGAACAAATCCAGCTATGACGTGACGTGCTTAAAATGAACCATTTTTCAATGGAGGAGAGGAAGTATATCAAAGAGTCAAGATATTTTCACCTTTGGTGAATAATGTATTTTTGAAGAGGTTAATTGCAACTGTTTCGATATTTATTGGCGGACTTTTAGTGTTCTGATATCGTCATTATTCTGTTCAATAAGATGTCACACCACTCTAAGGTCTTATGGACTTTCAGAACTTTTTCTTCAAGTTTTGAGAGCACGCTTTTAAGCTAGTTACTTTATCATACGTAGTATTAAGAAAGTATTGTTATATCGCAAAAATTTTCGATTTCGAGATTTTGATGGCAATATATGTTTTAAGACCTCCCGAATACGCTTTGACTATTTTAGGAGTGATGTCTGTTTGTCTGTATGTGGTCGATTTATTGTGTATATGATAGCAGTCACAGATATTAATGGCTTTTCATGAAACATTATATCCGGCTTTTTTGTCAAAAAATATAGAACTAGATAGAATTTTTTTTTAATTTGACTTAACTTTTGAAATTTATTCGAAATGCTATATTTTTTTAACATGGTAGCAGGTCATAATTTAACATAATGATACATAAAAGGGTTTATTTATGGCTCGAAGATTATGACACTTAATGGTTTCAATTATTGTTGTGAAAAATAGCCGCGATACAATTTTTTTTTGTTCGTGACGTCATTGCCCTCCCCCTTTGGGAAACAAGTTACTCCCACAATGGGGTACATTGTCAAGTATGGTATCAAAGGAAATATTTTTTTCAAGCCCTTTAAAGTAAAGGGTAAGACATTACAGTTGTAATAATTTGTACCCACGATACCGATTTTTAAAATTTTTTCTTGTAAAATTTGAAAAAATTAATGAATTCTGGTATGAGAGTGATGGAATTGAGCTACATTTTAGTTTTTTTTTGCCATACTACTCAAATGTGTAATTATTTGAAGTCATTTTTAATTTTCAGTTATTGTTTAATAATATACGTGAGAAAAAATAATCTCTGAATAAAAATTTTCTGTTCATTAGTTTACGACTATAACATAATTTTCAGTTTTAATGTCACGATCATCCGTAGATTTAAATAAAATATAAAGTCAATACAGAAAAATAATTTTATACATCAAAAATCAATTCCAGCATTATTGATAAATTGTTATTTCATTAAGCATTATTTCCTTTTTTAAACGGAAACATATAATTCCGATTTAACTCAACTTACAGAAACAGAGGAAGCTACAAAATGTTGCTCAAATAAATATACTCCCACTTGATACATTGTTTGCAACAAATGTATCTAATATATTTTACAGTAGTCCCTGAGCTGAGCTTTAATGTATATCTTCAAAAGAGCAAATAGAAACAGTTCAAAAAAAATACCGAATAGAAATGCAATTTCAACAATAAGTGAAAGTATAATTTTCGCTCTGTAATTCTAAAACTTCTTCGCTCAAGATCACATTACAAGAGAAAAAAATATTCCAGTACGATTCAAAAGTAAATTCTTTCTATTTGCGTGCTTTAATAAATTTTCATGCAAACTAGAATGAATGCATTTACATTAGAAATATTTCCGAACTGGCCATTTTTATTTTAAGAATTGAAGGGGAAATTTTAAGTACTTTAAAAAAAATCTATGCGTGTATTTTTCAGTTTAAGTGCATATTTCTTTCAATCTGTATCGATGAAAATCAATTTATAAGTCATGCTTATTCTATTTTCATGTTATGAATAAACGTTTGATGGCACAGTTGCCAACGAAAAATCGATGCGTAATGAAACATTTTTCAAGAGACTTCAATGATTGTTTACAGAATGTAAACAGTTTTTTTTTGTAAACAAACGAAACTATATTAAATATATTTTAAAGGATTTGTCGACTATGTACACAATACTAAAATTTTCTGATTAAAGATATTTATTATCAATATGAAAATAAAAGAATATAAACTATATTTTAAAAAGTTAAATTTCGTATTAATCTTGATATATTTTGGGTAAAACACAAATTGGTGAAATGCAAAGGTAAAAGAATTATTGCTTTATCCAATGGCCCACCTTAGCATGTATAATCGGTACTCTACCGTAGATAACAGTTAACAGTATCAAGTGCACTAATATTAAGCATCAGGTGTCAAGTATCACACGTATCATGTGTCAAGTATCAAGTTTATGGAGTGTCAAGTATCAAGTTTATGGAGTGTCATATGTCAAGTATCAAGTGTATTAAGTATCATATGTCAAGTATCAAGTTTATACCAGTATCAAGTCCCCAATTTACAGCAAGAGTCATTTTATATGTATTTTCTGCATAAGTATAAAAAATCGTGGAAATTAAAAGAAATTGTTAATAACAGCTTAAGTTGATGAAGCAAAACACAGCCCTTTCTTCGAATTAAAAAGATCGAGTAACCACATCAGCAATGGCCATGGACGGTTTTCTGTCTTTGTTGGTGTGGTTGCACTTTCATGTTAAGAGGTTATATATATATATGAACCTCATCATAAAATAATATTAAAGTTTGCAAAAAAATTAATTTTACGATAGTTTTGTGATTGAATGCTAAGAATATGAAAAAAAAATGTATAGATATATATTTTTTATTAAACTTTTGTTGACAGATAGTTACTTAAATTTAGGTGGAGCATGTATATATTGACATAATATAATAACATGTTTTAAGATTTTGGGTCAATTAGTTTTGACGTTACAAGGCGAGCAAATTTGAAAATAACTGTTTCGAGAAATACGATCTCAAACTACGATATTGCTTCACTAATTTTATTATAAAACGCGATCCAGTTGGAATAGTTTGATAATTTTTTTCTAAAAACATTCTTAACATTCTTCTTTTCTATATTTAATAAATATAGAAAAATAACGAATAAAATGATTTTTTTTCTTTTTTTTTTAGATTTAAAGGGTATTTTTCGACCTTAAAATTTGTTTTATATACTCGTACTTATCTCTTCACATATCTAAAATTGTAACGTATTTTAATGTATTTCATTAATATCCACTTATAATTTCATTTAACTGAATTCCCTGTGATCCGACTGGTATTTTCTTAAACTTAGAATGTGCCGCGACCCTAATGTCGGCTCAGCCTAGACGGGAGGCTAACGTTTCCCGTTTTTTTTTTGTAGTTTTTTACTTCATATGCACGCATTCAACATTGAACAATCAACAAAATTTAGGATTTGTGCACATTATTGCGATAGTTGCTTTGAATTAATGAATTGCATTGAATTCATTGCTTTGAATTACTAATTCCCTTCGAATTAATAATTAATAACTTGAAGCAATACATCAATTCAAAGCACTATATTAATTAAATTAATGTATTGAGTTGAATTGATGTGCTATGAATTAATATATTGCTTTGAATTAATGCATTGCTTTGAATTAATTGCTTTGAATCAATGTATTGCTTTGAATTGATGTATTGCTTTGAATTAATGTATTGCTTTGAATTAATGTATTGCTTTAAATTAATGTATTGTTTTGAGTCAATTGCTTTGAATTACTGTATTGCTTTGAATTAATGTATTCAATTTTCCATTTGTCTCATTTTAGCACTTTTACGGGAATTGGGGGGGGGAAATAGATTAAATATGTAAAGATGACACACAACGTGTGATGCAGGTGCAACCAGAAACAAAGCATCAACACTATAAATCTTACAAATTTGTATTGTCTATTACTATTCTGAAAGTGTCATGTGAAAGGGTTATTTTCATGATGAAGATTATTAAGATTAAATTAAGAAACATGCTAAAGAAACTTGCTAACAGACTTGTTCAAATACCTTATTTATCCGTGTTGAAAGGAACCTCGCTTCTAACCTAAGACATAATTGCAGACGCCTTGGTTAAAGATTCAGTAGAGTTTGTAAAGAACATTGGTGCCCCAACTGGGAATCGAACCCTGGATCTTCTAACTGACCAAGCGATGCTCTACATTTGAGCTACTGGGACGAAATTGCAAGCTCTTATTGCGAAGTGAACTTTGCATTCTCCATTTTCTAATGTCAGATTGGTGTGCAACTGACAATCGGACTGAGTACCTCCTGATGCTATTTTATCCCTCCAGGTTAGTCTCTTGTGTGGTCGTTATCCTCTCGATTTGAAATCGGCGCTCAATATCCCAGAGTTCACCAAATCCGTGAAAATTTTTTAAATTTTATTACTTTCTTTAGTTTTAATCTATTTTTCATTATGTTAATATACCTCACCCTCGAGTTTATTTTTCAATGATCTTTTTACCTATATTCGCAATAATCCTTTCCCATTTTTGAAAAATGGACGTACTTGTTAAGTTAAAAAATAATGTAGAACTGTCTGTTTAACCACAATATTTTTCATCAATTGTTATCATTTTAGACCTAAATAAATATTCGTTTGGCGGGATGATAGACCTTGGGAACTCCCTGAGTGCAGGAGGTATCCTTTCCCGGCGGTGCAGCTTGCTACTCTAAACCCACTATGTGAGTCGCACGATCTGGGGTCTTCAGACCTCCAACATCTTTGAAATAACCGACAAGGTTGATTTTTTAGGAGCCATTATAAAGAACCTTGCTTCCCCCAACCGGGAATCGAACCCTTGATCTTCGGACTGACCAGCCGACGTTCTACCGATGAACCACTGGGACGAAATTGCAAGCTCTTATTGACGAAATGAACTCTGCAAATTCACGCGTCTTCTCATATTGTAAAATCAAATAAAATATAAAATGCACAAAATTGTAAAAACAATTTTTTCTTACTCGTCAGGGAGCCCTTTCCCCGGGAGGCCTTCTGGTCGAACTTATGCGTGATCCTGTGACTTTTACAAAAAAAGGGATTTCTTTATCACTAATATGCATGTATCATAAAGATGCTCTGTTTGAAAACTACACGTAAAATACATAAACACTCGAAAGTGAAAGTTAAAATAAAAGTCCTTTGCTCATAAATTCATTTCCTATATTAATTCATAAAACTTCTGAAGTTCTCGAAAACTATAGTCCGTAGTATTTTGTTCTCAGAACGAGAAATATATTTGCTTAAATTTTCTTACTCCCTATGGCGCAAACTGTTTAAATAGGGGAGAGAAAAAAAAAATAATCTTACATTCTTGGTCAATAAATCGTCAAGGCAGCGCGTTTAATTTAGTTTTCAAGTGTAGTCTCAAATTTAATTTATACTCCTTGGTTTTTCTATATTCATTTAATGTATTATATGTATTTAATTTACAACTATGGTATTTATTAAAATTAAGCTTTTTGTTTATTTTGTTATTCTGGCGTGCATTAGATTATGCTTCTATTCAACTTATTTTCATCCACTTTGTTGTTATTCAACAGATAATTTGGGATCATTTAATTTGTAATTATTCTTATTGTTATAACTTATTGTCCTTCTACTGTTGTCAAGATGATTATTGCAATTATTGAACATAATTGTTGCAATTGTTATTATTTAATTCAATTTGCTACATGACTTTTATTTAATAATCTTAATTTAGTTTTTGCTCACTTACTATCTGCTTCTCACAATGTTGTAAGTTATCCAATTATTTTTATATTGTCAAACTCTATGGTTTGCTCGTCTGTTAAATAATCTTTTAAACAATTGCCAAACAACTTTGACAATTGGATGAAGAATATAATCTTTTAAACCACAGTTAAACAACTTTGACAATTGGACAAATAATATAATCTTTAAAACAACAGTTAAACAACTTTGACAATTGGACGAAGAATATAATCTTTTAAACGGCAGTTAAACAACTTTGATAATGGGGCGAAGAATATAATACTTAAAACAGCAGTTAAACAACTTTGACTATCTTTTAAACAACAGTCAAACAACTTTGACAACTGGACAAAGAATATAATCTTTAAAACAACAGTTAAACAACTTTAACAATTGGACGAAAAATATAATTTTTTAAACGACAGTTAAACAACTTTAACAATTGGACGAATGATATAATCTTTTAAACGACAGTTAAACTACTTCGACATCTGGATGAAGAATATAATCACGCAAAAATGCGATCTATTCATAAAAAGATGACAAATATATGTGTACATATTTGAAAAATAAATTGGAAAAAAGGAAAATATTTGAACTTATTTATATAAATGAATTTTTGTGCCCGAAGTCAGCAGTCACATTTTAGCAGCCAAGGTTAGCAATAATTGGATCGAAAATACCGATCTATTTCTTTCGCTTTCGCTGCCAGTCACAAAATAAAAATAAACTATTTCCTCTCAATATATTCTTTCTTTCGACTCAAACCGTCCGACCCAAACCTACCCAAAAGTGTAAGAACGGCCGAGACAGTGCCAACCAATATAAACTGAAATCCAGTGGTGGCAATGTCCACAGGGATCATACCTTTCGTCCCCTGCCACCAACTTCGCGTAAAGACTTTTGGACCCACAGATTCAACATGCTCGTCGTAAGCACGGGGATAGTTTGGGAAGAGCCGGAATCGAACTCGGGTCCTCCGAGTGCTGTCTCCAAGTCTTAACCACTGGGCTATCCGGCCTCTCTCATTACAATCCACTGTGCCCACGTGGACTTCCCTGAAGCATCATGTCATAAACGAGCAACATCCGATTAAAACAGTTTAATTGAAATTACCCCCGCCTACCTTTCATAAGAATCTAAAAAAAAAAAATGAAAAAATTCGATAGCAGGGACGTTTTACAAATACAACATTGAAAAAGTTATTACTTTGAATTTATAATCCAATTCGGATTTTTATCATCACGCATTAGCTCTTTGCTACTTCAGATTTCTAACACCCATTAGGTTTGATACGTCACTTTAGTATGTCGTGTGTATCAAAACATTTGGTTAAACGGGATGATTTTAAGCGGGATGTTTTAAGTTTCGAAAAGATTTGCCGGTTAATTGTTATAAATAAAAATTCAATTGATGACTTAAAGTTTATTTTTTCATAACTTCCATCTCAAGATCCATATCTCCCATTTAAAACAAGTCTCTATTTTCTATACCCAGAATTCGCATTTTAAATCCCTGGATTTACATTCTCACATACACACATATATGATTGGACTCGTTATACATATGACTCGTTATATATGACTCGTTATAATGATGTATAATAGGTATCGTTGAAGTTTTGTTTTTAACAAGTACAATTTAATTTAAAGGAGCTGAAAGTTAATTGAACACCGTGCAAATACCATGCAAACTTCAGATAAATATTTAGTTTACACCAGACGTGTTGAATGCATCTTAAATTATTTCTTCAAACTCTAATTTACAACTCCAAACAAATGAAAGCTAGTCAATTAAAAAAAAGTTTTAAATGATTATAGAAAAAGTTCGCAAATGCACAAAAAAGTATCGAACAAAATAAAATTACGTTCTATTTACCCTGAAATCAAAAAAACTGCTATTCAAAAATGCAGAAGTTCGTTAAAAGCAAAAATGCAATTTAACATTCCTGTCTTTCCTTGTGGGCAAATAAGCCTTTAGAATTTTTCAAAGCGAAACCAAAGGAGAGATAATATTTTATTCTTGGATAAAATGGATTGATTTTTAAGAAGCATTGAAAAGGTGTTTGTAATTGAAATAATTATTTGCTAGATTAGTGTTGCGGGGTAAACTAATATAAAAAAAAATCTCACGTGGACATCACGTTTCATTTGTACATTTTGAAATGAATTTAATTTTTTTACAGTCATGAAGAAGATCCAAGAATAAAGAGAAGGCATTGAGGGTTAAGTCTGTCATCAGGCACGAAATCTCACAAACAAATTAAGCTAATCAAATTAAATTAAGTACAATTGTTTCAATTTGTGAGCATAAAAGAAACATTAATGCTCAAATAGTTTGGGTAAGGATCAAGCTTACAATTAAGAAGAAAACGAAAAAACAAACGGTAGGTTCATTAAAAATTCTTAAACAAATGGTCATTTCATAAGCAGATTTCCGAATTTAGAAGCACACATAGACGCCGACTTGAAACATTATGGAGGATTCTGGAAACTTTATATCGAACAACCTATATATTTTTCAGAGCATTTAAGTTTAATTTAAATTTCATTCAATCAGATTATCTGGTATATTAAGACGTCTGAAATGCTAACATGAAGCAAATTATAGTGACGCATAGAATTTTTTTTCTCCAGAAAATTATTTAATTCATTTATTTTGCTTTTGCAGGCGCAACATTATTATATACAATGTACAGACACTGTGATTTTCGAGCTCAATTATCTTTATAAAATTAAGAAAAAAAAATGTAAAATTTATTCTTAGCCGTTTTTACCAATGTTAAAAAAAGTCAACAAATTTCTCTTTAAATTATTTTTGAGTTAAAATCTTGTATTCATAATACAATAAACAGTCTGAGAGGTAAATTTTCATACACACTTTATATAGGGGCGCGGTAGCCCATTGGTTAGCGCGCTGGAGTTGCACTCGGTAGGCCCGGGTTCGATTCCAGCCACTGCCAAAACTGCCGCCGTGTTCATGCGGAGTACGATCACGTTAAACTTGTGGGTCCGAAAGTCCTTCCGAGAGGTTGGTGGTAGGGGAAGGAGGGTACGGTCCCTGTGGATGCCTCCCCCACTGGGTTCCGGTCTAAATTGGGTGGCACTTCCCGACCGTCCAAACAGTTACCTTACACCTTTCTGGTAGGTCGGACGGTCTGGGTTTCAACAACAACAACACACTTTATATATATAGTAAACTAGAAATGAATAATGAAAAACTGGAAGAATTGATAACAGAACAAAATGTATGCATACATTTCCTCCACTAAATACGCACAAAAATATTAGGTGTTTGAAGAACCCACAGCAAAATTATTAGGGGTTCAAAAAGTATCTCAAACACACGAAGTCGGCGCCGCTGGAAGCACATAACATAATTTACTGGAAGATAGTATACGGCGTTCTCAGGATACAGTCAAACCTCTTTGAAGCGGAACATGCATGTAACCGAAAATTGTCATAAGCGGAAAATATTTTATCCCCGTCCAAAAATATAGGAAATATATGCTATTTCCCCTGCATGAAATGGCACTTGTACAACGCTGAAACGGACGGGCAATTTAACGTAATTTGTTAATAAAGCAGCTGTTGTAACGAATTGGGAACAGAAAATTCATCCAAATATCTTAGCCATTTATATTCCTTGAGAAGGACGAAGTGTCACTGTTAACTTTTTGTTTACAGGTGGGACAGTATCAAACCCCAAACTAGGAACCTTTCAGAAAGACATATTTTTAAATTCTTGAGTCATTTGTTTCATTCTGCTGAAAGATGTTTCAAATCCATATATTGTACAATATATTTTCTAATCTGCGAAAATATAAGTAGTACGGGTATGTTCTTCAGATCTGCCTTTGAAGATAATTTTGCATAGCGAGAACAGAGATTCTTAAATTTCGTTTTAGGAGCATAATTTAAATATTTTAATTGAATGTTTTGAAAAACAATGTCATAGGAATTTGTACATGATTGTGAATTTTAAGTTTCCTTATATTGCATATTCCGTACGACGAACGTGTATGCTACTGGTATCTAATAAATTTTACATTATCTTTCGAGCTTTTAATATCTAATAAATTTAACATTATATTTCGAGCTTTTAGTACTTAATAAATTTTACATTTTATTTCGAGTTTTTAATAACTAATAAATTTTACATTATCGTTTGAGCTAATAAATCTTGCATTACATTTCGAGCTTTTAATATTTAATAAATTTTATATTTCATTTCGAGCTTTTAATATCTAATAAATTTTACATTATCGTTCGAGCTAATAAATTTCGCATTATATTTCGAGCTTTTAATATCTAGCAAATTTTACATTTTATTTCAAGCTTTTAATAGCTAATAAAATTTGCATTTATTTCGAGCTTTTAATATCTAATAAAATTTACATTATATTTCGAGTTTTTAATATATAATAAATTTTACATTTTATTTCGAGCTTTTAATATCTAATAAATTTTGCATTTTATTTCGAGCTATTAATATCTAATAAATTTTACATTTTATTTCAAGCTTTTAATAAGTAATAAATTTTGTATTAACATTCGGCCTAATAGATTTTGCATTATATTTCGAGCTTTTAATATTTAGTAAATTTTACATTTAATTTCGAGCTTTTAATAGCTAATAAATATTGTATTATATTTAGAGCTTTTAATATCTAATAAAATTTACGTTATATTTTGAGCTTTTAATATCTAATAAATTTCACATTACATTTCGAGCACTTAATGGACCACTTCAGATATTTTGGTAAAAGACATTTCCTTTCAAAGGCATCTTTGGTAGCAATTCATATATTTACCTTTGGATAAATATAGCATCACATGCATAAATCACATGCACTTCTGTTTAATTTGAATTCACATGGAACATTTTCAAAGAAAGATGTATCGATCAAATCTCTGGAGCATTATAATGCATTTCGAATTAATATCTTAACAATGAAGTTCAATAGCTAAAATGTAGGATGAATAATTTATTACATTAAATTATTCTTCCATTGTTAATTATGCGAGTAATCAGTGTTCATTTTGAGAGTAAGATCTTTGTTGTCTGTATACATTGATTGATAATTTAATTGAAAGATTTTTTACTTATTACTAATAAAAGGATATATTTGTGCATGTGTGCAGTCTGTAGAGGAATTTTTAAGCTTGGCACGGCCATGAAATGTAGTACTGGTAATTCAGAGCCCTGAAATGATCAAGTCAGCTGCTAATTTCGAGTTAGTTTATCAGTTATCTTTTGTTTTATCTCGATTTACAACGATTTTTGAGCGATATAAAAAATTTTAAATTGCGATATAAAAAATTGAAGGACAATAGAATGTTTATAATTTAACACTATCTACTTTAAATGTTATACACTGCTCCTAAATAAAAAATAATTTCCTGAAGCCATCCGTTCATTAATTATAATTTTAAGCGAACGAACTCTTAAAATTTTTAATCATTTTCTTCCGTGACCGTTTGACCTACTAAGTTTTTCTACTTACCGAAGCCACGCCTACATAACAGGGTATTCGCGCATGCGCATAATGGATGTATACGTCTTGATGTGATATCATAGATAGCGGGAGATTTGAAGATTTTATTTGCATGGTTAGAATGAGTTTAGTTCAAAACAGGTGATTTGGAAATTGAGTATGGTGCTATCTGTATTTATATGATTTAAGTAGCGAACACGCATTTTTAGGAGCCTAGTAATCGCAAATATAAAAACTACGTTGTATTCGGATGTTATGTCTGATATATAAATTAGCCCAATTATGCTGAGATTGTTAATTCAAGATGTAAATTGTGTCAATTTTAGATTTTAACGTAGAACGTAGAGTCCGCACAAGTGACGGGTTTCGGTTTTTGTGATGTAGAAGGGAGAGGGTCTTACAAAGCCGATGTACACGAATTACGTTCGATTTTAACTGTTATTTATAGAAATACAATTTATTTATTTAGTTATTTTATATAACTAACCTGATTTAATCTGCGGGTAAAGCCGGGTACATTTTCTAGTTACTGAATAAAATCTTAATGTAAATACTTTTTATATATTTTGGTAAAGTACAATTTATGAAATCCTAATGGAACTCGAAATTTTAATCTCTTAATCCCGTTGACATAACTCTACAGAATTTTTTTAATCAAGTTTGGGCGGAAGGAGCATCACAACTGATTTAAACCCAAGTTCGGGCGAAAGGAAGCATCACAACTGATTAAAACTCAAATTCGGGCGGATGGGAGCATAACAACTGATTTAAACTCAAATTCGGGCGGAAGGCAGTATCACAACAGATTTAAACTCAAGTTCGGACGGAAGGGACCATCACAACTGATTTAAACTCAAGTTCGGACGGAAGGGAACATCACAACTTATTTAAACTCAAATTCGGACGGAAGGGAGCATCACAAATGATTTAAACTCGAGTTCGGGAGGAAGAGAGTATCACAACAGATTTAAACTCAAATTCGGACGGAAGGGAACATCAGAACTGATTTAAACTCAAGTTCAGGCGGAAGAGAGCATCACAACTGATTTAAACTCAAATTCGGGCAGAAGGAGGTATCACAACTGATTAAAACTCAAATTCGGACGGAAGGGAGCATCACAACTGATTTAAACTCAAGTTCGGGCGGAAGAGAGCATCACAACAGATTTAAACTCAAATTTGGATGGACGGGAGAATCACAACTGATTAAAACTGAAATTCGGACGGAAGGGAGCATCACAACTGACTAAAACTGAAATTCCGGCGGAAGGGAGCATCACAACTGATTAAAACTCGAATTCGGACGGAAGGGAGCATTACAACTGACTAAAACTGAAATTCGGGCGGAAGGGAGCATCACAACTGCTTTAAACTCAAATTCGGGCGGAAGGGAGCATCACAACTGATTTAAACTCAAGTTCGGGCGAAAGGGAGCATCACAACTGATATAATTTTTTGTTTAATTTATTCTATTTTTTCAATTTTCATTGACTGAGTCTAAAATATTTCCAAATATTTTTGTTTGTATATCAGAACATATCTCATTCATTCTTAATTTTTTTCAAAGTAAAGTCTGGGTTTCAGAAGTAATTTAAAAAGTAAGCTATAACTGGGGGCATTTAACATCATGTCGGAAATTTAAAATTTCTTTCTTTTATTCTTGTGAACTCAAAAGAAAGAAGATACGGAGGAAAATTATACATATAAGTTTGTGGCAAATATCTATTTTGGGATGTAAACGATTAAAACCAGAGCCTGATTACAAGGGGAATATGGATTTCACACTTTTAGAAGTCTAAACGAAATCTACTATATTGAAACCATACTTACAAGAAATTACATTTTTTTTACTTAATATTTTAACTCAATATATAGTTTTAATATTAATGGCATATCTCTCTCTCGAATCAGAAATTCGAAATGACTAGTTTACCAAGAAAGAAGAATTGCGAAAAAATAGCGATTTCAAAATTAAAATGTCATATGGGTGATAAAAAGGATAATTTTTCATGAATTAAATATTTGGATGTTCATTACAAAATAATATTTTATGGACTTTTGCTGAGTACATAGGTAGTTATACATACAGGGTGACTGATTTGCATAGTTAATATGCAAATATGCATAAACAAAATTCAGTTTATTCAAACCCTTATAATTTACTCAAATGAATTATTTTAATTAAAATTTTTCCAACTTTACATACTTTTTGTCCCCACTACTACCGTAATAAATTCCCAAATGAAAATGTTTTAAACTTTTGACCAAAGTAATAATCCTAGAGAATATTGAATAAATTTAGCTTCTTCACTTTATTGATTAAAATTTTTGCAGCAACAATGTTAACTTTTTTCATATATTTTTGTTGCGGTAAGAGAATTGAATATCATAGGGGCTCCAGTGAATCCTTATCTCTGGTATCAGAATATCATAATCAGGCTCCGGCTGATGCTTAGCTGAGATAGCATAAGAAATACATGAGATGGATTCAAAAAGAAAATTTAAAATTCAAATTTTTATTTTACAATATTAATAAAATAGCATTCACATTTCAGGAGGTAGTCAAGGCAAGATTTACATCTGAAACTCAGCCACATCATAATAAATGATAAATTGACAGATATCAATCAAGCGATCAAAAAGAACAGGCATACCTCGTCAGGGTTCTTTCCGACGATCAACAGGTCAAAAGGTATGGCAGCGACCACGTCGATGACGAACCATCCCCGCAGGTAGTGGACGGCTATCTTGCTCGGCTGACTGACCACCTCGTCGTTCGAGTTGACGTAGGTGGTACGGAAGTTGATGATGATGTCGATGATGAACATAACGTCGACGATGATGTCGATGATGACGATGGGGCCGTTATTGTCATGCCGCTGTTCATTCAGCAGGAATGCGGCCACATATGGTGTAAAAATGGCCGTGTATATGACGAGCAGCAGGATAATCCAGTCCCAGACTGCTTTAAAAGGGGAGTAATGCAGAATCGTATATTTATGAACCCGGGGCTTTTGTAGCTTGTATTCGGGAAGGACATCGGCACCCAGTGAAAGCACCTGAAAATAGATGTAAATATGACGGTTATGACATGATTTTTCGTATGCAGCAATAGTATTGAAGAGCAATCTTATATAATATAGTGTACCCTAAAAAATGTTCCACGTTTTAAAGAGACACATACTAGAATAATTGCGTAAAGTGGATTTCCACATTAAACAAAGGTCTTATTTCTTTCGGCTGTTTGACTGTTTTTAATGTCTTTTTAATGTTACACTATCTATATCAATATCTTATATAATATAGTCTGATATAGCATCTTATTAGAAATATAAACACCTTGATTTATCTGTCTGTTTATCTATCTATCTATCTCTGGGAAACGCTGCTGCAAAATGTTGTCAAACGTGTTTCAATTACGGATAAACATTTCAATATATAATGCATGCTCTAATTTATAAACGTATAAAGAGCAGAACTCTCGAGCTTTACGTTGTGCATGACATTATTATACTAAAACTGAGGCCATGATGTGGGCAGCCCGTTCCCTACAAAATGCAATGACTATACTTCTTTCACAGCAAAATTGTGATGTAACCATGGAGCTCTGCGTAGCGTATGGCATCAGATACTGAAAGTGAGATCTTTTCCTTATATTTTTATTTGAGATACCATGCAACTCGGAGTATCTTCCAAAAAAAGTAGGAAGCTTTCTTGCGTGTTTTTTGTTTATTACCTATAGGGCAGAATGGCCGTGGGTCTAGCTAGCATAATATAATGTATCCTCTCAATATAACCCACGTTTTATAGAGACACATAGAGGAATCATTACCTAAAATGAATTTCTGCATTAAACATGGGTGCCGTTTCTTCATATTTTCGACTGCCTCACTGTTTTTTAATGTATTTTTTATTCAATGTTACGCTATTAATATCAATATTAACGATAATTGATATTAACGAGCATGCATCACTATATTAATCTTTAATATTAATTATTATTAATATTAATGATAATTATAATATAACAGCCGGAATGACCTTAAGAAAAAGATCACTGTATGTACAGCAGATTCAATTCATAAAATTGCTGTTTGTGGAAATATGAATTTTAAATACTTCTTTTAAAAAATCAAGCATAGGCCATCTTTCTCAGGTGAAGATCAGTGTACTATTAACAAACGTTAAAAAACAACTGCTCTAATTAGTCACCTAATTTTCTCATTCTTGCAGTTGTCATATAGCAGACTTTCAATTCTTAAAATATAAATATATTTATAATTCTGCAACCAATTATTTTGCAATTATGTGATGCCTAGCGCAAAATCCCAACCAACACTCGTAATAAACTTTGTAAGACATGCTCTTTTGCTCTACCATCTCAAATCAATAATAAACCTAAATATTTGACTTTTGCAAGGTCTTTAATTCCATTTATGAATTAACTTTTATCTCATGTAATATATCTTATATTGGACAAACTAGCACCCCTTTACACCTTCGTTTTAGTGTTCACGAAACCGTATTAAGAAATTTAGCTCTCGAATTTGTTACAAATCACAATTTCTTCCTCCTGCTTATCATAACTCAGGTAATAATTTTGAATGTGCCCAGTTTGATCATCATGGAAATGATAATATTTCTAATTTTACTTTCCCTGCAATACATGGTAATGTATAGGGAAAGTATTGGAATCATGCCGAAAATCGCAACTCAGGTTTTCGACGGATCTACACGTTTCGAGACCTCCAGAATACGAAAAAACTATATTTGGCGTGACGTCTGTGTGTGTGTCTGTCTGTCTGTGTGTCTGTCTGTGCAATGTATGTATCCACTCTAACTAAAAAACTAATGGACAGAATTTCACAAAATTTGGTAGGTAAGTCACTTGGGTGAGACCCTGGTGCTGATTAGTTTATTCGTAAACAGAACCCGCTTTTTTTTTTAGGAATGGTCCGTAAAAATGTAATATATCCACTCTAGCTAAAATACTAATTGACCAAATTTCACAAAATTTGGTAGATAAGTTACTTGTAGGATATTCTGTACGATTCAGAAAAGAACAACCGGCCTCTTTTTGCAAAATGGCCCTCAAAAATCGTCAAAATCTAAAATAAAAAACTACGTATGCTGACATATATCTATTAAATGCTTGTTTTATACGTAATTTTTATCGAAGAAAAAAATAAGATCAACCTCATTACATTAGGACTAGCCGTTCTCGAGATATTATAGTTTTTTAGTTTTTTCTCTACGCCACCTTTGAAAATGAGTCCAGTTACCAAATGAGAACGTAATGGCCCTCAAAACAACAAAATGGCTAACAAAATGGCCCTCAAAAATCGTCAAAATCTAAAATGAAAAACTACGTATGCTGACATATATCTATTAAATGCTTGTTTTATACGTAATTTTAATTCTTATTATACTAATTATATATTATACTTATTATATATTAAATATAATAATAATAAATATTATTATATTTATTATTATTATATTATATAATATAATATTATATTATATAATAATATTATATTATATAATATTATTATATAATACAATATTATATAATATTATATTATATTATATTATATTATATTATATAATATTATATTTATTATTATTATATAATATTATTATACATAATATTATATAAATTATACGTAACTCTAACATTTCTAGTATTTCATCCAAAAAAGAAAATTATAACAATAAGTGTCAAAATCTGAACATTAATGTAAAAATAACTGAACTAGAGAAAAACTTTATATAACGTAACCACTATAAAAACCTGGGTGTTCAACATAAAAAAAGCTATTAAATCAAGTTTATAATAATTTTTTAAAGTAATTCAATCATGATGAACATCACACCTTTTTCATGATATTTTTATTACAAGAGTTGATCTTACGAAACAACATTTGTCCATACTACCTTTTACTACCTTTATAACACTTATTGCGTCATATTAACTACAAAATTTCACACTATAATAAAATAAGTTTTAATTCTTTATTTCAGCAGTTTAAACAGAGTATTCCTCTTCCTTATACTAATCTATTCAAGACCTTTAAATGAAATACTCCATTGGGTAGACAAATATTCAACTACAATGAAATGTCAAAATTTCATTTATAACATAATAATGTCTGCACTCCTAACTTTTCCTGTATTTTCAACCACACACAATATTCTAAATTTTAGACCGCAATCATAAACACATAATTCCTAGTGATCTCAATGTTGTTCAAAATTCAGTACTCACAAATCTTATGCTTTATGGCACTACTAATTCCAAATGCCTTAAATCCTAATCTTTTAATTAAATAACTAATTATTGACTCAGAATATACAAAATATCCATATACAAAATTGCATGTAATAAAAATTATCCTACATTAAATAAGATATAACGCAATATATGAACGTTTAAGTAGATAATAACCTGGTAATAAATTAAGAGTATAACTTTGGAAAATATTAAAATCAACATTTATTTATTTATTTATTTATTAATACATATTTCAGTAGATACATGCCTATTTACAAAGTTGGAACACATGAAACAAAAACAAATATTATACAAACGCATCAGCAAATGGAGAAAAATAAAATTTACCTTAACATAAAATAAATCAACATAATCAAAAGAGTTGCACAATTACAATTTTGGAGGAATCAATTACGTGCATTGATAACTTTTCACGTCATTTATAAGGAAAAGATATATAAATTTGTTATCTATATATATAAAGAAGAAAAGTGTATATATGTATCATCCACCATCATTGGAGAACGGCTGAACCGAATTTCATGAAATTTGTCTTGGTAGTCTTGAAATCGCCACACTTAAAACATAAGCCATGATTCGAGTTTCTATTACTAGTGGTTCTCGAGATATTAGTGAAAAACGACACTTTTTCCTAGGAGTTCTACTCTCTAACTCCATGATTCACAACGAAAAAGGTTGGACATTGTTGGTTTAAAACGTGAAAGCCAATTAAATCTCTGAGTTTTGTGGGAGTTTATTGAACGTATTAGACACTTTTGAAAGTCGCAGGTTTGAGATATGAATTTAAATGGCAACTGTTACCATGGTTTATTTCTCACAGAATTATTCAACAACGAAAAGTATTAAGAAATCAGAAGAAAGATCAATCATGCTTAAAACATTGATTATGAAACACTTTCCAACTTTAATTCTATTTAAACATCTCTAAAATGCGATATATTCAGCGGTAAGATATCACAATCGGCTCTATATGTTTCGGTGTAATTTTTAGCATAGTTTTGCATGATAAATCTTCGAGCAACACCGAGTAATCGCTGCTAGTTATTTATATTTTCAAACTCTACATATCAAATTTTTTCATATTTCATTGAGATTTCCAAAACCGCGCAATTTCAATAACCAAATATTACTTTTTATTTATAATATTATGAAGCGTGTACTGTTTTATGTGTTCTATCTTAATATGAAAATATTTTCCCGACATATAAAATATATTGTCACATTTCACAAGAGATAGCATAGAAATTTCTAAATTTTTAAGTCTTATCTGAACCCAATGAATCTTGGGATCTTGGATATATGGTCCCCATTCAATAATCAATCTCTTCACATAATATGGGTGTCATTATTATTTTAATTTTTATTCAAAAAACTACCGAACATATTTTGCTCAATTTCTTTTTATGTATTTTATGGCTCAATTCTAATATTTCCTAAAATTTTCAAAGCAATTTGGGAATTTTAAATTCGCTTAAAAAATGTTTGAAAAATGAGGTCCCATAGGGTTCAATGTGTTTCACTTTTTCAACTCGGGTTCAACTTGAAACTAATTGGGTGATATTATTATTCATTTTTATTTCCACAAGTCTCACAGACTGTCTGGATAACATACTAAAGTTTTATTTTGATAAAACCATTTTTAAGGCAGTTATCGTGCGAACGGACTGACAGACAGACAGAATGACCAAAGCCATAAACACTTTTCAACTATATTGGAAAGTGTTTAATGGGGCAGTTTTAATAATTGCATTATATGCACTGTAGAAAATATGCAAAGAGCTGTCCTTCAAGTGATAAAAGTTGTCTTGTTCAATAAAGAATTTGTTCTTTGGTTTGCGACACAGCAAAATTATTTTGACTTCTTCTATTGTTTTATTTATGCACATGAAGGCTATTTTTTTTTATCAAAACATGAAGTTTAAAGTTGATTCAGACCCACTGCGAACATGTATGCTTACTCAAGGCTTTTCCAATCGTGCCGGAAATTCCTTACTGATACTTACACTATACATTTACAAAACATTCTAGGGAGAGGGAAATTCACTCACAGATGGACTCCACAGTTTTGGGTAAAATCTCCTATTGGTAGAACGTGTTTGCTATTTGAAAGAACAGCTTATTAAGTGATTTCTTATTTAAGAACGATTTGATTCCTAACAAAAACTTGATATTGGGGAAATAAATCTTCAGATTTTTTTTACAAATGTAAGTTGTTAACCCCGACGAATTGCAGGACGTTTTATATGCAATTTCTGGTAACAACACAAATTAAAAAATCTGTTGTGGACAATGCATGACTTTCCTTATATAATGCAATGAATTTACTACTTTTACAGTAAAAAATAGGTTTTACTTATAGTAGATACTTATATTCTTTCCACGATATAGAATTTTCGACAATTAATCGTTATTTTCACTGATGTAGCGCCATTTTTATCCATTTGGTGAAATTTGCGTTAATTTGACAACACTTAAAAAAGTCACCAAGTTGGCGACATTTCGCCAAATTCGTTGCCAAAATCTCGCCAAGCGTTATGGACAGAGAAAGAAGTTATTCTTATAGCAGATAAATGATTATTGGCGTTCAAATACAAAACTGCTACTCAAAGTATATTTTCTCATGAATGGAACGAGCTAGATCCACGAGAATGATGTTATCAAATTTATCGCATGATATAACATGTGAAAAATGAACATGTTTCTCAACCGCTAATATATTATTTTATATTATGGAATTTTTTGATAAATTTATTTGAAAAATGTGCAATATCTCGAGAACGGTTCATGCTAGCGTTCTAAAGTTTATGTCAATTGTTTTCTAAGGAAAAATTACATAAGAAATATCTATTTGCGTAACTTTATTAAAGGTTTTGATTTTTTGATGATTTTTTCAAAATTTCACTCGAAAATTTAGGGAGGTTCTGAACATTCGATTTCGTTTAAAAACAATAAGTTTCCAGTATTCCACGGATTGTGAATTCTGTACCAAATTTCATTCGAATCGCTTCATTCGTTCGTGAGATATCGTCTCCACAGACTCACTGACACACACACACACACAGACATGACCTCAAAAATGTTTGATTCGTGATCAGGGATGCTTGAAACGTGCTCTCGACCCGGTCACAATACTTTCCTTATACATTATGTATATAAGAAAAGTAATTATTACCACAACCACTATGCATCGATAACTTGTTATTGAAATATTTCTATTTGGTGTTTTGCTGTCATTTGACTATACATCAAGTTACCACATTAAAACTGCAAGTTATTTACAAACTGTAAATTGTGCGTCTTACTTTATAAGTAGAACCTTTTTCTCTGTCTATTTGTCGAGCTTGGCGAAAAATCTGGTAACAATCTGGCGACATTGGCAAAAATTTTCGTAACCATTTGGCGACACTGATGAAAAAATTATCACAATATCTCCAATCATTCTTCTATAACATTATGTAGTATGCACTGTTTTCAAATGTTCTTTTTTAATACTCATGTAAATATTTTATCAATATTTTCACACAAATTTGACCTGAGATGGTACAGAAAATTTAAACTTTTAATGAATTCCATCTGAACCATTAAACTTTGAAACATATTACATGTTAGCAGCATAAGAATTATGTTTAGATATTTATAAATGAGATTCAAGAAATAATTAGTTTAGTCCATAAAATATATCCAGGAAAATTAAACTCAGGGAACTCATGAATTGGATTGAATCGCTTTATCTTGTCGCTCCAAACTTATTTTATGCAGCGAAGGTCATTTCGATTGGGCTTTACGCAGTGGGCACAACTAAAAAGTAGGCACAATCCAGTTAAAGGGATATTTCGCACCATTTTAATCAGACATACACAGGGTTCCCCCCCGTAAAGTCTGAAACTGCTCAAGTGATCATCCCTATTAATCTGCAAACAATAAAGTCCACTTCGTCGATAAGAGCTTGCAATTCAGTCCGATTACTTGTTGGAGCAGCAAGGTTCCTTACAATGACGTCCAAACAAATCAACCCTGTAGGTTAGTGAAACGACGCCAGGGGTCTGAAGACTCCAGACCGTGCGACTGACATAGTGGGTTTAGAGTAGCTAGCTGCACGGCCGAGAAAGGATACCTCCTGCACTCAGGAGGCACCCAAGGTCTACCATCCGGCCAAACGAACGATGCCAGGGATCTGAAAGTGAACCTAGTACGACTAGCAAGGAATCAGTGGACTCTAGGATATGGGGCGTCGATTTCAAATCCAGAGGATAACGACCATGCTGCAAACTAACCTAGAGGATAAAAATAGCATCAGGAGGCTAACCTGAGTTAAAATAGCAGGAGATGATCGGTCATACTGTCCAATTGTCCATATTGCACTCCAATCTGACATTGGTGACTGAAGAATTCAGAGTCCATTTCTAAGATAAGAGATTGCTATTACGTACCCGTAATTCAACGGTAGAGTTTCGGTTGGCCAGTTCGAAGATCCAGGGTTCGATTCCCGTTGGGGCAGCAAGATTCTTTAGTTTCACGGACTTTCTTGCTCGTCAATACGTGGCAGGTAATGATATGATATATGAACACGAAACTCTTTACAACAAGCATACTAATTTATTTTTGGCAAAAGTATTTACTTCGAATACAGTAGCGATACAGGACATTATTTGAGTCTTATCCATCGTTAACAAATTTCTTAGAGCTTAAGATTACAGGGAACTGACTTCTGCTTTATACGAAACCGTTGTTTAAAAGCATAACAGTGCCGGAGCATAAACGTCATAAAAGCATAACACACTGGAACATAAACGCATAACGCTGGAACATGAACACATAACAGTGTTGGAGCATAAACGCCATAAAAGCATAACTCTGGAACATAGACGCATAACGCTGGACCATAAACGCATAAAGCTGGAACAGAAAGGCATAACCCTGAAGCATTAAAGCATAACTCTGGAACATAGACGCATAGCACTGATACATAAACGCATAAAGCTGGAACAGAACGGCATAACCCTGAAGCATTAAAGCATAACTCTGGAACATAGACGCATAACGCTGAAACGTAAACGCATAAAGCTGGAACAGAACGGCATAACGCTGAAGTATTAAAGCATAACTCTGGAATATAGACGCATAACGCTGAAACATAAACGCATAAAGCTGGAACAGAAAGGCATAACCTTGAAGCATTAAAGCATAACTCTGGAACATAGACGCATAACGCTGAAACATAAACGCATAAAGCTGGAACAGAACGGCATAACGCTGAAGTATTAAAGCATAACTCTGGAATATAGACGCATAACACTGATACATAAACGCATAAAGCTGGAACAGAACGGCATAACCCTGAAGCATTAAAGCATAACTCTGGAACATAGACGCATAACGCTGAAACGTAAACGCATAAAGCTGGAACAGAACGGCATAACGCTGAAGTATTAAAGCATAACTCTGGAATATATACGCATAACGCTGAAACATAAACGCATAAAGCTGGAACAGAAAGTCATAACCTTGAAGCATTAAAGCATAACTCTGGAACATAGACGCATAACGCTGAAACATAAACGCATAAAACTGGAACAGAACGGCATAACCCTGAAGCATTAAAGCATAACTCTGGAACATAGACGCATAACGCTGAAACGTAAACGCATAAAGCTGGAACTGAAAGACATAACGCTGAAGCATTAAAGCATAACTCTGGAACATAGACGCATAACGCTGAAACATAAACGCATAAAGCTGGAACAGAAAGGCATAACGCTGAAGCATTAAAGCATAACTCTGGAACATAGACGCATAACGCTGGAACATAAACGCATAAAGCTGGAACAGAAAGTCATAACGCTGAAGCATTAAAGCATAACTCTGGAACATAGACGCATAACGCTGGAACATAAACGCATAAAGCTGGAACAGAAAGGCATAACGCTGAAGTATTAAAGCATAACTCTGGAATATAGACGCATAACGCTGAAACATAAACGCATAAAGCTGGAACAGAAAGGCATAACCCTGAAGCATTGAAGCATAACTCTGGAACATAGACGCATAATGCTGAAACATAAACGCATAAAGCTGGAACAGAAAGGCATAACGTTGAAGCATTGAAGCATAATGCTGGAGCATAAAAGCATAACGCTCTAAAATAAAAACATAACGCAGGAGCATAAAAGCATAACACCTGACCGTGCTGCCGAGCAGCAAGAACTACAAAACCATGGCCCACGGGAGGTGATAATGATCGGTTGAGGATGATAGCTTTCTTGATTTTTTGCGATGCCTTGTTGTAGAGTAAGCATATCGCTTCGCTGTGATTTGAATAGCAGATCACCAATTCTTCGGAGATTTATGCCGAAATGTTACGGTAAAAATTAATGCGTTTGCAACTGCATAGGAAATCTCTTGTTAAGATGTTCCTGTCTCAGAAAATTTAGTATTTTCTAATTAAATTTGGTAAAAACAAACCATTTTTCATTGTAATTAATAATTTGTAAGAAAATTCTTTACTCAGTAGGAACATTCGTGTGCTGTCCAAATTTCATTTTTCACATTATGAATGTTCGAACTCTTTGATGATATTCACGATTTCGTCTAATTTTTTTACATTTGGCCTAATAGAATTGTACATACCATCTGTTAAGGGTTTCTGATTTTTATAAAAGTAACTCTGCAAAGATATTAAGATTTTACTGCGTATTTTATGTGTGTTTGCATCCAGAAATATGGCTCTGCTTCGTTTCACGAATCCACCTGACACGCTGAATAAAATCTCCTTGGGGAATAAGCAGAAATAGTATTTTGGAACAATGCTGTAAAACACATGTTATAAGAGATTGGAAATGAAATATTCAGTATGCAAGAAACCCACCTTCCACTATTTCCGTGTTCAAATTATGATTGAAACATAATCAAAAGGAAGCGTCTCTAGAAATGAAATTTTTGGTGATAAGTGATAAAATATCTAAAAAGTCCATTCATCTTATAATCTCAATAAGTAAAATACTCTTTTTGCGAAAGATAAGAAAAACTTAGGCAACGTGGAAAAGCATAAATAATATAATAATGCAGCATACAGATGTTTCGAGGATACGCTGGAACCCCTTCGTCAGTGCAAGATAATGCCCTGCATCCTCCCTCTCTCCTTTCTTCGTTCTATTCCTTTGGGGGTGCTTATGTGCTGTTTTAATCCTTTTTCGTCTTTTTGGGTCTCATTTATTCTTGTTCTGACTTGATTCGTTTTGTCGGGATACTCCTGTGTTAAAACACAACAGAAATATCGAGATAAGGCAAATCAAGTCTGAGCAAGAATTAATTGAGACCCAATGGCGTACGCCGATCTTGTGTGTTTTTTGTCCTTTCGGATTGGCTGGGAGGTTCTTCATGTTGCTTTCTGATTGGCTCTCACCTAATCCAGGTCTTTAGTATATCGTTCATTCAACTGCTCCATACTCTCGAGTGAGCTGGATGGTCTGGGTTCTCAGATTTTTAGCATATAGTCCCTCCCGCTTCTTTCTTTTGCAATTTCTCTTTTGAACTTCGGATTTGTTGTTTCTCTTGCACTGACGAAGGAGATCCAGCGTATCCTCGAAACAGCTGTACGCTGCATTATTCCATTATTTGTGCTTTTTTTTAGGTTGCTTAAGCTTTCATGATCTTTTAAGCTACACGCAAGAAAAAAAAATCGGTGGTGGTTAGTGTCCGATGGAGCTGAAACGGTTTTCTGTGAATAACGTTTTGCAAAATAAAACTCATTAAAGTTCAATAAGTTTAATCGATGTTTTCAGTCTCATTTATTTCGTTTACGGGTTTTTAAAGCGATACAAATTTCACGCTAATTGTTTATAGGTAGCTAGTACTTAGCTAGGTAGCTAGCAATAAGATATAGTTTTGGATCACGAGAAAGTTAGGAGATTCATTGAAGGTATTCAACGGGATTCAGTTGATCAGATAAGGAGAATTCAAGTGTATAGAACTGGCTAAGTGCGAACGTTGGGCTGCAGCCTAGTTGAATGGAACCCAACTGGATACCACCATGACTAGAAAGTTAGAGTATTTTTCGTCCCGATTTTATCTGGATACTCCGACCATAGACTTCAGGTTAAAGTATCAAATTATTTTAAACTTGTTTTTCGGTTTTAAATAATTTGACAATAATTAAAGCAATTTAGTTTAAAATAATTAAACAATGTTTCACTTATTACCATTAAGCGTCTTTCTGAATGACAACGTTTAAACTATTTTGAAGTACTAAATTATAGGGGGATATCCTTTATCGGCCTATGTTGATATGTTTATGGCTGGGTTTTATTTTTAATGGCTGATACCACCCATCAGCGAATTTTCGTTTTGGTTGCTGCTCTGTTTGAACACCGCAAATAAAAAATGTCAAAAAATAAAATATAAAATATCACCACATATAAAGAAGAACAATATTAATAAAAAAATATATATAATTATTTTGTTAAAGAAAATGAAATTAATTTCTTCTCCGCAATGTAAGTTTTAATAGCAATTCTATTTATCAACATATAAATATCATAGAATAATGTTAGTAATTTTAATAAATATCATTTTAAATTTCTCTCTCTCTCTCTATAATGTTTCTTATACATTATTAAGCTTATACAATTTAAAGTTTATGCATTATTAAGCTTATACATTATATTTGACGATATTTCATATTCAAGTTAAAATATATTAACTTACATAGCGGCACATAAATACGTACTTGAATACGAATATTTTCATCTCTTCTGTTCAAACCTCACTAATCATTAAACATTTTTAGAATCTCCAAATTTATTTAATCTCCTAAAATTTGCAAATAAAATAAAATATTTCGTGCTTATGCATCGATGTTTAAACAAGGAGTAAGTAAATAGATTGAGCTGCAACCATCGTGATATTTGAAATTTTACAGCTTTCCCAACCATTGTAAATCCTAGGTTAATATATTAAAATATAGAAATTATAAGAACTCTAGTTCGAGAACTAAAAGCTTTATTCAAAATATCCGATTGTATACACTTTTAGGGCTTTTATCGAGCTGCAAATTCTTGCTTATTGTGCACTCTCAGTTTGTGAGATATAAGCAATACAAATTTGAAAAATGGAAAATTGTCCATCTTCTCTAACTTGACAAGACGATTATTTGAAAACTATAAGAGCTTTATTTAAAAATATATATAAATTTATAAACTAAATTTCTTATCAAATAGTTTGGTAGTTTACTATTCCGATCTATCTTTTATAGTTTTGAAGATATTTCGAGTGAAAGTAAGAAAAACGAAACAGATATTCGTTCAGATAGATACATTTTCAATTTTTTTCGAAAAAAAAATCAAAATCTTAAAATATTGAAATTATTTTTATATATTCATTATCTGGATATTATTTTCGGCAAGAAACGAAACATTACTTATATTTTTATGCATTTTGTCAGATGCATAACATCCAAAATGTTTGCACTTTTCGTAATGCTCCGATTTCCGCCACTGAAACCCCAACCATACATGTTATTCACCTAAAAAAATCTTATGTGGGCAGCACATTATTTTCATATTTATGTGGGCAACACATGATTTTATGATATTTATTTTTATGTGGGCAACGCATGATTTCATGATATTCATTTTTATATGGGTAACGCAGGATTTCATGATATTTATTTTTATGTGGGCAACACATGATTTCATGATATTCATTTTTATGTGGGCAACGCAGGATTTCATGATATTTATTTTTATGTGGGCAACACATGATTTCATGATATTTATTTTTATGTGGGCAACACACGATTTCATGATATTCACTTTTATGTGGGCAACGCATGATTTCATGATATTTATTTTTATGTGGGCTACACATGATTTCATGATATTTATTTTTATGTGGGCTACACATGATTTCATGATATTCATTTTTATGTGAGCAACTCATGATTTCATGATATTTATTTTTATGTGGGCAGCACAAGATTTTATGATATTCATTTTTATGTGGGCAGCACATGGTTTTCAATGATTTCACTTCTTTCACAGAAAACTATTGATGTACAAGATCGATGGCACAATATTTTTAACGCTCAATTGTAGAATTCATTAAGCGTCTTTCTGGATAGCAACGTTTAAAACTATTTTGAAGTGCTAAATTATTGGGGGGGGGGGCCTTGTTAGTCTATGTTGATATGTTTATGGCTGGGTTTTGTTTTCAATGGCTGATACCACTCGCCAGCGAATTTTCGCTTTGGTCGTTCTTCCTCTGTTTGTTTGAACACCTCAAATATAAAATATCAAAACATAAAATATAAAATATCACCACATATAAAAAATAAATTAATATTAATAAAATAAAAAATATATATAATTATTTTTTTAAAGAAAATGAAATTAATTTCTGCTCCACAATGTAAATTTTAATAGTAATTTTATTTATCAACATATAAATATCACAGAATATTGTTAGTAATTTTAATAAATATTATTTTGAATTTTTATAATGTTTCTATATCGTTACGTATTTAGAGTATATGGCAATTTTGTTCTGAAGAACTTTACATATAAGATTTTTATGTCATAAATTATAGAATAATATTTATTCCCATTATTGTTGCATAATTTTGTTATATAATGTATATTTTGTTCTTCTTCGACCC
Source organism: Amaurobius ferox (assembly GCA_951213105.1). Lineage (NCBI taxonomy): Eukaryota > Metazoa > Arthropoda > Arachnida > Araneae > Amaurobiidae > Amaurobius > Amaurobius ferox. The sequence continues at coordinate 121,416,488 of OX578140.1, forward strand.
AGACCGGCCGACCTACCTGAAGGGATTGTTGTTGTTGAGACCCAGACCGTCCGACCTACCAGAAAGGTAAAGATAACCGTTTGGACGGCCGGGAAGTGCCACCCAATTTAGACCGGAATCCAGTGGGGGAGACATCCACTGGAACCTTCCCCTCCTTCCCCTACCACCAACCTCTTGGAAGGACTTACGGACCCACATGTTTAACGTGATCGTACTCCGCATGAACACGGCGGCAGTTGTGGCAGAGTGCAAATCCAGCGCGCAAAACCACCGGGCTACCGCGCCCGAAATGTGCCAACAGCACGCGGTGTTCCCAGGTGATCACCCACCCAAGTACTAACTGCGCCCGATGCTGCTTGACTTCGGTGATCTAACGAGAACTGGTGTTTTCAGCACGGTAGGGCCGTTGGCTCTACCTGAAGGGGTAAGGTAACTGTTTGGACAGCAGGGAAGTTCCACCCAATTTAGACAGGAACACAGTGGGGAGGCATCCACAGGAACCGTATCCTCCTTCCCTTATCACCAACCTCTCGAAAGGACTTACGGACTCACATGCTTAACGTGATCTTACTGCGCATTAACACAGCGGCAGTTTGGGCACTGGAGGGAATCGAACTCGGGTCATCTAAGAGCAATGCCTGCGCGTTAACCACTGGGCTGGCGCTTTATAATGTATATTTTGGAAATATTTCATTATTATGTATTGCACATATTTTATGCATTGTATATGTGTGTCAATGTAAAATTTCTTGTCTAAATAAACCCACGCCTATGACCAGTAATCAGAAAATCTCATATCGATGTCTAATGGTCAGGGGTTATGTGAATAGTGAATTGTTCGAATTTCTCTTTGCTTAACCTGCTGCAGTTCGTTCTTAGTAGTTGTTAAGAGAGTGCATTGTTCTCTTGACCTAAGGAAGAGAGCCCTCGAAACGCCCTCGAAACAAATATAGTCACCGAATGTCTATGTCTGTATTTTAAAGGAAGTAGTGAAAACTATATTCTCACAAGCAGCAGTTTCATTTAGTGTAACAATTATTATGTTCGTTATGTGTTTCAAATGTGACATAATTTGTAACGTGATATAATCATTAGTGATAGGATTTCATCAACGATACTATTATTTTGACTTCTCAGCTATAAAATAAACTCCAATACTACTTTAAACAATTGTGACATTTATCTTATGAAGTATCGAACAAAAACTAGTCAAATTGCTATTTCACGCCACCAAGGATCTCATTGTGAAAACTGAATTGAAACTTCCAAAAGAAACTCAAGCATTGTTCTACTTGCTTATAGAAGTAGACATAAAACCTCTCCAGTCGATAAAAAAAACTAAATTCCAATATTTTAAAGAATATTTCTTTTATCGGAATTGCAATTTTTCATAGAATTCTACAACTAGATTCTTTGGTACTATAATGCGAAACGGAAAAATAGAACGGAAACTGAAGAATATTGTTCTGTTCTTTGATTTGTTGAATTTATGAGGACAAAACCATTTACCGTAATATAAAATCTTAATTTAAGATATCTTATTTTTATTTTTCCTGTTTATATAGTACAAAGGACAGCATTGTGGTAGGGTTGAAAATTTGATTAAAAGGGCAAATTATTTATGGCGTATCAAAAGAGCTTATTTAGAGTGCATTACTTCCTTGAACAGATCGAAAGCCTTATTTAGAGTGTATTATAGGAGCTTATTTAAGGTGTATCTTAAAAACTTATTTATAACGTGTCAATAAATTTATTTAGGGCATATTTCGCAAGCGTAGAGGTCAACATTCGTATTTAGGGCCAATAATATCAAAATAAATTAATTTGGCAGTATTAAAAGAGCTTATTTAGGGCGTATCAAATGATCTTATTTAGGGCGTATCAAATCATCTTATTTAGGGCGTATCAAATGATATTATTTAGGGCGTATCAAATGATCTTATTTAGGGCGTATCAAATGATCTTATTTAGGGCGTATCAAGTGATCTTATTTAGGGCGTATCAAATGATCTTATTTAGGGCGTATCAAGTGATCTTATTTAGGGCGTATCAAATTATCTTATTTAGGGCGTATCAAATGATCTTATTTAGAGCGTATTAAAAATACGCTCTCGCAGAGTGCGAAGTGCGCATAAAAGAAACTTATATAGGGCATATCAAAGCTTATTTTGGGCGAATAACACTCGCGCGAAAAGCGTGTTGAGGACATAATGCTCAGTCGAATTAGCGCGTAGTGTCCGATGTGCGTAACACCAAGGTGTGTTACGTGATAACGCAGCGGGCTAAGACGTGTTTAGATTTTTTTATATGGTGTATTACGTCCGCTTAACGGGCGAGGCACAGACGCACGTGTTCTCATGCAGTGGGAAACTACAAATGGCGTACAAAATAATACGAACAATTGTAAAAGAGTATGCTGCGTTTCACACTTACAGTACAGTCGCGATACCTGATACAGAAGTCTGCCACCTAGAGGCCGTGAAAGAGAATGTATCATTCTCTCAACAGCGGTCATAGGTGTTACATGTCTCTATCATACTATCTGAGATACTTTGCAATGTCACACCCGACAGAGTTCCAAAGAGGCATAATTGTTGGAACGAGATTAGCTGGAGCCTCGGCGACGGAAATAGCAAATCCTTTGGGATGTGCAACAAGCACGGTTTCAGCCGTTATGACAGTTTACACGAAAGACGCTAAGGGGGCATCTTCAAAGCACAACAGTGGACGAAAGACAAATCTTAATGATAAGGATAAACGGGTGTTGAAGCGCATAGTGGTCCGAAAGCATAAGCAATCATTATCGGCGATAACATCCGAAATAAATAGTCATCTACAGGACCCCAGTTCAACCAAAACTGTCAAAAGGGAACTCCATGCTGCGAACATTTATGGCAGAGTGGGAATTCGTAAACCGTTGGTGACATCACGTAATGCTTTCAAGCGACGCCAATGGTGCAGAGTTTACAGAATCATGGTTCGAAGAGCATGACGATGAAGTAGGACATCTCGGCTGGCATCCTTAGTCTCCTGACTTGAACATTATTGAACATTTGTGGGGATATTTAGAGTTCAAACTTCGTGCTCGAGTTCCGCCTCCTAACACACTTTCGAATTTAGAAACTGCTCTGCAGGATGAATGGCTTCATATTCCCTTAAATATAGTGCATGACCTCTATGCATCTATCCCACGTCGCATACCTTCAGTCAAAGAGTGGTCCAACCCCCTGTGAATAAAGATCTCTTACTTTACAGGTGTTCGCATTATTTTGTCCACCCATCTGTACTCCTTTTGAAAATTTGAATGACTTCAGTTAATCCCTGCTTTTAATCCCGGGCAACGGCGGGTAGATTTTCCAGTTAATAAATAACTTTCTACGGTTTAGAGGTTAAATATCCTTCTTACAAAGTCAGAATTCTTAAAATATTTCAGAGTAATAAGCTTCAACTTCCCGCTATTAGAAAATCGAAACGGAGTGAGATATAATGCTTCTGTTTTGGGGTCACGTGCTTTCAAATGACGACATGTCCGTTATGTAATAATGAAATCACTGAACAAGAATGTGAAAATTTCTGTTAACGCGACTTCTTCTAAAGTCTTTATCTTCTGCAGTTACATTAGCTCAAGATTCCAAAAGGTGAAAATACAGTGAGAAAGAGGGGAAAGAAAAAATGATACCTCGTAAACAGCGATGGTTTTCGAAAAAGGTTTTAAGAGCCGTTTGGTAAAGACTTCCGCCCTGGAAATAAAGATGTGTTTATGACGTAATAAAAATTGTTTAGTATTTTTTTTTAAAACTTTGTGTATGATTTCGAGAGACGTTAGTTTCTACTCCAGAAATATGCCCTTAGGGAAATTTAATTCATTCAGTAAATAATATTTTAAATAAACATCCCGATAATAAATCATAAATGTTCCGTAATTTTGGCGATGACTATTTGCGCTTCAACACCAAAACTGTCATTTGTTGTGCTGAAACATTTCAGCTGCGTTCTTTTGATAACCATTTCACCTGCGCTTTGTGCGTTCTCAATGGCTAGTGGCCACTAAATGTGACAGCTATACACTTTAATCAAAATGGGTGATAGCAAGTTTAACTTGTTGGCAGCGAAAGGATATTATATATTGATTTAAATGTACTGATTTGGATATATTGATTTATCATATATTGATTTGCTAAAGGATATCATATATTGCGTATATATTGATTTTGAGAAGCAAAGTGGTGTGTTTTTTTAAACTCAATTTCAAACGTCTCCACAAATGCGAATTTAAGAATTTTTCGATTTTATTCGTTAACCTAGAAGCTGAGACGGATCAAATGAGACCAAAGCCAAGATTTTCACTCGAGTAGTAGTGCTCGATCATTTTGAAAAGTGCGTCAGAATTTTTTGATTATTCCTTTGTACCGTCCCACCTAATTCGAATTTTTGACATTTTTTAATTTTCTCTCGGGGTGAAAGTTGAAACGAATCGAATTACATCAAAACGAAGATTCTAGCTAGAGTGAAATTGCTTGATAATTTTAATACATCACACCTTCCTTCAGTCAATCGCTGTTAGTCAGTTCAGTGCGTATTATACAGATATATCGGCAACTAAGTGAATATCTCCATTTTTTTTATATAAAAATTGAGCGCATTAATTTCACAGAGCAATGGTTCTCAACCTTTTACTTTCCCTGCAATACATAGTAATGTATAGGGAAAGTATTGGTATCTTGCCGAAAATTGCAATTCGAGTTTTCGACGGATCAACTCGTTTTGGTACCTCTAGAATACGAAGTAACTATTTTTAGTGTGACGTCTGTGTGTGTGTGTCTGTCTGTCTGTGTGTCTGTGAGTCTCTGCGTGCCTGTATGTCTGTGTGTCTGTCTGTGCAATGCATATATCCACTCTAACTCAAAACTAATGGACCGAATTTCATAAAATTTGGTAGGTAAGTCACTTTTGGGTGATCCTGGTGCTGATTAGATTTTGGTACAATTCGGAATAAAAGAAGCTGCGTTTTTGGCGAAATGATCCTCAAAAATTACCTGTACCCATTCTAGCTCAAAAAATAATCTTACCAACCAAATTTTATAAAATTTGGTAGGTAAGTCTCTTATGTGTGACCTTACCCTCTTGCTGATCAGTTTTTGGTACCATTCGGGATAAAACAACCCGCTTTTTTTGCGAAATGGCCCACAAAAATTTCCTGTATCCCCTCTAGCCGAAAAACTAATTGACCAAATATAACAAAATTTAGTAGATGAGTCACTTGTGGGATACCCTGGTGCTGATTAGATTTTGATACGATTTGAGAAAGAAGAACCTGCATTTTGTTACGAAATGGCTCGCAAACTTTGTGTGTATCCACTCTAACTAAAAACTAATCATCCGAATTTCATAAAATTTGGTAGATAAGTCACTTGTAGGTGTATTAGGTTCTATAGGGGTAAATTGCAACATATCAGTATAAAGCAGTAGGGTTAATAAATAAAAATTAACTCATACTTTTGAATATAATATTATAAATGCATTTATTGCATATTTATATCTTTTAATAATTGTTTATAGAACAAGAAACATCAATCATGCATAAAGCTCTGAATATGAAACACTTTCCAACTGAAATGTAATTTTATTTAAATATTTCTGAAATATGATACATTCAGAAATGCTATTTTTAAAATTATCACAGTATTACAGTAATTTATTATACTCGAAAACTTAAAACTTCATCGTAAAAGACGATGCTAGTTATACAAAATGAACTTATTAGAAGGACATCATCGAAATATAAATCGTCTGCTTCCTATGTATATTCAAGGAATATTTCATTCATATCACTTATATTTCAGACTTCAGAGCTAAATAATTTTACGTGAAAAACATTCAGCAATTCTTATACAACTCATCTTACAATCTCTTGATTTGTTTACATTCTACATGCTATAGAAATTAGGCTTCATCGCAAAAATAATCAAAGTTTAGTGATCATTTAAAATAAAAAATATTGCAATTGCTTTGGCACAGAATTTAGATACAATTTAGGGCGGATGCAACACTAAATATAAATTCAAACCATCTTTAAACATGACGATCTTTACAACTCGGCAAAAAAAAATGGATGCCATATTTTATTTTGAAATAAGTCACGTGACCTCTTCATATAATATGGGTTTAATTATTATTTCAATTTTTATTTCAAAAACTACCTAACATATTTTGCTGAAATTTTTTTCACTCATTTTATGTGATAATTTGAATATGTTCTAAAATTTTCGAAGCAATATGGGAATTTTAACTTTGCTTAAAAAATGTTTAAAATGTTAGGTCTCATAGGGTTTAATGTATTTCACATTTTTAACCCGAGTTAAATCTAAAACTAATTCGGTGATATAATTAATTTTTATTCCCGTAACAGACCGTCTCAACAAGATATTAAATTTTCTTTTTCATAAAGTCATTTTTATGGTAGTTTTCGTGTGAACGGACAGCCAGGCAGACAAATAGAATGACCAAAGTCATAAGCACTTTTCAACTATGTTGGATAGTGTTAAAAATGGCAACCGTTTTCACTTTATATCTAGCTTACTATACTACAAACAAATATTACGTTTATATTTTATAATGTTTCAGTGTTAATATAAATGTCACGTTAAAACCTTAACAATTCAATTTTTTTTACTCTTTGGCAAAAAAGTGTTAAATTGTACTTAGAAAAGTTTTGCGGAACCTCTTAGGTAATAGTGGAACCCTGGTTGGGAATCACAGTCTTAAACGAATATTTAGAAATATTGAATGCACTTGTTCTTTAGCTAGGGGAGATTTTAGAATAGTGAATGTATTCGCAAATATACTCTAATATCATGCTCACAGAATCCGTCTAAAGAGGGCGTTAAAATAGTTACTTACTGCTACCACGTAGGTGCCATTAAATATCATAAAGTTTGAACTCAGGTAACACAAGATTGTAACAATCTAGTTCATATTCATTGAAACCGCCTATATGAGGAATTTCCGAAGATTCTTACAGAAAACAGCAGCCATGGACCAGTTTCACTCTTTTTATGCATTTTTCAGAAAATAATGGCCGATATCTGAAACGGCAACACAAAATTTTGCTACGTCTCACAATCTGCTGAATTTCTATAGAGACTGGCTAATGCAGTCCTTCCATGCAGTTGAATGCTTTTTGGAGGAAAACATTTTAGTTTGGTCCCAAAATTTTAGCTCATCCCAAAAAGAATTTTCTTAAATGCTTATATTTTTAAGGGCCAAAGTTGTAGTTTGGCACTGAAACTTTAGCTCACCCCGAAAAACATTTTTTTAAGTACTTATACTTTCAAGGGCCAACATTTTATTTTGGACCTAAAATTTTAGCTCACCTTAAAAAACATTTTCTTAAATGCTTATATATTTAAGGACTAACATTTTAATTTGGCCCCCAAATTTTTGCTCACCCCGAAAAGCATTTCCTTATGTGCTTATATTTTTAAAGGCCAAAATTAAAATTTAGGGCCTCCAAACTATTTTCGACGCTACAGGGCCGTACATTATGAAACAAAGTAAAACTTCTTAAAAAATTGCTATTTAATATTTCAAGGGATTTAAATTCCTTGCCTGTGAGACCAGGAGGCAACTTTTTCAGTTTTGATATTTACAACTATTTACGACAAAACCTGCGCAGACTTGTAGGCGCCGTCTTATGACAGTTTTGGCCCGGAAGGTCATGGCCTCAATATAAATTCACGTCACACAAATTGCAGGTGCGATTGGGGAAAAGATCCCCTAGGGCCAAGACTTAAACCAAATATCATTGGAAACTAAAGTAGCCATGATACAATGATGCTACATCGCACTGAGGAGCAATCAAGGAGAGCTCGGAGGGCGTATCTGGACATCGGGCAAAAGTATGTGGCGACAAGCAGATAATTCAATGAATATTAAGGCAATGACCATTCAGAAGCGTTGAGATATTCAACAAGAATGATTATCTAAAAAAAATGAGAGATAGTCGTGAATAAAAATGATTGTCCAGAAGCGAGAGAGAGCTGTCATGGGATTCAAGCAGTGTTGTTCATAAGCAAAATGATTATCCAAAAGTTCAAAGAGTCGTGTTTTCAAGCAGTGTAGTGGTTATTTTGAGTATTGGGAACGTGTCAGAAAAGAGAAAATTGACTCCAAATATCAGAAAAAGAAGCAGCAACTATTCCAAGCATGCTGAGCAACAGACCGACAAACAGAGGTATGTGCCAGTCTGCGTATACAGGGTATCCCAAAAAGATTGAAACGCGCTTGAATTCTTTACCTGTTGGAGATAAGTGGGCAATGCAAATTGCAAAAATATTGAAAGTAAGGTAGGAAATAAGACAACGTTAATGAAATAGTCCTCCCATTCATTTTCAAAAGTTACACTTTTTAAATTTTTATACGATCCTCTTAGACAAATTTCGCCAAACAGAAATTTTTTATTTTTAATGCAATAAGGCTATTAAAAAAATAACCACATATCTGTATCTTTGAAATCAACTGAATTATGATAAAGGAAATAAACCTGACTTATGCCACTTTTCAGTACCATGTGAAAGGTTGTTTCATCAGTGAAAATAGGGATCATAAACAAACTGACGATGGAAATTGCTTAGATCAAAAATACTTTAATATGTGTCAATTTTTTTTTATCACAAATGCATCTAAATAAAGCATTATACAGACAGAGATCATATAAAGCAGTGGTACTCACTACGCGGTTGGGTATCCTATGTATTATCATCCAGTTTTATCTTTTTTATGATATGTCACAAATTTGCATTTCTAATTTGATATATGGTCCCCATTCACAATGTTCAATTTTCAATTAAATATAACTCGCTCCATTTTAAAGATATAGATATGCGGTTTTTTTAATGATCTTATTGCACTAAAAATAAAAATTTTCTGATCGATCAAATTTATCTAAGAGGGTCGTATAAAAATTTAAAAAGTGTAACTTTTTGAAAATGAATGGGAGGACTATTTCATTAACATAGTCTTATTTTCTACCTTACTTTCAATATTTTTGCAATTTACATTGCCCACTTATCTCCAACAGGTAAAGAATTAAAGCGCGTTTCACTCTTTTTTGGACACCCTCTATAGTATTAAGTCAATTGTTGATTTTGGAATAATATTTTAAGACCTGGTCTCACACGGTGCATTTTCGTCTCATTAAGCGTTTATTAAAATTAATGTAATTTAAATCATAACTTTAAGATGTGCGAATAAAGAATAATTTATTTTAAAAGTTAAAAATGTGGAATTTGATGTGTAGTGTTTTAATTAATGATTATTTTAAGGAACTCGTGCAGAGAGGTAAATGGTGGGTTATTGTCACGATAACAATGTACGAGCTATACGATTCACGATCACAATTAATTAAGAATAATAATTCACGATCACAATTAATTAAGAAGAATTATAATTATAATCCACAGAATAGAATTATATTTATAAATGAAGTAAGCTCCATTGTAACGATTATTTTTTGTGCTCCACATTGCCATTGACTGGTAATTCATTAATCGAGTTACTCGTTTGTAACATGACCCACATATAAATCGTTCTTTCTCTCTTCTTAAACAATACTTTTATTCGTAGATATAACTAACTTAAACTAGATGCAAAACTTGTCCTCTGGAAAAGAGGGAGAAAGAAAAGCTAAAATGGAATTTCTTCGGAAGTTCGAACTTCGAGACAGTTTCAGAGCAGTTCTGGGGAATTCGACTTTCTTAGAAGCCGGCGAGATTAAAAATGGATGCAAACTATTTTGCTTTATGTGCAAAGCGAATGAATTCTACGTAAAATGGAGATCCTGTTCAGCATAAAAGTTTGAACACAAAATTGTGCTACGGATTATTTAAATATTTAAAGGGTAATTCAAATAAAAAATTACGTGATGATGTTTAAAATAATGAAGCAATCAAATACAACTGTTCATGGTTAATGTTAAAGTTATTAAAGTTACTTATTATATATTGCAGTGGTCTTTGATCGTATCCCTAATAGCATTCCAATATTGGCAGCCAATATTCGAAATATTGGACTAATATGAAAAAGTGGACATTTTGATGGATTTGGCCCAATATTGACTTAAAATATTTTACGCCAATATGGGCGTCTCAGTTTAAATATTTCCAATGTAACACCAATATTGGCGCAATATTGTGATGAAAATATTTAGTCAATATTGGAGGCTAATGCAACCCCAATAATTGCCCAATATTGGGATTATATTGGAAATATTTCCAATGAATGCCAAGATATATGATAATGATCCAATATTGGACCGATAGTAAATGCTACTAAGGATGCCCCTAAGACATACTCTTGCACCCCTAAAACATACTCTCCTCGTACGTCTAAGACATACTATCGTACCCTTAAGATCTTCTTTCGTATCCCTAAGATTTACTTATACCTATGGTAAATACAGAAGCGATTTTGTTTTTCTAAACTGGCATTGATTCTAATAAGGAAGATCACAATTCCAATTTTAATAAGGAAGATCACAATTACCAATTCTAATAAGGAAAATCACAATTGCCAATTTTAATAAGGAAGATCACAATTACCAATTCTAATAAGGAAGATCACAATTACCAATTCTAATAAGGAAGATCACAATTACCAATTCTAATAAGGAAGATCACAATTACCAATTCTAATAAGGAAGATCACAATTACCAATTCTAATAAGGAAGATCACAATTACCAATTCTAATAAGGAAGATCACAATTACCAATTCTAATAAGGAAGATCACTAGCGCAAGATTGTTTATTGTTGTAAATGGACATTTTTTAAAATTAATATTCATATAATCATAATATTACTGTGTTCATGATCGTGTAATTTAAAAATAGAAGTTAATTTTCGTCATTCTATTCAAAATTTATCTTCAGAAAAAAAATTAAATTTTCTTGACCCACCCCGTCGATACGCATCGTCTCGTGTACCTAATGGGAATCACGTTCCCTACTTTGTAGATATTGATATATGGGCTGAAACAAGCCAAATTACACCTATAATATTAAATATGCAAAATTATTTTATATAATTTATTTCGGTGGGTGGTGTTTTTTTAAAATAAAAATTAGGTATATGAATTTTTATATAGTCCTTTGAGGAAAAAAAACATTCAATTGAAAAACATTGAGTTGTACATTAAATTATCAAAAGAAAAAACCGGTAATTATCTGCTTATGGAGATATATACTTCATGAAGATATTTACAATAGAAATAATATAATAAACTAACAAAATAATATAAAATTGAGAAATTGGAATTTGATTTTCATTCAACTCTGACTCGTTCTGGTGGGGCTGACTGCAAATTGAAACCATACTTTACACGAAACAATTCAATATTTGCAGGTAACCCCGAATTTGTAAGGGAAATTATTTCCGATTTTTTTAATAAGCAATGACTCTCTAAATATTGCAGATAATTTCAACTAGTTTTCTTTACTTTAGATTAGTTACTGTACAGCTGCACAGAGCAACTTTTCTAATGGAACTTTTATTTGCTTAAGCGACCGTATAAAAATTTAGACCCCTATTTTAATGAAAATATTAGTCACGGTAAAAAATATATGAAATAATTTCACATTTAATTTTAAGGAACTTTCAAATATATATATATATATATATATATATATATATATATATATATATATATATATATATATATAGATAGATAGATAGATAGATAGATAGATAGATAGATAGAGAGAGAGAGAGAGATCGTTGGCGACTATATACACATAGCTCGTTGGCTATATATACAAGGAGCTCGCTGGCTATATACATATAGCTCGTATATAGCTCGTTGGTTGTAGTATATCAAAGACGTTCGAAAAGCGAACTGAATGAAAAATGCAGATTGCGATGAAATAGTGACTTGAAACTTGATGCAAAGTTAGATCATTCAACAGTTAAAAGATGCATAATTTCAGTTCTCCAATATTTGTTACTTAAAGAGTGTCGCACTCCAAAATTTTGGATTTGTTGAATAAATGGGAAACTTACTTCCTGTATAAAATGAGATAAATACTACACTAGTTAACAATTACATAAAAACCTCAGGAAAATCGAATTATTCAAACTGTTACATTTGATGGGGGTTAGGAGGTATTCGTTACAAAAATGTTTGAAATGTGGACTGTTTGTAAAATGCACGTGCCGATACAGATTTCTAATTGGTACTAGAATAGGTCGTACGATGTAAAAAATGGATGGTAATCACTATATCTTACAATATCTGTTATTTGGGTGGGGGGGGGGGGGGTTGCCACACACCGAATAAATGACAGATTATTTGAAGTGATGTGGAATTGTGAAATTTGGTGCAGGGGTCCTTAATCTGATAAGATACACTGAGAAACCAACAGAGTCCAACTGAAACAGAAGGATAATTAAATAAATAATTGCAAAAGTAAGTTAAAGTTTGTAGTGCTAGTCGATTTTTAGGAGAAAACAGCAAGCATTAAACCAAATATTTTGTCCGGGAAAGTTACAGGAGTTTCAAGTTTTCAGTGTTTTAAAATTTATTTTTATCTTTCTCCTGGGATGTTTTAGTTTTTGTACTCTGGACTATATATTTAGTAACTTACACAATAAGTTACATAATAATAAAATTTGCACAATTCCTATACATGGTTTTAAAGAAAGTCATGAATCAGGCAAATAACTCGAGAAGTCTATTGTAATTTTTTTTATGCAGGTGTGTAGAAAACACCAAATGACGCTTCATTTTCGAGGGGCTGACCCTTCCTTTGGCGGGATCTCTGTTCCTTTTAGAGATAAGGAAAAAATTCTATTATAAAGTTGCAGAGCGTTACAAAATTAGTACAAAGCATCTTTGTCCTCCGTAAAATTGAAAAACAGCCATGAAAATAAATGTATACAATCTGTCTTCCTCACCACAGAACCAAGTATTTAGACAATACAGTAGAATAGTATTGACTTTATTGTATACAAAATACAAAATGTTCCTCTTTAGCAACAATTTAAGCTTATGCTTATTTAAGCTAATTTAAGCTTATTAATTATACGATATCTCCGCGTGGTTTTCAATGGGTTAACGCTTACACTTTTACATGTAAATTAATAAAATTCTCTTTTTAAAAATCGTAATTTAGAGAGCCATTTTCCTTTTTTGTGCGGGAGGACAAAGATGCTTTGTACTAAATTTGCAATGTCCTACAACTTTGTAATTAACTTTTTCCTTGTTTCTAATAAGAAGCAGGATAGCCTCCATACCACGCTTAAAAAGGGATCAGCACCCCGATAGTTGTCTCACTATGTAGCACTAGTTCCTGTCTTGATCCAAGGGATCAGACATGGTTTTTCTAAAAAGAATTAACCTTTTTTTAAATGGAATTACTCCCCAGAATAGGACTTCAGAAATTCACTGGTCATGGGAGAAAAAGTGTACTTTTTTTAGAGGCATTGCTATGCTGAGTTGGCCAGCAGTGGCTAAAAATAGATTGCAGGTGCTCGCTACGTCAGAAAGAAACAAAATTAAATAAAGCAAAGTGGAGCGGAGAAGGGTCTCTTGATCAATCGCTGAGGACACTCGGACCCCCTTGTTTCTAGGCGCGAAGAGTGCGAAGATCTCCTCTCTCTCTCGATGCTGTACGACTCACGAACGATGTAGCAAAATTGGTGGCTCCGTTGGTTAGGCTTCGGCCTGCTCTGCCCCAAAATGGCGCAGAGAATTACTTCTCTCTCATGCGGAACTTATTGCTAGTAATGTAGCAAAATTCGTGACTCCTTTGGTAAGGCTTCGGCCTGCTCAGCGCAAAATGGAGCAGAGAAGCTATGCTGTCTTATGCTGAACAGATTGCAAACAATGTAGCAATATTTGTGACTCCTTTGGTAAGGCTTCGGCCTGCTCAGCGCAAAATGGCGCGAACGCATTTATTGTCAATGCAGATCTTGACCGTGTGAACTAGTAATGTTTAGTGAACTGGATCCCTTTATGGGAGGCTTGACTCATTTACTAGAGCAACTACCCCGGCATTGAACACCGACACATAGTTCTCGAATTATTGAAATTCATCTTTGCTGTTAAAATCAAGGAGATTCGCGTGAGATGCTGAGGCCGCAGCTATGGAGAGCCCCGCTCTGGACGAGGGAAGGTTTAACTGTAGACGGACCACCGTGGAGGATAGATGGAAGTCGAATGAGCTTTAGACTACTAAGGAAACTCAAAATTGGCCATGTGCCCCTTTGTAAAAGACTGGAATGATCCCGCCATTTTATGACTCATCGGAGAAATTCACAGTAATAAGACTGGTACCTCTACTGTGATGGATTCCCCCGTGACATAAAAAAAAAATATAAAAGCACAGTGTAGAAAGTGCTACAGTAAATTTGATCTGAGAATTTGGACTCTGCAATTGCTGGTGAGTGATACTTCATTTAGCTTATAAAAATGTTCGACATGATCCGAAAATTCTAATAATGGTTTTCTGTGAAATAATAATAATACCTTTGGAAAAAGTCGAGATAGAGGATTTATTTATGTGAATAATAATTTACCTCATTTAAAATAAGCAATGAGTAAAAGTAATTATATTATAAAGAATTTAGCATATTTGTATATAATAAGTAAATCTGTTAAAAAATTAAATCAGAAAGATTATTGGATGCTCTGGTATAAATTGAATTGTGAATTTTATGTATATTGTATTTTAGTTATGTATAGATTGTTGGTATTGGAATTTTAATTAATATGAGCTAACGTGCTAATGAAATTAAGTACATGAAAAAGTAAGATTTAACAGAATTTGGATTCAAATAACTTTAAAAATAATTAAGTGGCACTATAATGAATAAAGATATTAATGTGATTGAATAAGTAAAAAAAAAATGATTTATTAAAATCTGTGGGCATACAAAATAAAAAAAAATTATGATAGAATGATGGTGAGATGGAATAACAATAAGCTTCGATTTCTAGTGATAACATATGTAATTTGACAATGGCGTTTTATTAGTATTGAGTCAACTTACTGCCTGGCGCAGACCATTCGTTAGATGTTTGGCCGTAACTTCTACGAATTATAAAATTTTAGCTTAGAGCTATTATTAGACTAATCAAAAATATTACAAAAATTAGAAATTTACATATTCAAAACACTGAGATATAGAAATTATTGTATTATTGGGAGTATAAGTATGAAAAAGTTATTGTATTAGTGGGAAAATTATTATGAAAGTCAAATGGTATTCAAATATAAGGAAGTATTTTAAAGAAGGAATTTTTTGATATGTTGAATTAACAGCGTAATTATTAAGGGTAATAAAATTTTGTATATCCTGAACCTTCAGTTAAAATGGGCCAAATAAGCACTCTCCGCGTTGCAAATTATGCAGCAATAATTGGTTTTAAGGAACTGATCCTTCCTTATAAAATTTAATGCCACCGTGCATTTTGGGGACGTACAAGTAACCCGATGAATGAAGAAAGAAAAAATACAATTATAAATTTGCCTTAACTTTAATTAGTGCTGAATTTTTAACAAAGTATATCCCAAAATAGTGAAGATTTACAAATGAGAAATTTTGAATGAAATTAAGAATGAGTTACATTCATGTGCCACACAGAGTAATTATGATAAAATGAAATTTTAGATTTACAAGTTATTGTTGTATAATGAAATATGGTTATAAAGTACAAGTTATTAGTTTATATTGATAAGTAACAATAATAATATAAGAACATATACATTGAGCCCAGAGAGGCATTTTGTTTGACATGTGTGATGAGTATATGAAATTTAAGATATGAAATTGAATTAAGCCCAAGGAAGCATTGTATACATACATAATAATTGAGTTAATTAAGCTATTGGTATTTGAATTCGAAAGAAGGTGTCTATGGTGCTATATAATAATAGATTAAAATTGAATTATAAAGAGAATTAATTGCCACATTAAATGAAATATTTGCACGTTATAAGAAAAGGATGATTCAATTGATTATAAAATACCTATGTTGATGTGTTAATAAAATGTGATACCCTCATTTTGAAAGAATATATTTTCTGCACAGTGTGTATTGTTTTACTTTTATCTTTTAGATATCAGAGGTAAGTGTGAAATTATTTTAGGCAGTCCACCACTATACGACAGGCCACTTTTTTTTAATGTTTTAATGAATTTGTCTTTAAATTGCTGACCAAAGGTCAAGCCTGAGCTTTAATATTTAATATTTCTGCCTCTTTCTCACATTACCTCCTGATAGTTCCTATATACCCCTGCATAAAAAATATACAATAATTAATACTTCTCCAGTTATTGACCCGATTCATGAATGTCCTTGACATCTTGTACAATAATTGCGTAAGTTATTTATATTTAAAATAGATGTTTTCTTAGGACTGTGTTTCTATTTTAGGATATAATATTCATTAATCTGAAAGGTTTCATTAAACTTGAAAGCCTTCATTAATATTCATAAATTTGAAAAATCTCATTTCCTAAAAATCAATGGCTGTCGACTGGACTAATCATGTAAATTTCATATAAAATCGCTCAATTTTTTCTAGACAAATCATGCTTACATATTAAGATAGACAGACACAAAAAGTTGATAAAAATGTTGATTTATTAAGTGATACCACATGAATTCAAATCCATCACAATAGGGCGAAACTATCCCCGCAATACTTTCTATTTACATATATTTTGCATTACAGGAAAAAAAATAAACCTATAATAATGAAATATTCATGCGTACGTAAAATATATAGCAGCACATATTACATTGATAACGTCAGACAATATTAATGACATTATCGCGTTTTTATAGTTCGAAAAAAGAATAACTTAAGTTCTAAGCAAGTATTATGTTTAAGAAAAATCCTAATTCAAGAACTGGGAAAGCGTTCAGAAATTCTTATAAACCAGCAGATATACTCGGCGTTACTCGCGATTAAGAATGTGTCTAATTCTAGTTGTATTCGAAATTATATTTTTCTTCCAAATCTTTTATTAAAATATATAATTTAATTTTGCTTAAAAGATGAATAAGGATCTCTGTTCACGTTAACTAAAATTATATACGGTGCCAAAGTCTGAAGATTAACCCATACTGTACTGATCCTGAAAAATCTGAATCGTTGGTCTAAATGATTGCAACTATATCATGTTATTCTTCATTTTAAAAGAAAATAATTAAAAAAAAATCTGATGTGGGCAACAAATGACTTTCCTTATATAATGCAAATGAATTTACTACTTTTACAGTTAAAAAAATATTATTCTTATAGTAGATACTTATATTCTTTCCAAGATATTGAATTTTCTTCAATTAGTCGTCATTTTCATTGATTTAGCGTCATTTTTATCCATTTGGCGAGATTTTTGTTAACTTGGCAACAATTTAAAATGTCGCCAAGTTGGCGACATTCTGCCAAATTCGTCGCTAAAATCTCGCCAAGCATTATGGACGGAGAGATAAGTTATTCTAACAGCAGATAAATGACTATTTGCGTTCAAATACAAAAGTATTACTCAAAGTATCTTTTTCCATGAATGGAACGAGCTAGATCAACGAGAGTGAAGTCAACAAATCTATCGCATGGTATTACATAAGAAAAGTGAACATGTTTCTCAATAGGAAATATCTTTTTTTATTTTATATAACTTTTTTATAATTTAAAAAAAAAATGTGCAATATCTCGAGAACGGTTTATGTTAGCGTTCTAAAATTTATGTCAATCGTTTTCTAATAAAAAATTACATAAGAAATGTCTATTTGCGTAACTTCATTAGCGGATTTGATTTTTTGACGATTTTTTTCAAAATTTAACTCGAAAATTTAGGGGGGTTCTGAACCTTTGATTGTGTATAAAAACAATAGGCTTCCAGTGTTTATGGATTATGATTTTTGTACCAAATTTCGCTCGAATCGGTCCATTCATTTGTCAGCTATCGTCTCCACAGACTCACTGACACACACCCACCCACACACACACACTTTCACACACACACACACACACATACTTTCACACACACACACACACACACACACACACACACACACAGACATCACTTCAAAAATGTTTGATTCGAGATCAGGGATACTTGATACGTGCTTTCCCGTCGGAAACTCGAAATTTTATGCTAATCGTTTCCTAATGAAAAATTACATAAGAAATGTCTATTTGCGTAGCTTTATTAGCGGTTTTGATTTTTTGACGATTTTTTCAAAATTTCATTCGAAAATTTAGGGGGGTTTTGAATATTCGATTGCGTATAAAAACAATAAGCTTCCAGTGTTTACGGATTGTCAATTTTGTACCAAATTTCGTTCAAATCGGTCCATTCGTTCGTCAGTTATCATCTCCATAGACTCACTGACACACACACACACACACACACACATACTTTCACACACACACACACACACACACACACACAGACATCACTTCAAAAATGTTTGATTCGTGATCAGGGATGCTTGAAACGTGCTGTCACGTCGAAAACTCGAATTCGAATTTTCGACCCCGTCACAATACTTTCCTTATACATTATGTATATAATTAAAGTAAAAATTTAAAAAATCTTTATTGTTGGTCTAAATGATTGCAACTATAGCATGTTATCCTTCATTTTAAAGGGCTTGAAAAAATCTTTCGATTGATAGATACCATGTTTATCAATGCACTCCCTCGTAGGGATAACTCCACTTCCCAGCACCACCCCCACCTCGAGGGGAGAAATGACATCAATCACAAAAATTGTATCGCGACTATTTTTTCACTTCGGTTCTTGAAAATGTTAATTTTCGTGATCATTAAGCCAAACATAACCCCTTTTATGCATAATTAAGTCAAATCTTGTCCTAAGCAGCCATGTTCAAGAAATATACAATTCCGAATGCATTTCGAAGTTTTTGCTCGAATTTGCAAATAATCTGTCTATTTCTAGACTTTTTGATAACAAAGCCAGATATAAAGTTTTGTGACAATCCATTAATATTTATAGATTTTCATGTAGACAAGAAATCAACTACAGACACACAAACAGACAGATGGACATCACTCTAAAAATAGACAAAACGTGTTCAGGAGGTCTTAAAATATATATTGGCATTAAAATCTCGAAATCAAAAATTTTCGTAGAAACAATACATTCTCTATACTATATACTATAGTATGAGAAAGTAAAAATTAAAACATGTTTGTGTATGTCAGTATGTCTGTACGATCTGTAGAGAAAATCTAAGCATCACACGTGCATGAAATTTGGTAAGCAGATCCTTGAAGACCCGAATAGGTGCAGCCCGGCTTTATATAATTTCGAATTAATTTTTTAATTATTTTATATTTCAGCACGATTTACTACGATATTTGAACAATAGTTTCAATATTTTAATATTCTGAGCTTTTTTTTTCTCGGGAAATCTTAAAAAGTATCTGTCCAAGCGAGTGTTTTTTTTTCTTACTTTCACTCGAAATATCTTCGAACCTATGAAAGATAGATATAAATAGCAAGGCACAAAATATGTACTACAAAATTTAGTATCAATATATATATTTATTTTAAAAAAGATTGAAAATATTCCGTTTTTAAAGTTTGTAATATTTATATTTAAAAAACTAAAAGTGAACTAAAAACACTAAACTCATATTTCAAAAATATATACAATATGCAAGAATTTGTACGTCCTTGATAACCCTACATGCATATATATATTTATGTATATATGTATATACCTACATGTGTATATATGTGTATGCATGTGTATGCATGTGTATACCTACATGTGTGTATGTGTTGAATTTTGCATTAAGATAAATTTGAAAGGTACGTGTTTATAAACATATATTTATTGACGTGCATTTAAACTTTCAATCGTAGACACATCAAAAAGAATATATACATATATATATAAAAGCAAATGCTAAAGTAAAAGTCCTTCAATCTATTTAATTCTGAATTTTTAAATTTACAATCTCATTTACGAAAAAATATCATTCAAACTGCTTTAAAATTTAATTGTGAATCAGACATTTCATTAGTAAGACATTATAAAACAAATTTCTAAAGATTTTAACGAGTTTAAGATGCAAAAACACAAGTGCCTTCTTTGTCCGAATAAAAATCTTTTTTAAAATTCCTTCTTTGTCAGACCAGTTACCCCAGAAAAATCAGACATGACATTTTCTCGCTTTTGTTAGAGAATTTATCCTCCGCATTTATCCTTATGAAGTTGATATGTAAACACATTTATAGTATTATGATGTTTTACTAACGACTAGTTTTATGCAGTTAAAATTTCATTATTATTATCAGCGACTGAAAACGTTCTACTTCGTAATTTGCCAAATGCTTCGTAATTTGCCAATGGAATGTTTGATTCAAAATTAAATTTTGAAGCAGTTTGAGTGATATTTTTTGTAAGTAAACTTGCAAATTTAAAAATTTAGAATTAAATAGATTGAAAGACTTTGACTTTAATTTTAAGGATTTTGATTTTAGTATTTGTGTTTATGTATATGTGCATATCCTTTTTGATGTGTGATGCACGATCGAAAGTGTACAAATATTTATAAATATATTATTTGCCCCATTCACGCTAAAAACTGAAATACATAATGTAGTAATTCTCAGTGAATACGGACAATTATTCAAATTCGCAAGTTCCATTGCGATCAAAATGGAAAGTTTAAACCATTTAGTCTAGACAGATTTAAACACCTGAGTATTGCATGAAAATAATTAACGAAAACTTTCAAAAGCAATACTTATAAGGAAAACAAGCGGTTTGAATTAAATTAGAAATGAAATTTCTGCTTTTGAAGAGATAAATGTAGAAATATTTTTTAAAAGGGGAAAATGATAATCACTGGAGTTGGAAAACATAGAAATCGAATTAATCAGATTATATAAGAAAGGAATTGAGTTATTTTTTTTAATGTAATATAATATTATTGCGTTCAATATATAATTTTTATTACTTTCCCTACAATACATGATAATGTATGGGGAAAGTATTGGAATCGTGTCAAAAATCGCAACTCGAGTTTTCGACTACATGTTTTTGGACCTCTAGAACATGAAAAAAAATTATTGTTAGCGTGACGTTTGTGTGTGTATCTATGTGTAAATCTGCCAGTTCAATGTGCGTAACCACTCTAACTCAACCAATGAACCAAATTTCATAAAATTCTATAGGTGAGTCACTTCTGGATTGCCCAGGTGCTGATTAGATTTTGGAACAATTCGGGATAAAAGAACCTGTTCTTTTTTTGCAAAATGGCTCGAAAAAATCGTATGTATCCAATCTAGTTAAAACATTAATTGACCAAATTTCACAAAATTTGGTAGGTAAATCTCTTGTGGATTATCTTGGTGCTGAGTAGATTTTAGTATGATTCGGGAAAAAGAACCTGTCTTTTTGTTTTGCGAAATGACCTGCAAAAATTGTCAAAATTTAAAATAACAGACTACGTATGATTAAAGGTATTAATTAAATGCTTGTTTTATACGTAATTTTTGAAAGTAAGCCCAGTTATACCTCTGAAAATAAGCCCAGTTACACCTTTGAAAATAAGCCCAGTTACCAAATGAAAACGAAAATTGAATTAAAAGTGGAAATTCTGTGTCATTTCAAACAATTATGCGTATTTTGTGCAATTGAACTCAATTTAATAAATAATTACATAAATAAAGAGAGAATGGATTTGAGTCTGTAGAAAAAGTCATGTGCTGCCCACTTCAGATTTTTTTTATCTATATTGTAAGAAACACATCGCCAAAAGTACGATGTGTGGCGCCTCTGGTGCTATTTTGACAACCCTGCGGCATATAGAAAAAGCCCTTCCTGAAAAGAATTGACGGATAACATGCGTTGCACGAGAAACGGAGCAAAAGTTTGTAATTGATTTCTTGTTGAGTTTTAATAAAAATATTTTAAAGAGTGTATGTGCAAGGACTGAAACACATCATGGGTGTGATGGGAAGTCTAGTTACATCATATGAGAAAAATATATTAATTAATTTATTTAATATTTTTGTAATTTAGAGATTATATTTATTGGATAATGAGTATAAAATGATTTTTCTAATTAAATAAAAGTAAAAAATTGCAAATCCAAACTCAAAATATAGTCTCATCCATACTCATTACTTTCCCAACATACATAGTATATGTAGAAGGAAAATATTGTGGCGGAGTCTAAAAAGAGGTCATGTAAGGACATATTTAATTGTTGATTCACTTTAGATCCTTGCGTGCAATAACGGTTTCTTGCACATAGCTTTACAATTAATATCATACAAGTTTTTATATAAAATAATCTTAATTTCAAATTTCATTCAAAAGTCCAAATCAACAGCAATAAATCATGAATTTGAAAATCAAACTAAATGCATATATATATATATATACATATTCCGAGAAATGCTCTTAAGGAGTATGTAGCAAAAGACTAAATTTGAATACTTGAGACTTTGTGTCTTTTGGGATATTTCATTGGCGTTCTAATTAGTAATACAATTCTTTTAATTACTATCGTCTTGTAAATTATATTTAGAAGACATGGTGATGACTACGAAGAACATTGTTAACGCAAGTTTTATGTTCTGTAGCTATGTTCAAAGGTCAGCTATTCTATAAAATGTTAGTGATTCTTTGCAAAAACAAAAAGGCTGTTACAATTAGACAAAGCGATGTAAAGACAAATTATTAGCCTTTATGGATCTAACCGAAGATGAAGACAAATTTACAGTGTATTTCAAATCAGACTTGTCTTATAGATGAACAGGTAAATATATTTAATAGCTGTTTGTGATTAAAATATTTATTAGTGATTACTCTATGTTGTATCAACTGATTTATGTTAGTGATAAAAGTAGGTTGTATCAAATTAAATAGTATTTAGCTTCTTTCTATATATTGAAAATTATTGTAACTTTTGATTCAATGTTGATAAATTTAAAACAAACTATATGTTGAGTAAAAATAAATAAATAAATTGTGTTAATGCAGTTTAATGTTTCAATACGATACGCATTTGTGCGTTAGAAAAATAAAAGTCGAAAGGAACGTTAGAGAATTTCCAATTAAATCAATCTAAGTGGAAATCGAAAATAAATTTTTGGATGATTCAAATAAAATGCCAATTATTTTCACCCAACTTCGTGAAGAAAATTGATAGTGAATGGCTCTAATATTTTTGCAGTCACTAAACCTCATTGCTATTACCATATTGATAGTAAAAAAATTGCATTAAAAATCTATAAAATTCACGGGCTCTATGGACTTCAATGAGGCTTTTGATAAGATGATTTCGTAAAAAATGTGCTATTTCAACGAAATATAAAAGTATAACTATAGAGTAATCCCACACTTCACTTAACTACTTTAAATATGGAGACGGACCTTAAATGTGTTTTTTCGGCGCATTTCCAGCATTTATGGTCGGAATCGCACACAAATTTATATTTAGCAGAATGATAATATAAGAAATCTTATGATGACACAAACAATGATTGTTGCCATTTGAATTTTCGGAAATAATGATGAACTCTATAGGAAGTTGACCCCTTACCTTATACAAATCAGATGCACATTTATTCGTAATCGGCATTTTTCCGAGTCTAATGATACTTTTGTTTGATCAGTGTTTATTTCAGACACACATCCGAAAGGGCGAAGGAGACGATTATTCGCTCCCCCACCCCGGAGACATTTTGTGTTAACCTAGTTTCTATTTGTGCGACAGCATTTAGATACATTTATATAGAGAAATATGAAACATGCCCCCCTAAAGTTTCATTCCTCCCTCCCCCCTGGTTATAAAGTCCTGAAAGGACTTTCACTGTACGATCCAAAGAGTGTGAATGACCAGAAGTGTTCAAATGCTTATTTGTCCGACTATACACAGTTGAATACATATAGTTGACTGTTTTGGGGTCTGGTACTCGGAACGGCATAAAACCTTTGAGCTGCTAAGTACGATATTTTTATTTGTTATTATTTGTTTTGTAATCCCAGAATGACGTGTGTGTCCCTTTGATATGAAAGGCCCCAAGCCTATTTAGTTTATGAGTAAATGCGACTCTGGAGCCTCTATTAACTCAATATGAATCCTAATATGAAATATTTCAAAATGGCAAATTTGTAATATTTTCAGTTTAAAATTTACTTATTGGCATGATTTTATCTTTGGAATTTTTACCTTTTACTACGCGAAACAATACATATTTTTAATATGCTTTAATGTAAACAAATCAAATATAGTTAGAAACCTTAAACACGATTCTAAGTTACAATTTGAAATATACTTAATTCATTGTGTTAATTTGATACTTTAAGGAAGCAATTGAGTAGATATAATCGAATGAAATATTTCAATAACAATTTGTGAACGATAATTTCTCAGTTTGTATTTAAAAAACTTTTGAAGGTAAATGATTTATGGAAATTTATAAGTTGTACAGAACCTTGCTGTCCCCACCGGGAATCGAACTCTGGGTCTTAAAACTGGCCAGCAGATGCTCTACCGCTGAGCTATTGGAACGAAATTGAAAGCTCTTATTGTCGATGAGGACTCTGCATTCTCCATGCTCTAATGTTAGATTAGCTTACAACGGACAATGTGACTGGCTATATCCTGCTATTTTTACCTCAGGCTAATCTCATGATGCTATTTGTAACCTCTAGGTTAGCTTTATGGCTGTTATCTTCTCGATTTGAAATCGGCACCAATATTTTAGAGTCTGAATCCGTGCTAGTCGTACGAGGGTCACTTTCAGCATCCCGACATCTTTGCACTAACCTAGAGGGTTGATTTGTTCTGGCGCCATTGTAAAGAACCTTGTGCCCCAACCGGGAATCGAATCACGGATTTTTGAACTGGCTGACCGACGGTCTACTATTGAGCTATTGGCACGAAATTGTAAGCTCTTCTTGCCGAAGTTGGCTCTGCAAAACTTTATCGCAGTTTTAATATACAAAAACATTTCAGGAGATTTGTTTAGTCGGATATCGTGGTGAAAAATAAGAAAAGTATGTTTTTTGATAAAAATATTCTTAAAGATCCTTTTTGAATAATAAAACAGTGCATTTTATGCTTATTTTTGTGAAAAGTTTTACAAGAAAGAAGCAAAAAGATTAACATCAAACTCTTAGAAAGGCACAAAGATATTTAGGGATGATAAAATAAAAGGGAAATCGATTATGGAAACATTTTAGAGAATTTTCGAAACCTCTAGACTCGCAGTAAGTTTATGGATGCATAATAATAAAAACGTGTAGCATGTTAAATATTTCACATACCATGGTTGTTGATGTCGAAGACTAACACACTTTAAAAACGTTGTAAAAGTTTTGAAAAAAAGATAGTATTCATACTTCAGAATATTATAGACATAAATTTCGTTTATCACGTTTGGCGAATACTTTTCAAAGTATTTAATAAAGAGTGCCATTTAGATTTGGGAAATGGTTTTCTATTGCTGCGGAAATTCAATACAATCTCGCATCTTGAAATTTCTTGAGAATACAGCAGACAGACATCACAAAAATACCTGATATGGAAATGGACGGGTTTTAAAAAAAAAGTTTTTCTGGAAGTCAGTTTTTATTATCTACAAATAGCCACACAAATCAGCTTTGAAAGTTTTTTTTTTCGATTTTTATACTGCCAAAGGGAATTTGCTTATTCATATCCAATATCATCTGTTTGTGGCAGTTAAAAGTTTGGAACACAATTTAAACATGGAGTTGGCTGTTGGACAAATGAATGTCGAAAACTGAGAAATCAGAAGAAAAATTGAGTTATTGTGTAAAAGTTTTTAAGGAACGATAGTACATACTTGCCAGATAGTTCCAAATACTTTTCTATTTCTTGACTCGATAAAGTTTTAGTATTATAATACGAATGTTATGTTGAAAATAATCATTTTTTAGATACGATTATCGATAAAACGAAATAATAAAGACAACGGAATTTAATAATTTAAAAGGTCTTTAATAATAACATCATTTATGGCGTACTTAAAATTACAAATCTAAAGAGCTTTTGGATTACGTCCTTCATCAAATGGCAATAAGATGTGATGAAAATGAGTTCCGATACACTTTCGCAACAGTGAGACAAGATTTGCATAGTAATCTTTGTAAAATCCGTTACATCTAAAAAACGTTTAAGTTACAAAATACATAAATAACAGTAGATCGTAAAATACATGGTAACCAATAAACGTATCGTCATGACTAAAGAAAAAATCTGATGTGGGCACCACATGACTTTCCTTATATAATGTAATGAATTTACTACTTTTACAGTAAAAAAATAGGTTTTTCTTATAGTAGATACTAATATTCTTTCCAAGATATTGAATTTTCGACAATTAGTCGTCATTTTCATTGATTTAGCGTCATTTTTATCCGTTTGGCGAGATTTTTGTTAATTTGACGATATTTCAAAGAGTCGCCAAGTTAGCGACATTCCGCCAAATTCGTCGCCAAAATCTCGCCAAGCGTTATGGACGAAGAAATAAGTTATTCTTATAGCAGATAAATGACTATTGGCGTTCAAATACAAAAGTATTACTTAAAGAATCTTTTTTCATGAATGGAACGATCTAAATCCACGAGAATGATGTCACCCAATTTATCGCATGGTATTACATATGAAAAGTGAACATGTTTCTCAATAGGAAATTTTTTTTTTATTTTATATGACGTTTTGATAAGTTTTTTGAAAAATGTGCAATATCTCGAGAACGGTTCATGATAGCTTTCTAAAATTTATGTCAATCGTTTTCTAATGAAAAATTACATAAGAAATGTCTACTTGCATAACTTTATTAGCGGTTTTGATTTTTTGACGATTTTTTCAAAATTTCATTCGAAAATTTAGGTGGGTTCTAGACATTCGATTGCGTATAAAAACAATAGGCTTCCAGTGTTTAAGGATTGTGATTTTTGTACCAAATGTTGTTCGAATCGGTCCATTCGTTCGTCAGTTATCGTCTCCACAGACTCACTGACACACACACACACACACACACACACACACACACACACACACTTTCACACACACACACACACACACACATACACACACACACACACACACACACACACGGACATCACTTCAGAAATGTTTGATTCGTGATCAGGGATGCTTGAAACGTGCTCTCCCGTCGAAAACTCGAATTCGAATTTTCGACCCCGTCACAATACTTTCCTTATACATTATGTATATAAGGAAAGTAAAAATGGACTATATACAGGGTGTCCAATGGCTATTTCCTCAACCGCTAGTCATAGAGATACACTTCCAATTGCAAACATGTTTTAAATTTTAAAATCAATTATCTTAGAAAGAGTTTAAATCAATAAATGCATTTCTGAAAGAAATACGAAATATAAACTTTTATACAATCTCCCGGTCCTACCAATTATATTTAGGAAAATCATCCTCGTACAATTTTATGTAAAATAAAAAAAATCATCCTTTTACGATCAAAATTGACCGACTTATTCCCTTTTCCCCAGTTTTTTTCCGCAGTTATATTTGATTTTACAACACTGCTTCCGACCATAGGATTAAAGCTTAAGACACCTTTGAAACTACTAACTGTAGCCACTAGCTGTACTTACTTGAAAGCTAGTGGCTGTAGCCACTAGCTTACTACTAGCTGTAGCCACTTAATTTACTTATGTCGGCTTTCTATTAAGGAAATACTAAAAATTTGTATACTATATATAGTACCACCATTTGGGGATTGAACTTTATAAAGTGTTCGCAAACTTAATCTATTTATATTAAATTCTTTGTCGCGTTCTTAATGAGAATTTTAAAATGCAATTTTGCATTATAGAGGGAAAAGTTATTGCACCATAAATCATTTTTCAACGAAATCCATGCTTGAACGACACGTTTTGTGTAAAATTGAATCTTGCTACATGATTATGAATAATTAGATTAAGAGAAAACTTAAGAATTATTCATTTAGCTGAGAGAATTTTAAGTTTTGTATCAAATTCTGTAAATGTGTAGAAGTATAGGATTTCATTATAATTACAGATTTGCTTTCAACAAAGATATCAATTGGATAAAAAATTCTTTACTTACCTAAAATGGCATCACGTCCGAAGATAGAAATCAAATATTACAACTTACCAAATGAATAAAAGTATATTTTCAAATTATAGGGCGTTTTAAAATACAAATACACAGAAATCGCTTTAGCGTTTTTGCTTGGTTGATTGGTTGATTGATTAGTTGGTTAATTGGTTGGTTGATTGGGGTTTTATGGCACATGATCGAAAAGTATATGATGAGCCAAACAAATAAAAGTGTTTTCGGAAGTATGAACTCGCTTCATCGGAGGCATACAACATATAACAATAGAATGGAGTTATAGATGTAGTCCAACCACCAATTTAAAATTTGCATAATATCAAATGCTATGCGGCCACAAGTAAATTCAAAAATTGAGAAAAGACAGATTTATAAAGATAAAAAATTAAATGGTCTTGAAGGTAGATAGATATACAAAGTTTTTAACAATATTTAAAGATTGAAGTTGTGAAGAACCTTGCTGCCCCAACTGGGATCCGAACCCTGGATCTTCGAACTAACCTGCCGATGCTCTACCGTTGAACTACTGGAACGGAATTGCAAACTTTTATCGTCGAAGTGGAGTCTTCAAAATATTCAAGTGCGTAAATAACCGTTACGGAATTGAGGATAAAATGCCAGGCAAAACTAAGTTGCTGTGCAGGGCAATAAAATCCCGATAAAGATAAACGAACAGGGATTCATAAATTAAAATATTTTAAGGGTTATTACTACTCTTTACAATGAAAGTCTTATCAAATAAAGGCACAAATTGCTCATATAGAACAGTTTAGTATAAAACAGTGGATAACTTTTCATTTTTGATATCGCGGCAAAAGTTCTTTAATTTATCTATTTAAACAGCACAGGATTAAAAAAACGTCTTTCATATATTTTTACTTTCTTCATACGTAGTATTGAGAAAGTATTGTTCTCATGAAAATTTTCGATTTCGAGATTTTGACGCCAATACATCTTTTAAGACCTCCTGAAAACGTTTTGAGTATCTTTAGAGTGATATCCATCCGTCTGTCTGTCTGTCTGTATGTCTGTGGTTGATTTCTTGTGTACACGATCGAGGCCACAAACATTAATGAACTTTTACGAAACTTTATATCCTGCTTTGTTATAAAAAAAATCTAGAACTGGATAGAATTTTTTTTAATTCGAGAGAAAACTTTGAAATTTATTTGAAATTTTATATTTTTTTAACAGGACAGCATAGGACAAAATTGGACATAATCACGCATAAAATTGTTTATTTATGGCTCGATGAACACGAGACTTTATAGTTTTAATCATTGTTGCGAAAAATAGAAGCTATACAATTTATAGTTTCAATCATTGTTGTGAAAAATAGCAGCTATACAATTTATAGTTTCAATCACTGTTGTGAAAAATAGCAGCTATACAATTTATAGTTTCAATCATTGTTGTGAAAAATATCAGCTATACAATTTATAGTTTCAATCATTGTTGTGAAAAATAGCAGCTATACAATTTATAGTTTCAATCATTGTTGCAAAAAATAGCAGCTATACAATTTATAGTTTCAATCACTGTTGTGAAAAATAGCAGCTATACAATTTATAGTTTCAATCATTGTTGTGAAAATTAGCAGCTATACAATTTTTTTTTGTTCGCGACGTCATTAGTTACACATTAAGTTACCCGCAAGTTATCCGTCCCCCGGGGGGGGGGGGGGGTACATTTTCAGGTATGGTATCAATCGAAAAAATTTCCTAATCCTTTTTTCCTAAGTCCTTTAAAGTGAAGGGTAACACCCTAAAACTCTATTCATTTGGGCTGATGATACCGATTTTTTAAAAAAATTCTAATTTTTTACCGATTTTTCAAAAAATTTTTAATCTGCTTATGGATTCTGGCATGAGAAAATCGAGTTAAGTCGCACTCAAGTTAATCGAACACCAAATCGCATGTTAATTATTGACAAACACCAATTCATTACTGAGGAAAGCACTGTTCTCGTTAAAGCACCTCGCGAGCACCAGGTGGCTTGTCTTCTTCGAGCAACAAGTGGCTTGTCAACAAGTAGACTTCTGCTCTACAACTTAGCAATTGTTATTGTGTTTCTTTACCCTTCGTATTAACTCCAGTTGAACTCTCTAGTGTTAATTTGCTCAACATTTTACAAAATTCATTCTCGTCTCCTAGACCACGTAAATAGCTAAAATTCGGCACTCAGTTTTATCCGCGGGTTATTCAATTCTTGCGTCCTTACGTTGCGTCATTTACGTACAAGATCTTTTACGCGTTGGTTCTCAGCTAACAGATCATGTAGAGAGCTGAAACTAGGTGCTCACATTACATTTCACGGAATGTTTTAGTCTGTCAAATTTTTAACGTCATTACGTCACGTTGTTTCGTCATTTATGTAGATTATGACTATGATTTTTTGTCCCTTTCATCATTTTCTTTACAAATTGCAGTTCAGTGTCTGGATGTGAAATCGATCGATATCTGATATCGAATCAGATATCGATCCATGCATAACACTACATAAATTTTTACATGAATTGTGTAAAATAATAATAATAAAAAATAATTTAGAGAAAAATCGAGTTTTTAAAATGTATTTCCCTACATAACAGTGACGCATGGAAAAGTAGAAATTTTTTTAACCACATCCAAATTTGAATCAAGCTGAGGGTGTGGACTAAATTTAAAACAATGCTATATATAAATCTTATAGTTATCGAATATTGATATTATTCAAAATATTCGAAGGGAAATGAAAGTACAAAAATACAATCCCTATAAATAAAATTGAAAATCTGTCTGTCTGTGTGTCAGTCTGTCTGTTTGTCCCGTCAACAGACTGAGCCGAATTTGATGAAATTTTGTGGGTAGCCTGGAAATAGTCCCACTTAAAATTTAGTCTATGTTTGGAGTTTCTACGATCAGTGGTTCTTGAGATATTAGTAAAAAACGAAATTTTCGTTTGTCTCATCATCACGGGAGAACGGCTGAACCGAATTTGATGAAATTTTGTGGATAGCCTTGAAATAGCTCCCCATAAATTTAGCTCAAGATTCGGGTATATAAGACCAGGGCTAGTTGAGATATTAATGAAAAACGTAACTTTTTCCTACGAGTTCTACTGTCTCACTCCGTAGTTTATCCAAACGAAAAGCTTGAAAATCGTTTGACAGTGAATTAAAATTTTATCTTTGAGTTTGATGGGATATTTTTTGCGCTAATTAGTCACATTCTGAAAACATGAATTATTTGAAACATGATTTAAATGGGAAATCTATCTCCATGGTTTACTTTTTACAAGCTTTTACTGAACAATGAAAAGCATAAAGAAATAAAAATGGTTATTAATTTCTCAGTTTATGAGGAAGATTCTATCTTATATCATGTTGCTCAGAAACGCAATTAAATTAAATCTGCCTGTTAAATTTAATTATTTTTTCGATTTGAATAATAAATAAATAGATATAGAAATATATATTAGTAAAGAACGATTTGATTTCTCTTATAGCATTTTTGACTGGATAATATCAATTACGGTCTTCAGGTTTAAACGTTATCATTATTGATATTTTTGGGGATTATTGATTCAGGGATTATTGATATTTTCAAGTTATTATGCAATTGTTTTATTATGACAAAAATTGTTTAAACTCATATATTGTACGTTGTACGAGCAATCTTCTACAAATACACTGGTATATCTTCTAATCTACGAGAATATAAGTAGTACAGGTATATTGACATATGTTTTGATATATATTGGCATATATTGGAATCAATAACGACCTTCTGGTATAAAATTATTGGTATTATTGATATTTTCAATTTATTACGTCATCTCTTTTATTTTGGCAAAGATTTGTGAGACTCATATTGTAATACGGGTAATATTCTACTAACACATTGGCATATTTTCTAATCTCTGACAATGTAAGTAGTACAGGGTTGCATATATTGATTCAATTCTCTTTTTTTGTAAATTTACTTACAAAAGGGGCCAGGATGTTTTATTTTTCAGATCTGCTCGTGAAGATAATTTTCCATAGTGAGAACAGATATTCTTAAACTTCTCTTTAGCAGCAATAAATTTAATATTTTAACAGAATTTGCAAATGATTGTGAATTATAAGTTTTTTTATATTATTTACTCCATACGAAGAACGCGTATGCTGCTAGTCTATCTATATAAATAAAATTGAAAATCTGTCTGTCTGGCGGTCTGTCTCTATGTTTGTCTCATCATCACGGAAGAACGACTGAAGCGAATTGGATGAAATTTTCGGGATGAACTTGGAATAGCCGCATTTTAAATTGTGTCCATGTTTCGAGTTTCTAGGACCAGAGGTTGTCTATATATTAATTAAAAACGCACAATTAAACCTTCCATAGATATAGTATTATTCAGACGATATTTTCCCCTCCAATTTATTTGAATAAAATTATATCATCTCTTTTAGCAACGGATTTAAATCCAATGTGTTTATGCAACAGACGATTTTTATTAAATCTTTTCCGATTTAAATAATAAAGATATGTATATAAAACTTTTTTTATTGATATTGCATTTTTGACTGGATAATATCAATTACGGTCTTCAGGTTTAAACATCATCATTACTGATATTTTCGGGGATTATTGATTCAGGCATTATTGGCATTTTCAAGTTATTATGCCATTGTTTTATTTTGGCAAAAATTGTTGAAACTCGTATATTGTACTTTGTAGGGGTAATCTTCTACAAATGCAAGGGTATATCTTCTAAACTACGAGAATATAAGTAGTAAAGGTATATTGGTATATATTTTGATATATATTGGCATCAATTACGGCTTTCTGGTATAAAGATTGCGGGGATTATTGATATTTCAATTCATCATGTCGTCTGTTTTATTTTGGAAAAGATTTTGAGACTCATATTGTAATACGGGTAATCTTCTATAAACATACGGACATATCTTCTAATCTACAACATTGTAAGTAATACGGGTATATCTTCCCCTATAATTTTAGTACTTTCATTTTGGCATATATTGGAATCAATTACTGCTTTCAAGTTTAAAGATTACGCGTTTATTGATATTTAAATTTTGCGTGTAATCTACAAATAGAGGGTATATCTTCTAATATTCGTAAATATAAGTAGTACGGGTCCCATACAATTTCGCTTTTATTTTGTATATATTAATTCAATTTCATATATTTTTGTAAATTTGTTTACAACCGGAGCCAAGAGGTTTCATTCTTCAGATCTGCCCGTGAGGATAATTTTGTATAGCGAGAACAGAGACTCTTAAACTTCTTTTTAGGATCATTAAATTAAATATTTTAACAGAATATTTTGATTAACAATGTCATTTAATATACTATAGGAATATGAACATGATTGAGAATTTTAAGTTTTTACTTTCATTATATACATAATGTATAAGGAAAGTATTGTGACGGGGTCGAAAATTCGAATTCGAGTTTTCGACAGGAGAGCTCGTTTCAAGCATCCTTGATCACGAATCAAACATTTTTGAAGGGATGTCTGTGTGTGTGTGTGTGTGTGTGTGTGTGTCTGTGAAAGTATGTGTGTGTGTGTGTGTGTGTCAGTGAGTCTGTGGAGACGATAACTGACGTATGAATGGACCGATTCGAACCAAATTTGGTACAAAAATCACCATCCGTAAACACTGGAAGCCTATTGTTTTCATACGCAATCGAATGTTCACAACCCCCCTAAATTTTCGAATGAAATTTTGATAAAATCGTCAAAAAATCAAAACCACTAATAAAGTCACACAGATAGACATTTCTTATGTAATTTTTCATTAGAAAACGATTGACATAAATTTTAGAACGCTAACATGAATCGTTCTCGAGATATTGTACATTTTTCAAAAAAATTATCAAAAAGTCATATAAAATAAAAATAAAAATATTTCCTATTGAGAAACATGTTCACTTTTCATACGTAATACCATGCGATAAATTGGGTGATATCATTCTCGTGGATCTAGCTCGTTCCATTCATGAAAAAAATACTTTGAGTAATACTTTTGTATTTGAACGCCAATAGTCATTTATCTGCTGTAGGAATAATTTATGTCTTAGTGCATAACGCTTGGTGAGATTCATGCGACAAATTTGGCGGAATGTCGCCAACTTGGCGACTTTTCGAAATGTTGCCAAATTAACGAAAATCTCGCCAATTGGATAAAAATGACGCTAAATCAATGAAAATGACGACTAATTGTCGAAAATTCAATATCTTGGAAAGAATATTAGTGTCTACTATAAGAAAAACGTATTTTTTTACTGTAAAAGTAGTAAATTCATTACATTATATAAGGAAAGTCATGTGTTGCCCACATCAGATTTTTTTATAATATACTAGCAGCAATTACCTGGCGTTGCTCGGGATTTATCATGCAAAACTGTGATAAAAATTACACCGGAACATATAGGGCCGTGAATTTTATACATTGTTTTTTCACTGTGAAAGATGTAAATTCATTGCATTATATAAGTAAAAAAAATCATTGCATTATATAAGTAAAAAAAATCATTGCATTATATAAGTAAAAAAAAATCATTGCATTATATAAGTCATAGCTGCATAAGAAAGAATCTTCCTCATAAAATGCTGATAATTAAATAACCATTTTAACACATTACAACATAGTTGAAAAGTGTTTATGACTTTGTTCATTCTGTCTGTCTCTCTGTCTGTCTGTTACCACGGTAACTGCTGCAAAAATGACTTTATCAAAATGCAATTTTAGTATAATGTTCAGACGGTCTGTGGGACCTATGGGAATATAAATGAATAATATCATCCAATTAGTTTTGGATTGAACCCGGGTTGAAAAAATGAAATACATTGATCCCTATGAGACCTAATTTTTCAAACATGTTTAAGCAAATTTAAAAGTCACAAATTGCTTCAAAAGTTTAAGGAAATATTCAAATTATCCCATGAAATATATAAAAAAATGTTCAGCAAAGTATATTTAGTAGTTTTTTTTAAAATAGCAATTAAAATAATAATTAAACCCTTTATATGAAGAGAGTACGTGACCATTATATGAAGAGATCACGTGACCTACTTCAAAATAAAATATGCATCTTGTGCGAAATCGTGATTTTTAAAATTATTTTTAATTTATATGTAGTGTCGTATGTGTCTTAAAACCGCTTTATTTTTGCTTAATTTCTGTGCATATGTATTCTGAAGCATCACAATTACAATATATTTGAGTTTAAATGATCAATCCCATCCATATTGTGTCAAAATTGTGATTTTTAAAGTTCTTTTTAATTTAAATTTAGTGTTGTATCCGTCCTAAAACCGCTTTATTTTTGCTTAATTTCTGTGCATCTGTATTCTAAAATAACACAATTATAATATATTTGAGTTTAAATGATAATCAAACTTTGATTATTTCTACAACGAAGCCTAATTTTTATTTATGGAGAATGTAAACTGATTAGGCTGTAAGATGAGTTGTATAAGAATTGCTGAATTTCTTTAACGCAAAAGTATTTGGTTCAGGAGTCTGCAATATAGATGATATGAATGAAACATTGACAACATTGAAATATTGCGTCAATAAATCATTGACTTTACATAGAGAAGTAGACGATTTAATGACAGACTTCGATGAAGTTTTATTCATAGAGTTAAATTATTTTGGTCTCCATGGTTTTAAATTTTTCAGTAGAACAAATTATTGTAATACTGTGATGAATGAAATAAAAATGTATGAATGAAATATTTACTGCTTTTACACAGAGAGCCAGGCGATTTATATTTCGATGACGTCATTTGAGTCAAGTTCGTTTTTTTCGATGAAGTTTTAAATTTTTACAAAACTCAGAGATTTAATTGATTTTCACGTTTCAAACCAACTATCTCCAATCTTTTTCGTTGGGAATCATGGAGTAAGAGAGTAGAACTCTTTGGAAAAAGTTTTGTTTTCCATCAATATTTCGACAACCCCTAGTCTTATAAACCCAAAACTTGGACTAAATTTATGTGGGGCTATTTCAAAGCTACCCACTAAATTTCATTAAATTCGGTTCAGCCGTTCTCCCTTGATGTTGGATAATACATACATGCTTACATACATACATACATCCTTACATACATACATACATACATACGTACTTTTCTTCTTTATATATACAGATACTCCGTACAAAGAACAGGTATACTGCTAGTATATCCGCTAGTTGTACAGGATTGACACGGATACACTTGTACACATTTTGATGTTTAATGACAGTATTAAACTATTCACAGATACAACACAAACATTACAAAGTTAATAAGTTTCACACAACAAAACTGGTGGGCTTCAACCTTCAGCTGATGTCGTGAGTCTTCCGTCTCTCTCTTTCTCTTTCTTCTTTTTTATTTTATTTTTCCCAGGTGTCGCTGCGCTGGCAACTCACTCGTTACACTAGTACTGTATCATTCTATCATTATCTAGAATTAATATTGTGCGAAATTGTTGAAACTATTTCATCTGCCTACATATCCATTTCCATTCAACAATTTTGTGTAATATCAATTATAGATAAAGATTAGATAGATATAATATTGTTTTACATTGAATCTGCCTACTTCCTCAATTAAGTTCAATTATGTGTGTGATTAAAATTTAATTCCTACAGTTTCTTGGGCCACTGTTGTTTAGGGAAGGACATTGAAAAACTTTCTCATATTTTATTTTTATTTCATTCAATTGTCTATAGTCACTTTACTATACCCACTTTCTTTTTTCTCATACCATTTATTCCGTCAATTAGATGACCCGGGAAATGAAATTGTTTTGCTAGAGAAATAAAAAGTTCTATCTTTAGATTTCAGTTTCAGAAATGTTGAAAAAAACTAATGTTTATTGCATCTTATGTGTCTCATAAACAGGTCATCATAGTGTTCATAAATAAATAAGTATCACATCAATGTTGCATGTTCCTCATTTTGCTTTTATACGTTTTTGTCAAAAATGTTTTCTTCTATTAAGGAAACTTATTTTATTGTTATGAATTTTTACTTTCCTTATATACAAGGTGGTCATAAAAAAACTTTCCCGATATATGACCCCTAGCGGCCTATTCGCTCAACCAATCGGAAGGAAATTTCATATATTGTTATTTGAAGGTATGCGCTCGAGATTGAGATGTAACTAACTAACTAACTAACACACTCTCCTAGAGTGTATAGGTTGGGACTTGGCACCTCGCCTTCTGTCCCAAGGGGAAGATTGTGATGTATTCAAACAACAGAGCTCTCACGGTTGCGGTTACAGTGAAGAAATTTCGAAATTTTCCAATGGCAACACTCACTTTTTTTTCCTGAGCAAACTGATCAGCGCATTGAAAAACCCTAAATGGCGTTGGAACGATACACGTATGAAGAAAATTGGCGGCGTAAAACATTTGCAAAGAAGAACATTGCAAAGGACCAATGACAATACAGAGAGGTGGTGCATTGACGCACTTTGCATAATTCACAGGGATAGACAGTAAGAGCACCAATCACAGAACACCATGTGCAAAGTATTGCTTGTGGAAAACCTTTAATAAACAGTATGGAAAGATTGTTTCTTCAATCAGGTGTTCGAACATGCCAACAAGATGACACTTACAGGGAAACAAACGAGTTGGATTGATAAAGCTGTTTTATCTGAACGGGGAGAATGCTGCCGAAGCAGTGCGAGTTTATTGGCGAAATCATAAGCTAAGACGAGGACCATGTTCCGTACAAACTGTACGTGATTCGGTAAAAAAATTGAAGAAACTGGATACGCATGTGATAGACCGCGATCCGGACGACCATCTGATCCTGTTGAAGTTGTTGCAGAAGAGCATAATGCGATTACTGCAGGTCCACTGCGTACTGCAAGAAGTGTTGCCCGCAATTTGGATGTACCGAAAACCACAGTCCTCAAGCTTCTGCGCTCTGTTCTGTGGATGTTTCCTTATCTATACCGGCGCGTCCAGATGTTGCAACTTGGAGACGAGCAACAGCGTGTCGACTTTGCGAATTTTTTCCTCATCAGATATGATGAAGATAGCAGGTGGCCACTGCGGATATTATGGACGAATGAGGTACATTTCTCTTTAACTGGGAACGTAAACTGCGAGAACTGCGTTCACTGGGCTGACGAAAATCCTCATTATGTGGCACCAGTGCTTTTACACGAAGCTAAAGTGACTGTGTGGTGCTGCATCGCAAGCACATTCGTTCTCGGTCCGTACTTCGAAGAAATACGGACTGCCAATGGTATGCAAACGTGCTCTATCACAGGTCCTCGGTATAAAACAATCTGCAGAATTACGTAATTCCAGAATTGTAGCAGCGAAATGTCGTTAATGACATTATATGGATGCACGATGGTGCTCTTCCACATGTCGCTACATGTGTTCGACAAGTGCTGCAACAGAACATTGGTGACAGAATCATCTCCCGTAACTTTGCAGTTTCGTGGCCACTCTCCGACCTCACTCCGATGGATTGCTGGTTCTGGGGTTATCTGAAATCTAAGGTGTACACATCAAATCCATGAGATTTGTCGAAAGATGCCATAAAACGTGGAGTTATACAGATTCCTGCGATGTTACGTTCGTCATTGTTGTCAACAATCTCCCGCATGGAATGCGTTATCGTTTGCGAAGGTGGGCACGCTGAAAACTTGTAATTCCAATAAAAGTTTTTTCCCCCTCTTCTCTCTTGTGTTGTCATTGGTCCTTTACAATGATCGTCTTTGCAAATGTTTTACGCCGCCAATTTTCGTCATACGTGTATCGTTCCAACGCCATTTATGATTTTTCAATGCGCTGAGCAATTTGCGTAGGAAAAAAGTGGGTGTTGCCATTAGAAAATTTCGAAAATTTTTCGCTGTAGCAGTAACCGTGAGCGCTCTATTGTATGTAATCATCACAATCTCAAGGGCATACCTTCAAAGAACAATATCTGAAATTTCCTTTCAATTGGTTTAGCGGATAGGCCGCTAGGGGTTCATATATCGGGGAAGTTTTTTTATGACCACCTTGTATTTTTGATTTATTACGATGCGATTATTACGATGTAATTCAATAAACCTTGTTAATTTATGCTGCACTGTTATTGGTTAAAATTCTTTTGCCTGATACATCCCTTACATATATATGTATATATATATATATATATATATATATATATATATGCGTGTGTAAATATATACAAGGGGTGTTTATAAAAAAACTTTTCTGATATATGAGCCCCTAGCGACCATACCGTTCAAGGAAACGGAAAGAAGTATTTGATGCAGGTATTTTAAGGTATGCGCTCAAGAATGATGTGAAAAAACAATAGTCCAGCTCTCACAGTTATGGTTTAAGTGACGCAATTTTTTAAATTTTCAAATGGCAAAACTTACTTTTTTTATTGGAATGTGATCTTCACAGTGAAAAACCATAAATGGCGTTGAAACAGTACCTGCAGCACGAAAAATGTCTGCGCAAGCCAGAGACTAAGAAAATTTAAAACAACTGTGGTGTTCACCAGAATACAAATTTTTATTATATTGACATCACATTCCACACAGTGTGTTTGGCTCAGAACCCAGCCTGCTGAATCTCATTCGAAAGGAGAAGAAGCGACCAAGATATGCAGATTTCCAGGTTCGGTGTAAGACACCATTATGGCTGACGTCTTTGCCGTATGAGAAAGAAAAGGCATTGTGATTTAAGTGCCGTTTGCTCTCTTCCACTTTGACTTGACCAACATGGCGCTTACAGTGAAACAACGAAGTTAAATGTTAAAGCTCTATTATCTGAATGGGCAAAATGCCGCAGAGGCATTGCCTGTCTATAACACAAACCAACGACTGCTACGAGGGCTGTGTTCTGTACAAGCTGTACGGGAATTAATGCTCAAATTTAAAGAAACTGGTTGCACATGCGATCGATCTCGACCTGCATGACCTTCCGTTCTTGTTGAGGTTGTTGCAGAAGTGCATGAGACGATAAACCGAGGTCGTATTGCAAGTGCACGTGGTGTTTCACGCGTGCTGGATTTGCCGAATTATACGATCCCCAAGACTCTGCACTCTGTTCTCCACATGTTTCCGTATCGGTTCCAGCGTGACCAGATGTTGCAAGCGGGTGATAACCAACTACAGTTAGATTTTGCTAATGAATTCCTCATCCGGTAAGACGATGGTAACAGATGGCCTTAACGCATTCTGTGGACAGACGAGGCACATTTGTTCTTGACTGGTGAAATGAATTCGAAGAACTGTGTGCACTGGGCAGACCCAAAATCATCATGATGCCGTCTCACTTCCGTTACACCAAGAA
This sequence comes from Amaurobius ferox, assembly GCA_951213105.1. Classification (NCBI taxonomy): domain Eukaryota; kingdom Metazoa; phylum Arthropoda; class Arachnida; order Araneae; family Amaurobiidae; genus Amaurobius; species Amaurobius ferox. The sequence goes on from OX578140.1 coordinate 121,456,944, forward strand.
AAAGTGACTGTGTGGTGCGGGATAACAATGACCTTTTCCTAGGCCCTTACATTTTTGAAAAGTTTACTGTCGTAGGTCTACGCACGTGTACAGTAACTAGTGGTCGCTATGAAGCAATGTTGACCAATTACGTCATTTCCGAATTGCAACTGCAAAATGCCCTATCTGACATCCTTGTGGATGCAAGATGGCGCTCCTCCACATGTGGAGTATTCTGTGAAACATTCATTGAGACAACAGTTTGGTTACAGAATTATCTCTCACCATTTCATGTTTCCGTGGCTACCCAGGTCCCCAGATCTCATTCCGATGAATTTCTGGCTGTGGGGATACATATAATCTGAAGTGTATGCAGGCAATCCGCAAACTATTTGATTTGAAAGATGCCATCACACGTGAGGTTCAACAGATTCCACTTATCATGACACGTCCTTCAGTGCTATTCACCATATTTTGCATGCAAAGTGTCATCGTTGGTGAAGGCGGGAACGAGGAAAATTTGTGAAATACAATAAAATGTTTTGCTTTTCTGTCGTTGGTCTGTCATTATTGGTTGGTTTCACTTTCTTTTAGTCTCTGCCTAGTAATTACGTTTTTCGTGCTGCAGGTACAGTTTCAACGCCATTTGTAATTTTTCACTGTGAAGATCGCATTCTAATAAAATAAAGTAGGTGTTGCCATTTGAAAATTTCAAAATTGTGTCACTGTAACCCTAACAGTGAGAGCAGGACTGTTGTTTTTTCATATCATTCTTGAGCTCATACCTTAAAATACTTGCATGCAAAATTTCTTTCCATTTTCTTGAACGGTATGATCGCTGGGGGCTCATATATCGGCAAATAGTTTCATAATCACCCTGCACATTCATTACCATAGAAGCTCCGTGGCCATTGTTCCAACATCTTATTGTTTAAGTAAAGCATAAATTCTATTCTGGAAGCAAAAATAAAAAATACTCTACTACCAGATTTTTTTAAATAGGCATCAATAATGATATTAAAGCTTCAAAAATCCAAATACATTTGGAGCCAAAGTCTAGTGTTATTACCTCATAATGGGGCTTAGAGTGCAAATGTCATTTGCATTCTACATTAAGATAATAACCCAAGCCACCGTTGTGTTATTCCAGTGATTTTGTGGTTACATGCGAGCAATATTGCTCCGGTTAACGTGCGTCACGTAAGGAAGCATAGCAAACGGCATTGATGTTGCGCAGCCGCCTGGACATATTGCACGTTGATGACGCTGAGACGACATTGATGTTTAGCGATAAGAAGGTTATAAGAACGCAGCATTAGATTAGGAACCCGGTTCAAAAGCCTGAATCGCCTGTGATGGGACTTTGTTCCCGTCAAGGAGCTTGAGGAGGGTGGAAGAGCTGTAAAAATTAATTCCCGGTTCTAAAGCCTGAATCGTCTTTGATGTGACTTTGTTCTGGTCAAGGAACTTGAGGAGGGTGGAAGAACTGTAAAAATTAATTTTTTAGAAGGATATCGAACATCTATCATATCAAGTGATATGATATCATCATAAACATGATATTTGTCACTGTCTAGTAAACAATTTGAATCCATTTTGTTAACATATTTGATTATATAAAACTGTATTTAATTTTGTTTAATTCAAATATGAATAAACAATAAGAATAAGCAATTTGTCCTTCCGACCGTCCTTATAATGCTTGGCGCAAAATTTAGCAGGGTATCGCCAACTTGGCGACTTTCTTTTAAATATCGCGAAAATGACGAAAATGCCCCAAAGTCGATAAAAATGTCGCCAAAATGACAAAAATGACGCCAACTCATTGAAATTAATTGTGTTTTGAAAGGGAAGTATAGTAATGATGTTTCGTTAGCATCTATCTGCCAATCCGATCGTTCCACTTTGAGGCAAGTTTGGCAACTTTTTTAAAATGTCTAAAATTGGTCAAAATATTTTCAAATTAACGAAAATGTCGACAAATTAATTAAAATGTCGGCAAATCGATAGAATGTCGCCAAATTGATTCATTAACACCAAATTAATGAAATTAATTGTATTTTGAAAGGCGATAGTAGTGCAATGTTTCAGTAGCGTTCGTCTGTCACTCGAACTACTTGGGGACAAATTTGGCGAGTTTTTAAATGTCGCGAAATTAACGAAAATGTCTCCAAATTGATAGAAATGACATTATTTGTGCTTTGAAAGGGGATAGCATTGTAATGATGTTTGTGTAGCGTTTATCTGCTACGCCAACCATCCCACTTGTTGACTAATTTAACGACTTTATAATGTCTCTAAATTGATCAAACTATCACCAAATTAACGAAAATGTCATCAAATCAAATAAAAATTGATAAAATAATAAAAATTGATAAAAATAAAGCCAAATGAGATTAATTGTCTTTTGAAAGGCGATAAGATTGTAATGATGTTTCGGTAGCATACGTCTGCCAACCCAACTGTCCCACTTGGAGACAAATTTGGCGACTTTTTAAAATATTGTAAAATTAATAAATTGTCACTAAATTAATGAAAATAGCTCCTAATTGAAGAAAATTTAATCTTTTGCAAGATTAAGCACAATCTCCTTCATTTGTTATATGCTCCAGGAGCCCAAAGCGGGCGACCACCACCACCACCATCTCCTTCATAATCCCTCCCGCTTTGTGGGAGTTAAATATAATTTTTTGTAAATTTATTTATAAACCGGACCAGGATGTTTTATTATTTAGATCTATCTTTGGAGATAATTTTGTATAACGAGAACAGTGATTCTTATATCTGTTTAGGAGCATTAAATTAAATATTTAAATTGAATGTATTCAATAACACTGTCATATAAAATATTATGGGTATTGTCACATGACTGTAAATTTCAAATTTATGTATATTATATATTCCCTACGAAGAACGAGTATACTGCTAGTATACCATAAACCTTAAAGTTGTCTATCTGTGCTTATTCCAGCTATATATATCTACATCGTTCATCCCAGTTCAATCACATTTGGCATGGTGACTAAACTGGACAATGGGAAGAACGTAGTGTTGTTTTGGAAGCCGGCATAATTGTTCTAGGGGGTATTTTAAAACATTAAACATTCATTTTAGCTTAGAACGTACTTTCAGATTTAACAAATGAGACTTGAAGTTAAATACACATGACATGCAAACTCAACCAATAATTTATAGTTAACAAAAATATAAAAATTAAAAATTTAGCGGTGACGAAATTGACAGTTCAACTTGTAGAATAAACATGAAATTCCATGTTTTATTGAGCTAGAGATTTGACAGTGGATACTGACAGTTCAACTTGAAGAATGAACATGAAATTCCAGGTTTTATTGAGCTGGAGATTTGAAGTTTGGTAGAGTAGCTGATTATATAAAAAAAATTCGCATAGAATTTTTTTTTAAATATTTATTGTTTTAGGGGTTTTTATAGGCAAAAATGTTCGAATTTGCTCAGTGAATGTGAAACTTCGAGTTTATTGATGTATGGACTTGCATTTTGGTTGAAAAGTAGATTATGCAGAATTAATATGTATAATTTGTGTATTCAAATATTTTTTAGTTTGAGGGTGTAAAATGTAAAAATGTGTGAATGGTCGACTAAACGTAAAATTTCAAATTTACTGATCTCTTCAATTTATTTTGGGAATGTATAAATAGAAGTGCTACTACGGTGATTTTAAATGTGGTATTCTGATGGATCGTTTGTGAAAAGGAACAGGAAAATAAAATATATTTGAGTCATCCTTTCTACTCAAGAATTTACTGCTGAGCAAAAGCATTCCGTACTGTTCCAACTTTATTTATTTATCTTTTTGTATATGTCTGCCTTTATTTCACCCTTTTTTCGCTATTTGTTATTAAAATGCTCATAATTAAAAACTTATATTTTTATCATATGTCTTAATATCAACCGAACTCACATAAGTTAAATTTGATACCGCATGCTCCTTTGCAAACACTTTATTCTGAAAATGAATGGAAGGATATCGTGTGTATATATAATCCCATAGTTGTGAGATAATTTAAAAACATCGTGCTAGCAGTAGTAATTTTCGGGGGTGGGATGGTGAGTGAGAATCTGGTCAGGGGATCAACTCAAATTTGATGGAATGTTGTATTGTTATCGCAAATAATTATGTGTGTAAAATTTCAAGAAAATCAACTCGGTAAAAGGCGGTTAAAAACCAATTTCAAGATTTGCCCCAAACATAGAAACTAACCTAAATAAAACAGTAAAAAGAAAAAAATCCCAGTGCCATTTGTTTGCAAACCTTTTCCAATCTTTTTTACTTTTCATATGTGCTAATAACATGCTGTGAGTAATGACTGCAGCAAGTGAGGATCCCCTAAAATTTGCATTAGAATGCGTAACAAAAAAGAAATTTTTTGCCCCCTCCCCTAATATTATTTCGTTCCGCTGCCTCTGGTTATTACCGTACGAAATATCACAATTAATTGCACGTGAACCCGATGAAGTAGCAAATAACTATGAGCATGTCAAGAATGTATTATTAAGGAGGTTTAGGTTAAGCCCGGAGAAATTTCTACGAAAGTTTGTTCATCATCAAAAGTCATCTAAAGGCACTTGGCGCTATTTTACTTTCGAATTGAATAACTATTTTGAAGAATGGATCAAAGGATTAGATATAAACAATTTTGAGAAACTTAAAGATTTGATTATAACAGATCAATTAAAGAGAAAAGTTCCAAATGAAATTAAATGTTATTTTTTGGACGACTGGTCGAAATTTGTATCTTTCAATGAACTTACATACGAATCAGATGAGTACGAAAGTATTAGGGGGAGGGGGTAGAAGAATTGCGCGATCCCTTGAACACCATCAGTATTTTGAACATGCGAGGAAAAATAACCAAACAAATAAATTCCATGTACCAAAAGATGTAAAAGAAAAAGTTCAAACAGTAAAAGAATGGGATAGAAAAATACTTGCTGGTCCTGATACTTGTTATAACTCTTATGAAAAAGGGCATTTTTCGCGTGACTGTGTGAAACCTAAACGTCAAAAATATTGCACAAAGTGTAAGAAGGAAGGTCATGGTACTAAACATGGCGCTGAAATCAAACATTCAACTTCTTTATGTGTTTCGAATGTTATATCTCTACATCAATCATTTAAATGTATAAATGTTGACGGGTTAAATTCAATTTCATCTACTTTCGACACAGGTTCGAATGTGAGTTTAATGAAACTGAAATTAATATCAGCTCTTTTTTGATTAAACTATTGAGAAAGACGCACCAGAAAACTTGGAAGGTTTTGGAGGTAATTTGACAGTTTCTAGTGTAGTTTATTGCAATATTGTTATTGATGAAATAGAGTTAAAATCGATTCGTTTTCTTGTTGTTCCTGATGATAGTTTCAGAGGACCTGGTGTACTTATAGGGACAAATGTTATTGATCTTCCAAACGTAGCATTAGTACGAAAACAAGGAAATTCTATATAAATAAATAAAAACAGTTCCGATTTATTAGAAAATTTTAATCTTGAAAATGACTCGAATTAAAAAGCTGTACTTAAAAGTGAAAAAGCTGTGATTGTGAAACCTCATAGAGTACAGTTAGTTAATTTTGTGAATGATGATATAAATTTAAATTCCTTTATTAATGAAGAGTGGAACTTTCAAGGTAATGAAATATATGTTCAAAATGGCGTAGCATGTGTTCAAGTCATAAATTTTACCAATAGTAAAATTCGCATAAAAGAAAATCAAGTCGTCCTTAGAGGGAATGTAATTCCAATTACAGTAGAAGAGAGCAACGAAAAAGAAAAATTTTATGAAAATTACGTAAAAACTACAAAAATAATTGTGAGGAAAGTGAAACTTTTGAAAATTCTTTAAAATTTGGTAAAAGTTTGCATATCCAACTAGAAGATCAGGAACAATCATTTAGTAAACCGTTAATTTTAAGTCAAATTAAAGTCGGATCTCAGCTCACAGAATAAGAAGCACAAAAGGTGTGTGATCTTTTAAATGAATTCAGATACTGTATTGCAGTGAAAACCAATGAGTTGGGATGCATCAAAACCACAACGATGAAAATAACGGAAGTTCCTGGTAGCAAGCCGGTTTCGCATGCTCCATACCGTACATCATATCACGAACGTGAAATTTTACGAAAAATTATTTCCGAACTGTAAGAAAAAGGTGTCATTCGAAACAGTACTTTGGATTATAGCAGTCCTGTGTTATTAGTAAAGAAAAAACGATGGTCATAAATTATCGGCCAATACATGCACAAACGATAAAAGATAAATTTCTTTTGCCATATATTGATGATTACTTGATAGGTTGACTGGATACAATCTTTTCTATATTTTTGATGCTGCAGAGGGTTTCAACCAGATTTCTCTACATCCAGATTCAAAACCCAAGGCAGCATTTGTTACACACGATGGCCATTATGAGCTAACAATATTATTTTTTGGATTGTCAAATGGACCTACTATTTTTTAAAGAGCCACGAGGGCGACCTCTTGTGGAATGTCGTAACTTGCCTTGTCGATGATGTGCTCATTGGAGCTATTGAAGATTTGATGTCTCGATTGCGTGAAGATTTGATGACTCGATTACATAAATTTCTGACGAAACTTCGTGAAGCAAGAGTGACACTAAAACTATCGAAATGTGAATTTGGGATGGAAGAAATAGAATATTTGGGTTTCTCAATATAAAAGAAAAGAATAAAAGTTTGATCTCGAAAACTTGCTGCAATCTCAGAAATTCAACCACAAAGAAATGTAAGAGAATTGAGAAGATTTCTAGGCTTTTCAAGTTTCGTTTACAGATATGTAGAACGCTATGCATTATTAGCATCTCCGTTAACCCAATTGTTGAAGAAAAATTCTACATTTGAATGGACTGCGAATCATCAAAAAGTATTCGACGAAATAAAGTTATGTCTAACTTCTTAATCAGTAATAAAACTTTATGACAACCGTGATGAAACAGAACTCCACACAGATGCAAGTTCAGTCGGATTATCTGGAATGCTCCTACAGTATGATAAAGATAAAAGATTACGTCTAGTATACTGCGTAAGCCATTGAACGTGTTCAGATGAAGCAATATACCACTCCAGTCGTTTAGAATTAATTGCTGCTGTTTGGTCAATGACACGCTTGTGACTATTTCTTATTCGTAAACATTTTCTCTGGTAACGGACTGTTCTGCGATAACATTTCTTGCCACTTAAAGGAATCTCAAGCCTCAGATAGCCCGGTGGGCAGAACTTTTGTGCGAGTTCGACTATGAAGTAAAACATCGTACAGGGGATAAAATGTGCCATGTTGATGCCCTTTATAGAACGTCAGTAGAAGAACGAAAATTTACACCAAATGATGAATTCGATCTAACAAGTCCTGTTGAACTAACAGGTTTACCTACAATATTGTATATTGCTACTGAGAACGATCAGGTAGCTTTACTTCAATCTCAGGATAAGGAAGTACAAAATATTTTGCAAGCAATAACAAAACCCCCAATTAACCAAAACCCAGCAAAACGTTAACTTACCAATCAATATAGTTTAGAAAACGGAATTCTTTATAAAGTAATAACAGACCGTGATGCAACAAAGAAACTGTTTGTTATGCCTGGGCCCATGCGGAAGAATTTATTTGTCCGATATCAAGATTTTGCTGGACACTTTGGATTTGATAAAGTTAGACAGCTAACTCAAGGAAAAATATGGTTTCCAAATATAACGAGTTACATAAAGCAGCATATAAAGCAAGTTGTTATCTGCGCTTTTAACAAAGCTTCTGTTGGAAAAATTCAAGGGAAATTAAACCCAATTTCTCCTGAGAGACGACCATTTGAAATTATCCATATTGGCTTTCTTGGACCCCTTACAGCTAGTTCTCGCTGAAACAAGGAAGTATTTGTCATTATAGATAATTTAACGAAATTCATACGTTTACGTGCTTGTTTTATTTGCACAACGGCTAATGTGATCAAATGTTTAGATGAATTTATCAAAGATTTTGGAGCTCCGGTGCGAATAATATCTTATCAAGGAACATGTTTTATCTCAAAGGCATTCACGGAATACTGCAGTGAAAGAAAAATTAAACACACATTAATTTGTAGTCAACGACCCCAAGCAAATAGCCAAGTCGAACGACTGAATCGAATTTTGACCCCTGCCATTACTGCCAGTTGTAATAAAGATAACCAAAAGGATTGGGACAAATTTATGACAGAAGTCCAACGTGAAATAAATTGGACACCAAGCAAATTCACTAGCAAATCTGCATTCGAGTTGCTGTTTGGTTATGTACCAGAAAGAATCAATGATTTTCCAATTGACCTGTTACCGGAAGAAGTGAAATATTGTGAAACAAAAATCCTACAGGCAAAAGCAAAAAAAGCTATTTCAGAGTATCAAGCTAAAATGAAGAAACATAACGGTAAACGACATTGCCCTGCCTTTAAGTATAAAGTCGGTGATGTTGTTCTTATGAAGCGCTTACCAGAACACACTGGTAGCAGCCCAAAACTACAAGTACGATACTGTGGACCCATAGTAGTAGAAACTGTTTTACCCTCTGACACATATAGAGTGCCCGATCTGCGGAATATTGGACAAGGACGAAGTCGATGAAAAATTTATGAAACTACTGCATACGCTTCGCAATTAAACCTGTTCAAATTAGTGAACGACGAGGAACTTTATGACCTTGAGGATGTAGATGGCGAGACTATCGCAAATGCACCATAGACAAGGAGGCCTATTTTGCAGGATAGCCGATTGTAAGCGTCAACTGAGAACTATTTTCTTTCATATTCATTTTATTCTTGTAACCTTGATCTAGCAGCACTCAATGAGTCACGTGATGTTATGTACAACACTTGATGCCCGCATTCGATGTTACGATATAGTATATAGTATAATGTATAAGGAAAATATTGTGACGCGGTCGAAAATTCGAATTCGAGTTTCCAACGGAAGAGTACATTTCAAGCATCCCTGAATACGAATCAAACGTTTTTGAGGTGATGTCTGTATGTATGTGTGTGCGTGTGTGTGTTAGTGGATCTGTGGAGACGATATCTCAGGAACGATTGGAGAGATTCGAACGAAATTGAGTAAAAATCATCAAAAAATAAAAACCTTTAATAAAGTTAAGTAAATAATCATTTCTTATGTAATTTTTCATTAGTAAACGATTGACTCAAACTTTAGAAAGCTAACATGAACAGTTCTCGAGATATTGCCCATTTTTCAGATAAATTTATCAAAAAATCACATAAAAAAAAAAAAAAAAAGTATTGTGAAATATATTTATTTTTCATATGTAACATATTATGCGATAAATTTGGTGACATCATTCTGGAGGATTTAGCTCGTCCCATTCATAGTAGAATATACTTCGAAGATACTTTGAATAATACTTTTATATTTGGACGCCAATAGTCATTTATCTGCTACAATAATAACTTATTTCTCCGTTCAAAATGCTTGGCGAGATTTTGATGACGAAGTTGTGGAATGTCGCCAACTTGGCGATTTTTTTAAATATTGCCAAGTTAACGAAAATGTCTCTAAATTAATAAAAATGACGCTAAATCAATGAAAATGACGACTAATTGATGAAAATTCAATATCTTGGAAATAATATAAGAATCTAGTATAAGATACCTATTTTTCCGTCTGTAACGTTTGGCAAAATTTTGGTGATGAATTTGTCGGAATATCTCCAACTTAGTAACTTTTTAAAAGCTGCCAAGTTGGCGAAAATGTCACGCAATTAATAAAAATTCGCCAAATTGAAAAAACTGATGCTAAATCATTAAATACAGGTAAAATGAGGACAAATTGATGAAAGTTCAATATCTTGGAAAGAACATAAGAATGGACTATAAGAATAATCCATTTCTCGGTCCGCTGTCCATAACGCTTGGCGAGAAATTTAGTTGGACGTCGCCGACTTGGTGACTTTTTTAAATGCAGTTACAAATATGTCGCCAAACTGATAAAAATGACGCCAAACGTGAAGTAATGTTTCGCAAATTCTGATTTCCGTCCATATGACGAGCATACCGTCTAGTATATAAAATATGTCCTTCTTCCTGTTTGTCTGTAACACTTGGTGATGCATTTGACGAACTTGGCGAATAATCTAGTGCAGTATCGCCAACTTGGCGATATTTCAACTCAAATTGACGAAATTATCATTGAAATTGCAAACATGACGTTAAATTAATGAAACTGTCTCCAAATTCACGAATTAATTATTCAAATAGTTTAATATGGCTTATTATATATACTATCAATAAGGATAATTGTTTATTTAGATTTGCGCGAAATATAAGTTAATTGGGTACTTTGAAATAGTTTTACATGTTGCATCCGGGATGTTGCATGTTGCATTTGGAGAAATCGTCGACAGAAATATTGCAGCAAGTGCAATGCTTCTGTCGGCGATTTCCCTAAACACTGGCAGAATTTGATATTCGCACGTTGTTCTTCAAACACCATTTCCATTTCGACGAGTATGTATCGTCTATTGGTATTCAAAATCGTGGCGACTACAGCGGTTTTTAATGTACCACTACTTCACATTTGAAATGGCTCTTCTCCATACTTTAACCTGTGACCTTGAAACTTTAATCAAATAAATATATTACCTATACAATTGCTTTGTCTAAATTTCATTCTTCTACACTAATTTCTTCTTGGTTCTGGGATTTTATTTATTTTTCCGCCAGTGTATGTTCAATTTAGAAAGTATCTTAAAGAATCAATTATAAATTGCCAGATTATGTACCAACTGTGTATATGGCCACGCCCACATTTTGCCCCTCCCATTTTTAACATTTGAAGTTTTGGGGGGCATTGGAAAATTATTTGTTTGTAATAAATATGAAATACAGAAACACATATTTATGCAGACGGTTTCATTTCAAATCACTATTCCCGCAGGTGCTAAAATGACAAGAAAAAGTACTTAAATTAAAACAACTTTTCATTGTGTGGATTTCATATTGACACTAATACTGCCATTTCAAGTCAAAATTTCATTTCTTTTATGTATAGACCAACAGGTTATAGACAATTCCTTTCAACAGAAGACATTTAGATAGCCCTTAGTTAAGCCCAAAACTGATAACCTTATTCTATTTCCCCACAGGAAATAATGTTAAAAGAAATTGAAAATGAAATTTTTTTTGCGACATGCATCGATAATGTTTCAAAATCATATTTATCATATAAAATGATTTCGTTTATTCATAAAGTAAAACCGCCATCGTGATATCAAGAAAGTTGCGCCAAATAAGGCTGCAGCTAAATGAAATAGGCAGAGCAAATATCAGCAGACTGTTCTTCCCAGTACACAATATCTGGTTATACACGGGTTGTTTCCGACGCTGAAAAGCTGCGCCTGTTTTGAAAGAGGAATAAAACGTAAATGGAAATTGACCTACGCCACTACTCCATAAATGAAAGTACGAGCAGGTTCAGGACTTGTTTTGCTTGGTGTTTTAGTTCCTCTTGATACGAGTAGTCCATAAATACAGCGAAATTACATCACATGCTTTTCGAAAGGTGCTGCGAATGCTGTAAGACAAGCCGCTGATTGCACCAATTTCTTCTCTTCTGTGTATGTATATATGTGTGTATTCGTGAGGCTTTGAATGCGGTATCTCACGAAGGAAGTCATTCGATATTTGAACTCTATCGAATATGAGTAAAAATTGTCATATAAAGAAGGACTCTTCTATACACAGTTTACAGAAATTAGATTGTGAATCCAGCAATGACCAGTGTTGAAAACAATGAGCTGAAAATTCAACAACGAGCATACAAGTAAAGGGTTTCTCAGCTAATTTAGTTAGGATGTTTTCAGTTCAGCTTATCGCAGAACTATATTTTTCTGGATAATTTTTATTTTCAAGCTAGTTGAGTAACTTAATTCGATTTTTGCAGTTTAGATAGACCATAAATTATATTTGTTCTTTTAGCTTTAAATAACTGTAGGTAACTAATTGAAAGCAGCAAAATTTCACTATTTCTATAGTTTTTCAGCACTTTCCAACATAGTTGAAAAGTGTTTATGACTTTGGTCATTCTGTCAGTCTGTCCGTTCGCATGATAACTGCCGTAAAAATGACTTTATCAAAATGAAATTATAGTATGCTGTTGAGACGGTTTGTGGGAGATGCGGGAATGAAAATGAATAACATCACTCAATTAGTTTCGGATTTAACCCCGGTCGAAAGAATGAAACAAATTGAAACCTATGTGACTTAATTTTTCAAACATTTTTTAAGGGAAGTTAAAATTCACAAATTGCTTCGAAAATTTTTTTAAATATTCAAATTACCATATAAAATGTGGAAGTTTTTTCCCCGTAAAATATGTTAGGTAGTTTTTTAAATAAAAATTGAAATAATAATTACACCCATGATATATGAAGAGATCACGTGATTTATTGCAAATTAAAATATGGCATCCATTATTTTTTCCGTGTGTAAAGATTGTGATATTTAAGAATCTTTTAAATGTATATTTAATGTTGCATCCGTCCTAAAGCCACTTTAATTTTGAGTATTATCTGTATATCTAAATTCTGTGCCAACGCAATTACAATATTTTTTTATTTTAAATGATGATTTCTACAACGAATCCTAATTTAACTTATGCACAATGTAAACAAATCAAGCGACTGTAAGTTGAGTTGTATGAGAATTGCTGAATTTTTTTCACGCAAAACTATCTAGCTCTGGAGTCCGCAATATAAGTGATAAGAATGAAATATTCATTGATATTACATAGATAGGCATATGATTCATATTTCGATGAAGTTTGGAGGTTTTAAATATAATAAATTACTGTAGTACTGTGATAATTTAAAAAATATCACCGCTGGATGCATCACATTTTAGAGAATGTCCGTAATATTAAAGATTAAATGAAAATTAATGTAACTTAGTCATTCTTTTTGTAAACTAATTTACTCTACCTAAAATCATGAGGATGAAGAACACTTAAACCTAGCAAAAGAACTGTAGGAAACAGCTGAAATTTTTCATATTCATATAAAAATTCCTTGTAAATCGATTTCCATCAAAATATATTTAAATTCCTATCTATATTTTTTCGAATAGTAATTTCATATTTCATATTTCACACAAAATATTATAAAGAAAAACAAAACACGTAATTGTGTTTGGATTGCTTAGTAATAACGTTTAAAAAAAAAAGTCAACATGAGAAGGTATTTGTAACAGAAGATTTGAATAAATGTCGGGGAAGCTACTTTTTCATTAGCAGCCCAAACCTTTACATACTATTGCGAACGTGTTATATTCCCTCACAGGCGTCTCCGGTTTTGTCTTCCATCTCTTTCGCAGACCAAACGGCTCCATTGAAGTGTTTTCTCCAGAAGACAGCTAATACGAGTAAGGCTCCAATACTATATATTTAGGATCCCTAGTATTTAGGAACCTTAGGTACGAGCATTCATTTCCATGATGTCATTCTAGGGTTGCTACTTTCGGAACTTAGGAGGAAGGTTAACAGATTTTGCGATTTATCGCTAATTTGGCGACATTTGTCGACTTCCGGAATATTCGAGAAAGACCGCTAAATAACTAACAGTCTACGAGATATTAGATAATTCTAGAAGTTTCTATAGAGAGAGCTTATAAAAAGGAGTCATCACTTGGCGGGACTTTAGTTGACAAGATACGAGCTACAATGGATTGTGAATTTTGTCAATGTTTCGAGAACAGCAGCCGTTGTTTTGTGAAATTACTTTTGTCAATGTTTTGAGATAAATATCAGTTTTTTGTATAATTAATGGAACATGTAAGTGCTGTTTGTCTGTATATTATTCCTGTTTACGTTGTGCTTGGGAATTAACGTTGGTTATCCAGAAACTTGGTCTCATTCTGGTATCCTGCGTGTACACCAACAATTCTAGAGTATACTACGTAATAATACTAATAATATATTCGTCGTAACAATACTTTTCGGAACGCTTTATCCAAATAAATAGAAATTTTGTATCGGAGGTTGAATTTTGTCAATGTTTATTTTTAAATAACTTCGGTATTACATGCTGCTCTAGATTCGAAATATTTTGCTAAACTTGGATGTTGCTGCTGTAAGTTTGTACGCGTTTTAATATGAAGATAAACACATATACAAATTTTATGCACAATATTTTGTACAGGATGTTATTCTTAATCGAATAGTATTGCTAAATTTGCTCTAAGATGAACGATGCTCGAATAACAAGAGGTGGAACGTTGTTTTTTTTTTCTCAGAAGTACATATTCGAAATATCTTAATTTGATATGTCTTATAACCTAATTGCATTAATTTAAATTAATTGATTGCTCCTGATAATACAATGGCGAAATGACATTGATAATAATATACTAAGAGCATACTACTTCTCATATGTTTTGGAATACAGTAAATTTATGAGTTTATAAAAAACATCGTCATAACATTTTTTTTTAAGTTTAGCATTTTTAAACAGATGTTTAGCATTTTTAAAAATAATCATAATTATTTGCATAGACTAATTTGCATATTGCTGTTTAGCATGTTCTGTTTAGTATTTTTAAATAACTTTATATTATCTTAATTCCTTTATTAATGGCTAATATTTCACAATATTTAAAAAAAAAATCTGATGTGGGCAACACATGACTTTCCTTATATAATGCAATAAATTTACTACTTTTACAGTAAAAAAAAGGTTTTTCTTTTATTAGATACTTATATTCTTTCCGATATTGAATTTTCAACAATTAGTCGTCATTTTTATCCAGATGGCGAGATTTTCGTAAATTTGGCAACATTCCGCCAAATCCGTCGCCAAAATCTCGCCAAGCGTTATGGACGGAAAAATAAGTTATTCTTAAGCAGATAAATGACTATTGGCGTTCAAATACAAAAGTATTACTAAAAGTATCTTTTCTCATGAATGGAACGAGCTAGATCTACGAGAATGATGTCACCCAATTTGTCGCATGATATTACATATGAAAAGCTAACATGTTTCTCAACAGTTAATTTATTTTTTTATTTATGGGATTTTTTGATAAATTTAATTGAAAAATGTGCAATATTTCAAGAACGGTTCATGCTAGCGTTCTAAAGTTTATGTCAATCGTTTTCTAAGGAAAAATTACATAAATGTCTATTTGCGTAACTTTAAAGGTTTTGATTTTTTGATGATTTTTTCAAAATTTCATTCGAAAATTTAGGGGGGTTCTGAACATTCGATTGCATTTAAAAACAATAGGCTTCCAGTGTTCACGGATTGTGATTTTTGTACCAAATTTCATTCGAATCGCTCCATTCGCTCATAATACATCGTCTCCACAGACTCACTGACACATACACACACACACACATACACATACACATACTTTGACATACACACACACACACACACACACACATCACCTCAAAAATGTTTGATTCGTGATCAGAGATGCTTGAAACGTGCTCTCCCGTCGAAACTCGAATTCGAATTTTCGACGCCGTCACAATACTTTCTTTATACATTATGTATATAAGGAAAGTAAAAAACACTTATTCTGACAAGCAGTTCGCTTTTCCCATTTATTGTTGAAATGTTTAAGTACAGCACATGCAACACTGTCATTTTTTTTTCTTACGGTTTGTTTTCAGATGTATAAAACTTGTCAACAAAATAACATACTCTTCCTATCACGATTTTCCATCTACTACTATCACTCCAACAAAATCATTTTGAAAATGCAGCTATGTCAACGAGAATTACACAGGACAGAATAAACGACAAATTTTAACTATTGAGACACACTCTACTATTGATACACACTCCTATCAAAACCGTTCTCCATCAAACCGACTTTACTTAATAACCCAGAGTTTACTAACTTTATTGGGTTACTTGTTGTGACCTTTTTACTTTTCGTCCATACATATAGTGTAATGAAAAAGGAAAATATAGTGATGGGGTCGAAAATCCGAATGCGAATTTTTGACGGAAAAGCACGTTTCAAACATCCCTAAGCTCGAATCGAACGTTTTTCAGATGTGTCTGTGTATGTGTGTGTGTGTACGTATATATATGTGTGTATTCTTGAGGCTTTGAATGCGGTATGTCACGAAGGAATGGAACGTTTCGAACATAATTTTGAATACGATTATTACGATATATGAATCCTGGAACCCTATTGATTTTAAACACGATTAAACGTTCGGAAATTCCTAATTTTGGAATGAATATTTGAAAAAATTATGAAAAATTAGGACATTTAATAATTATAAATAATTAATATTTTGTACATATTTGTTTATCCTAAAACGAATGACATAAACTTTAGAACGTTAGCTTGAACCGTTCGTTTTTAACGTTGAAAATATTCTACTGTGAATCATGTCCATCATTATTTCGCATTGAAAGAAGGAAAGTACTTGCTTTGGTTAGGGAATGGCATGTGCTGTATGCATCAGATTTTTTTTTAGAATCAATCTGTAAATCACTAAACAAAGCCCGGAACTCGACTAGCTGACTTAACAAGACCCTGAATTCGATTGGCTGCCTTAACAAGGTCCTGAACTCGACTAGCTGACTTAACAAGGCCCTAAACTCGATTTTGAAATTTCTGACCACTGAACATTTTTCCTGTAAGTCATCACAAATTAAGTTTGATATTATCTTCCTTAGTTTTAGATGAACTGCTACGAAAAGGTTCTATAAGAATTCTTGCAACTGGCTATTACAATTTCAGTTGCAATTCTTAACATAAAGGCAAAATCAGGAACCATTAGCAAGCTTGTTTAGAAAATCAAACCTGAGTAGCATAAATTCTCCTTTTATTTTATTTGAATGCTTTATTTTGGAGGAATGAAAGTCATTTCCATTGAACATCAAGATGTGATAAAAAATAAAAGAAAAGGGATTGATTGGTGACTTGCAAGCTGTAATGTAAGAGTCTGAGCAATTGCTGGTATATCGACCGGAGAAAAGTTTTGATATAGACCCTGACTATAAACGGAAAAAATAAAGAATGAAATCAGTAAAAGTGGAAAGAAAAAATCTAATGTGGGCAGCACATTACTTTCTCTACATAATATAAGTACACCTTTCAATGAGACGGACAAGATCCCCGGTCCAATAATTTCAATGTTAAAAAAAATATACTGACAATGAGCCCTTTTTTGGATTACAACATGTAAAATTATTTTGAAGCATCCAATTAACTTATACTCGTATTTAGCGCAAATATAACTTGATAATTGAAAAAAATTGCTAACATCTGCTATGCAATATACTTGTTATAGTGTACTAAAAATACATTAATTTTTATTAATTCATCAATTTGGCTTCATTTTCATAAGTTGGATGTCATTTTTGGAAATTTGGCAACATTGTCGTAGATTTGGCATTACGTTATAAAGTCGCCAAATTGGCGACATTTCGTCAAATCAGTCGCAAAATTCGTCACCTAGTGTTACATATTTGATGGTACTTACTACTGTTCATTTTTATCTAATTGTTTGCATGCGTTTATTTGAAAAAGTGCAATATCTCGAGAACAGTTCAAGCTAGCGTAGTTTGAGCCATTCGTCTTAGAATACAAAATTACGTATAAAATGCTTAATTATTTAATATTATTGAATGTCTCAATTTTTCAAAAATTCATTAAAATATTCAGAGGGTATTCTGAACGTTTAATTGCGTTTAAAGTCAATAGGGTTCCAATGTTCATGGAGTGTAATAATCGTACCAAATTATGTTCAAAACGCAGCATTTATTCTTGAGATATCGCACACATACACACAAACATTGCTTCGAAAACGTTCGATTCAAGTTCAAAGAGGCTTGAAACGTGCTTTTCAGTTGAAAACTCGACTTCATATTCCCAATCCCCGTCACAATACTTTCCTTATATACATTATAACATGCATGTTGGAAAAGTAATATGGAGAAATATCTTGAAAAAAAAGAAAAGAAAAATTAATGATACAAAAAATGTTTTGAAAGATTTTTAAGACTTGAGTTTTTAGGATTTGAGGATATATTTGATAGGTTTATTTAAAAGATACTGTCAGAAATTAAAATAATGTTATATAAGCAAATATCAGATTGTTCTTTTCCTCTGCATAATTCATTCACAAAATAATTCTTTTAAAATAATAAATTGGAGAATAAATTGGAGGACTGTTAAGTCCTCCTCAAAATACTACTAACCATTTTTAATCACGCTTTGTGTTTTAGCTAATGGCCACTAAATGTCATACTTTCAATATAAATGTTCCGATTAACAAAAACCGTTTCCAATTTAAGAATAAAAATGGCGCACATTTTATTACATGGAAATCGCGATATGTTAAACAATATTTCATGTTCGATCACTAAAAGTTTTCTTTCTTTTTAACGTTTTTAGATATTTTAATCTGAAAAGCAATTAATATAACATTATGCTTCAATAATTTGATTTGAAGAATAGCCATCAAATTATTTCGGTATTTGAACATAATTTGGTTACCATAGTTACCACACGGGAATCAAAAACTATTAATAAATCCGTTGAATACATTTTAAATATAATAGGAAATCGTCTGCTGTAACTATAAATTAAAATATGTCAAAAATGGTTGAAGAAGACGGTTTAAAATGATGGGTTGTAAGATGAGTGAAACTGTTATTAAGCTTCCAGTATTTTTCTTAATCTGGATTAAACCGTGAAGAGTTGATTTTCAAGAGAGAAGAAATATTATCAGCTCAGGATTAAGTCGGTTTCTAAGATCCCTTTTTCGATGTTCTGTTGTTGAAAACATTTGTTCGCATGAATATGAGGATGCAAATACTGCCATATATTTTTAGTATGATTAACCAAGTTCGGAAATGTTGATATTGGTATAACTTTATTAAAATCCAATTTTGTGGTGTGGACCGTAGTTTCACTATGAGCTATTAGACGTTTTTGAGTGATAGCTTAAAATGCGGTATAGCACAGTGGCTAAGGCTCAGGGATTTCACTCGGAGGAGCAGAGTTCGATTCCCGACTCTTCCCAAAACTATCCAGGTGTTTACGCGGAGTACGGGCATGTTAAATCTGTGGGTTCAAACGTTCTTCTGAGAGATTGGTAGCAAGGGAAGGCGGGTACAGTTCTTATGGATGTCGCGCCCACTGGGTTCCAGTCTAAATTGTAGGGCATTGTTCCGGCCGTCCAACAGACATCTTACACCTTAGGGTTGGTCGGAGGATCTGGGTGTAAGGAAAGATAGGGTGACAGCTTAAATAATGTATGAAAAAAAAATCCGCGATCTATAGATTTTTCGAACAAAATTTCAAGATTTTGGATTTTTACTTTCATAGATTATATCCCACGGGTATGCAAAATGTCAAGTTTCTACCTTCAATAGTTTGGACTGCGTAATTCATCCTTTAGTTAGTCGGTCTCACTCAACTGTATGATATAGATAAGGGAAGATAATCGCCTCAGTTGATCAAGAGATGGTACATCATCTAGCTGACCAGAGGTATGTGGTTCGATTCCTTTCTGAGACCTGGATTATTTTTAGGACATTTGTATTCTAATCGAATTAATCGACTCCAATATATCTAACAGCGTTAGAATCTGACCGAAGACGAAATAATTATCCGGTGACTGAAGAACACAGAATTGATTCCTATAGCATTCTCCAAAGTAGCACAAACTTATTCGATAACTGGTGGCAGAGTATCAAAATAACCGTTTTTTAATCACATTTTTACGTCCAACGTTTCTAAACGATTGCGGGGAGTTTTTACGTCAATGATCAATTATTCACCTCTGACATGCATTGGGCAACGTTAGCAAAATAAGAGATCTGGCATACCTAATATATTCTCATTAAAATATATTAAGCTATGCCGTAACGATTCTTTCCCGAACGATATTTTTCATTCCTTTTTGATCCTCGTACAATTAGCACCGGATAGGACATTCCTGAGCATTCGAATATAAAATAGCGATTTGTGTACGATCACGTTCGAAACGAGTTTCAATTGGAACGCGATGCATGGACTTTAATTTGCCGGTGACTTTGTGCTATTATAGCTGTGTCCTTACGCCTATCTTCCTAATGCAAATTGTCATAAATCAATGCCACTAATGCAAATTTAAATGAATATGATTAGATCAAATGGAGCAGTTATCAATTTATAGATTGATTATGATTCTATACGTTACAGTTTCATCCCAATTGCTTTTAAGGCAACCCCAAGCGAATACTTACATCATGATTATGCACTGTGTTATTATAAAGCTAATTCATCCCTAAACACTCTTTTGGATATAAATAATTTTTCGCTCTGATAACTGGGAGATAGAAGCTGAAAATAAATACTTCGTTGCTCACCAGCTTGAGAAAAGCATCAACTTGTTTCAGAGTCGAAAAAGATCTTTCTTCGCCAGGATCAAACAAAGCACCAGTATTAACGAGGACAAGACGCGTGCTTCTTTGGTACTGATGGTGATTTGATCTATACTGACGAAGGGACACAATTTATTGAATTCAACTTTATTACCTTTGAAATCTCTTGATATTTTATTTAACTTTCATGTGCTGTATAGAATTGACTATCGAAGTGTTTGTTTATCACAACCATTTTGGAGTTATAACTTCTGAGTCAATTTTTGAGAACGAAGGTCCTTAAAATGATGATATTTGCAATCTATTTATTATGATGCAATGTGATTTAATAATATGGGGTAGAAATATCTGAAAAAAAAATTAGCTTTACATTAGACTTTAAGTCGTGTAAATAACTAAATATATAGGCTATAAGTCTCAGGATTACATAGACTAAAAGAATATCATTTTACAATTAATGACGTAAAATACGTAGGGTTGGTCCAAGCACTTTTGGGTATGAAACGTCCTTTATTAGAGGTACATGATATAAGCCCATGCACATAGATATATACGCAGTCAAAATACGAATTAAATTTTTATATTACATTAAGGCAAACCATAAAAAACAGATTCAATACGAATTGGAGATGTAAACTAAAAATATGGAGTACAAGAAAAACGAATTATAAATATACAAAAGAAATACCAAAAAAGCAGGGATAGCCGTGTTTTGAACGGTTAGGTACATGGACAGAGCTTTTGTTTCTATAAAGCCTAACAAGACTAAATTTTTAAGTCGTAATTGCAGACTGAATCACGATAGAAATAGATAAACATGTATTAAAAATGAAGAATGTTCCGGCGGTTATTACATTTTGTTAAAAGAAAATTTTTGTCAAAAAGGGGGTGAAATAATCGCTGAGAACAGTTTGAGATAAAGAAATAGAAAGTTTGTGTGTCTTTGATGTCACGAAATTGTTCAGTTAATCTAATACCAACGGTTCTTTAGTTCTACCAATATAAAATTTATAATTGTACTACCAATATAAAGGCTACAATTGGCAGTGCTATTATAATAAATTTTATTGACACAATTCTGTAGAATATCTATTCTAAAATTCCTATGATTGCAAGAGTCTCCCTTTACAAGCACTTAAAAACAACTTAGCAACGAATATTGTGCATAACATATCAATAGATAATTTGGTACTTTATCTAGGAACGGACAATTTTTTTATTCATATTGACATAATTATCTAGAATATCTGTACTAAAATTTCTATGATTGCAAGCGTCTCCCTTTACGAGTAGTTCCAAACAACTCGTCAACAAATATCATGCATAACAGATTTGTAGATAATTTGGTACTTTATCTAGGAACGGGCATTATTTTATTCACATCGACATAATTATCTGAACGCGACATAATTATCTGAACGCGACATAATTATCTAGAATACCTGTACTAAAATTCCTATGATTGCAAGCGTCTCACCCATTACAAGTAGTTCGAAACAACTCGCCAACGAATATAGTGCATGACAGAATAATAGATAATTTGGAAGCTTATCTAAGAACGGGCATTCTTTTATTCATATTGATTTATTTACGGAAATCAGTTTTGAAATCTGGCGACAGCATCCTGCGCATCACTCCTGTAATGGCGCCCATAAAGACTCCGCTGATATAAAACGGATTATGTTTTTCGTTTTTAAACTTACTTTCTCCGGATAAAATTTTTTGTTGTGGCCATGGAGAATTTTTTGACAACTTTTATTTTGATATTGAAAAATGATCAAGAACGTCTCAAGTGATTTGTTGAAAAAATGTCACACGCATCTCTAGACATGTTATAGATTTGTAGCGATAAGTTGATGATTCGGGTAAATTCATGTGCTGCTTCAGAAGAGGGCAATTAACTCTTACGGATTTGTTTGTAGGCAGTTGTAAACAGAAGTTAAAATTCTAAATTAAATTTAGTGGTGAATGAATAGATTGTTAAATATGTTATATAGCAGTATAGTGTTTATATATATATATATATATATATATATATATATATATATATATATATATATATTTTAACGATTCTTTTCGCAATATTATTATTCAAATGTAAAATACATGTGCAAATAGTATACTTCTCGTTTTGGATTGGCTGGACTGTTCTTTATGGTGCGTATAATATAACTTCTTCTTCCATCCGCACTTATTCCTCTTATGGGCTTCGGATTTGTTGGTTCTCTTGCACTGATGAAGGGGATCCAACTATCCTCGAAACAGCTGCATGCTCTATTATTGTGTTATTTGTGTTTATTTACGTTATTTTCCCTTAATATTATTATTGTTTTAAATAAAAATCTGATGTGGGCAACACATGACTTTCCTTATATAATGTAATGAATTTACTACTTTTACGGTAAAAAAATAGGTTTTTCTTATAGTAGATACTAATATTCTTTCCAAGATATTGAATTTTCGACAATTAGTTGTCATTTTCATTGATTTAGCGTCATTTTTATCCATTTGACGAGATTTACGTTAATTTGGCAACATTTCAAAAAGTCGCCAAGTTGGCGACATTTCGCCAAATTCGTCGCCAAAATCTCGCCAAGAGTTATGCACTAAGAAAAAAGTTATTCTTACAGCAGATAAATGACTATTGGCGTTCAAATACAAAAGTATTATTCAAAGTATATTTTTTCATGAATGGAACGAGCTAGATCCACGAGAATGATGTCACTCAATTTATCGCATGGTATTACATATGAAAAGTGAACATGTTTCTCAATAGGAATTTTTTTTATGTGACTTTTTCATAATTTTTTTGAAAAATGTACAATATCTCGAGAACGGTTCATGTTAGCCTTCTAAAATTTATGCCAATCGTTTTCTAATGAAAAATTACATAAGAAATGTCTATTTGCGTAACTTTATTAGCGGTTTTGATTTTTTGACGATTTTTTCAAAATTTCATTCGAAAATTTAGGGAGGTTCTGAACATTCGATTACGTATAAAAACAATAGGCTTCCAGTGTTTACGGATTGTGATTTTTGTACCAAATTTGGTTCGAATCGGTCCATTCGTTCGTCTGTTATCGTCTCCACAGACTCACTGACACACACACATACACACATACTTTCACACACACACACACACACACACACACACAGACATCACTCCAAAAATGTTTGATTCGTGATCAGGGATGCTTGAAACGTGCTCTCCCGTCGAAAACTCGAATTCGAATTTTCGACCCCGTCACAATACTTTCCTTATACATTATGTATATAAGGAAAGTAAAAATATGCATTTATAAAATGCACAATCTCATTTTTACTTTCCTTATATACATAATGTATAAGGAAAGTATTGTGACGGGGTTGAAAATTCGAATTCGAGTTTTCGACGGGAGAGCACGTGTCAAGCATCCCTGATCACGAATCAAACATTTTTGAAGTGATGTCTGTGTGTGTGTGTGTGTGTGTGTGTGTGTGTGTGTGTGTGTGTGTGTGTCAGTGAGTCTGTGGAGACGATAACTGACGAACGAATGGACCGATTCGAACCAAATTTGGTACAAAAATCACAATCCGTAAACACTGGAAGCCTATTGTTTTTATACGCAATCGAATGTTCAGAAGTCCTCTAAATTTTCAAATGAAATTTTGAAAAAATCGTCAAAAGATCAAAACCACTAATAAAGTTACGCAAATAGACATTTCTTATGTAATTTTTCATTAGAAAACGAATGGCATAAATTTTAGAACGCTAACACAAACCGTTCTCTAGATATTTCACATTTTTCAAAAAAATTATCAAAAAGTCATATAAAATAAAAAAAAAAAAATATTTCGTATTGAGAAACATGTTCACTTTTCATATGTAATACCATACGATAAATTGGGTGACATCATTCTCGTGGATCTAGCTCGTTCCATTCATGGAAAAAGATACTTTGAGTAATACTTTTGTATTTGAACGACAATAGTCATTTGTCTGCTGTAAGAATAACTTATTTCTTCATCCATAACACTTGGCGAGATTTTGGCGACGAATTTGGCGGAATGTCGCCAACTTGGCGACTTTTTGAAATGTTGCCAAATTAACGTAAATCTCGCTTAATGGATTAAAATGACGCTAAATCAATGAAAATAACGACTAATTGCCGAAAATTCAATATCTTGGAAAGAATATTAGTATCTACTATAAGAAATACGTATTTTTTACTGTAAAAGTAGTAAATTTATTACATTATATAAGGAAAGTCATGTGTTGCCCACATCAGATTTTTATTTTTTAGACTACCAACCAAGGTTAGGGGATATTTCTTAAAGTTTGTATTAATATTTTATTTCATTCCCTGTCCACTGCTTTGCTTTGGCCATCCATTGATTCACGTCTGCACTTAGAAAAAGGTATTTTTAAGAGTCTAAACCTGAAAACACAATAGTTCATTTGTGGCATATTAAGATACTTTATAGAAGTATGAAAATAAGGTATAATCAGTTTCTTTTGTCATTTTTTCATGAAATCTAATGACAAATTCAGATGTATGATCGATAGCCTTATCTTGATGGAGTTCTACTCTTTGAAGTCATTGTGGATAAATAGGTGGTATACTTTCCATATAGAAGTTAAAACACCCTTTTTGTAATATGTAAAAATTATATTAACACTCTATTCGACTTTTCCTAACTTTAATGTGTCGTTTTTGATAAGTTAGCAATAATCATCCCTTATTGAAAATTTCTTTGGATTCTTGGAAGCAAGTTTATAAGTCTTTGTCTCCTCTTTTGCGATAGTAAATTTATCTTTATTAATACAATCATTTAAGTAGACCCATGCTTCATTAATAGCCATAATATATTTTCATCTCTCTTCTTTTAAGTGATTTTCCTAAAGAATTCTACAGCGTATTCTGTGTTCAGCCGCATGTCTAGGCCACAGGCGGTAAACATTATGCTTTTTGGTTTGCAAGATTAAAAGTTTTGTTTATTTTGGTGTTTAAGATTAAACGTTTTGTTTATTTTGGTGTTTAAGATTAAAAGTTTTGTTTATTTTGGTTTTTAAGATTAAAAGTTTTGTTTATTTTGGTGTTTAAGATTAAAAGTTTTGTTTATTTTGGTTTTTAAGATTAAAAGTTTTGTTTATTTTGGTGTTTAAGATTAAAAGTTTTGTTTATTTTGGTTTTTAAGATTAAAAGTTTTGTTTATTTTGGTGTTTAAGATTAAAAGTTTTGTTTATTTTGGTTTTTAAGATTAAACGTTTTGTTTATTTTGGTTTTAGTTAAGTTTTGGTCAAGTTTTGTTTATTATGTTGTTTACAGTTCATGCAGAGGCATTAAAAGATATAACTATTGCTCTTTGAGTCGATGGATTTCCTCTTAAGGCAAAATTTTTACTTTAGAAAGTGTTATGGAAGTAAGTGCCATCTTTGGATATTTATTTAGTATTATTTATCCGATTGGAAGCACTGCTTGACCACTTTTTACCCTTTTATTATTAAAATCTTAATCGTTTTGCATTTAGAAGTTCTGATTCCATGATTTTCACAGCGTGTTTTGACAAATTCATGTGTTACACAAATCGGTGTCCTAGCGATTGAAAATATTTCCATCTTGAAGTCATCGGAAAGATTGATTCTTTGTAAAGGCATTTGAACCGTATCCGTAATACAATTATCTCACACTTTTTTATTTATTTTAGTTACATCGAAATATACATACACGCATGCAACTTGATATATGAATCCGAAGTATTAGTGGCTGATTTCACGATGTCTTCTATAGGCCAAAAAAGCAATACATGTAAAAAAATGAACAAGACAGATAAAATAGACAGAGGAGCACAAATTTTTGTTAAAAAAGTTCTAAAAGAGTTCTCTCCAGTGCAGAAGAACAAGTTGTCTTCCGGGATCTTCTCTATAGAGCATACAAGACACTTGGAGTCAGCTAGGTGATATCTATTCAAGTAGACCTGGGTGACTATGTGGCCTATCCTAACCTTAGCAGCAAAAGTAGTAACAATTCTAGGTATTATTCTGAAGTAATTTATACCTCGAAATATGCACTCTTCAGTTAATCTCATTCTTATGTTACCGCATTCGAGTATGGAAGATTAGCACAATTCTAAACATTGGCGAAAGTATGGATGCACATCTTCGCATTCGCATTTTTTTAAATTCATCTATTTTCTGATTTTCTGTGAATTTTCAAACAAAAGCATAAAATTTGAGATTTTCGATTCCGCTGTGGAAGGGTTTCTTTCTTCGGTTCGGCGGTTGCTATGCATCAAACTTTGCAACTACGTTACAACCAGTCCGTTACTATGGAAAGCAATGATGTGTTTATTGCTTATTGTGAAAGCCATATTATATTTCGGGCATTTCGGATAGTCTTTGAAAAAATGAATGAATGAATTCAATTAATCGCTTCATTAAGCCTCTCGCAAAGTCAGGTACGTTTTTAGAAGAGAATAATTTTATCACAATTTAAATTGAAAAGAAAGTTTGATTTGATTACAGAAATTTAACAAAGTTTCACATTTTTTAAAACTTATTTAATCAAGTATGAAATTCCATGGCCTTGTGTGTGTATTCTAAGTGTATATAAGAATTGCCTATAAGTGTGTATATAAGAATCGAGTACAATAAATAGGATACACTGAGTATATGAATGTAGAGTAACAAAGTAAAAATGCTCTAAAATGAAAAAAAAAACTATCTCAAAAATGAAAAATATAATATCTCACAAATTGCAGGGCTTATTTATTTAGACTTGTCCGGAAACTGATCGTTTCGAAACCTTGCGACGACATAAGCAGGATAACAAGTTTGTGACAGTATTGGAGACTTCAGCTTTTATGACGACATCCAATATGACCGGCTCCAGGGGAATCTGGATATTGAAGATTCAACACGCTCCCTTTGATAAAGGAGGTGTTTATATAGCTTGAAAATAGATCCGTAGCACTAAAAATGTGGCAATATTTTTCTAACTGAAAATCTACAACTATATATTTTTTATTATAAGGCATGTAAAGAAATCTTGTCCCAGCGGGGATTCAAAGCACCGATATTTTTCTGGTCCGATGGAGGTTTAACTATTGATTAACTGAGATGGTAGCCTTTTTTTCATATTTAGAACAGGAGCGTATATTGCTCTTCTTCGAATTTCAGATAAAAGTGCAAATTTGTATTTATAAGTTTTTTTGCGTTTCTCTATTTTTTATGCAACATATGCTTCCTTTTTCCCATAACACTATTTGAATTGAAAATCGTTACTATAAATTGTCAGATCCTATAGAATATCATCTTCAAATTCAATCTTCAGATATAAGGAAGTTTTGAACTCCTTTAATAGTTCTGGACGCCTTTGGAAATTTTGGATTGTACAAAAAACCTAAAAATTAAATCCCAGGACACAACGATATTATGAATATCGTGTAAAAAATTTACTTCTAAATGTAATATTCTTTAATACTTTTTTAATAAATCTGATTTTAAAATTAAATTGTTCCCCCCCAAAATGGAAAATTGCTGTTATTCTTCCTATCTTCAAGGAAGGTGATGATGCCACTATGCCAGCCAATTACAGCCCAATAAGTTTGTTGCCCACTGTAAAATTACTGAGAGAATTATTTTTAATCGATTAAATGTATACCTTAGGGAAAGTCATATTTTTATTCCTGAACAATTTGAATTTAGGCCAAAGCACTCACCTGTTACTGAAAGTGGTCGTATTCTTTTCGATTCCAGAAGGAAACAGCCACGGCTACGATTTTTCTTTATAGTCAAAGAGCGTTCATAAAATTTGGCATTGTGGTTTAATTTACAAACTAATTGCATTTAAAGTCACTGATGCTATTGTCAAACTTCTAATCTCGTATCTAATTGATCCAAGTTAGAATTAAAGATTAACTCTCGACCCCCCAAACTGATAAAAAGTAGTGTACCACAAGGATCCATACGTGACCACAGATTTTTAGCATATACATAAAGGTAATCACTAGAACACAGAACACGTAGCTGGCATTCAATGCAGATGGCAGTGAGATATTTGCTAAAACACATGAATATCCGTAAAATACAAATAGTTGAAGTCATTTAGGCACACCCCTCACCTGGCTCAACAAGTGATGTATTAAGCTAAAGCCCAATAAATGTCACTGGATTTATTTCTTTTTCGATAGGACTCCCACCGCCTATGTATATAACCATATTTTAAAGCAAGAAAATTCAATCAAATACTTAAGTGTAACTCTAGAAAATCATCTCATTTGAGAATTACCCATAGATAATGCCATGAAAATGCCAATACTGCATCTGATATGATGTATACCCTCATAAGACATGGAAACCAAAGCTATGAAAATAAAATATTATTTTTCAAATCGGTCAGTCGCTCCATAATGATCAGGATGGTCTAAAATGTCTTAGACAATCTGTAAAGGTAAATCAGGCATACAAAAACAAGCCCGTTTTGCATAGGAACATGTGGTCACAAACACCACGGAGGGGTACAACAGATGCAGGAAGAAGCAAACAAAAAGAAATGCCGATAATACAACACAAATTTATTAGATACAGCAATTACAAGTATCAATTCCAAGTGTTAATCATAGTTGAAAAGTAGCTGTTCAGAGTTCTTGCTATCCGCAAATATGCATGTCTGATGACGTCGACGCATGAATTGGAGAACGCATTCAAAAATGTCAAGACGCTCTCGAATATACGTACTGTCGTCTCAACGACCCTATAGCGACAAGATCAGTGTCAGATGTTGCAGGATTCTAGTAAATAGGCTTTTGAGGTAACTCCACGGAAAGAAATTAATGGGAGGACAAGTCGGGAGACTGTGGTGGTCAACTTACGGTAGAGATATTCCTTCACACCTCGGCTGAAACATGCATAGCTGCGGATGGCAAGACATTTGAACACCTAATTTAATACTTTGATAAACAATTGCAATTGATACTTGTAATTGTTATGTCTAAAAAATATGTGTTGTATTATTTGAATCCCTTTCTGTTTGCTTTTTCCTGCATCTGTAGTACCCCACTGTGACGTTTGTGGCCATATATTCTTATGCAAAACGGGCTTGTTTCTGTAAGCCTAGCCCACCAAGTTTGTCTAAGACCTTTTGGACCACCCTGTGTGTGTCGTAGGTATGGGGTATATATTTGTACAACTTAATTAGACTCCCAAGAAATGAAACAAAATAGAATTTTTAGGACGATTAGGAGAGACCCTAGGGTTTTGAGAAACTCGATTATAAGGAAAGAAGCCATGCGATCACAAATTAAAAAAAAAAAGATACGCTAAACTGTTTTGGTAAAATTCCAACCGTTTCCAATGAACTACTTTTAATTTACCCGATTATGATCATCGAAAAGCTAGATCTCCCAAGAGACTTCATGCTAATTGAGCTTGGAAGTCCTTAAAATTCGGTAGGACACTTTTATTAATCTTTAAACCAGGGGTCGGAAACCGGTTGCCCACTCGCAACTTGCGGCCCTCGTTGGAGTATTATGCGGTGCGCAATGCTGTGGTTAAAATATTATTTGTATTTTGTCAGACTTTAAAATTTTAGACAAAATTGAAATTTTTATTTCAAAATTTATAAATTACATTTTATTGTGTCGTTAAATATCAATTCACTACACTAATTGTTATATATTGAGAGTGACATCCGTTAAAATATACGAAGCACTGTTGAGTAAAAGATGACCGTTATTGTCCCAAAATCTATTGCTGAAAGCTGGATTTGTTTCTGTCTATTTTGAAGTTTAAGTAAATGACACTAAAATAGTAATAATTAAATTCTCACAATTTTAAATTGTAAAATTGCTGATTTCTTAATGATTTAGTAACGAAAGCATACATACAATAAATTTAAAGCAAATGGTTGAATTTTTACCGGAAGGCTGTCAAATTCCAGATTTCGAACATTCTCTCTAGAGTATGGAGTAAGTCTGAAATCTATGAATTTTCTCAATTATTTTGACAAAAAATATTATCATATGTAGCTCCTTGCAATAACATTTTAATCATCTAATAGTTGTTGATGCCTTCCCTCATTTCAATTGATTTATACTGCTTCTTCCTATTTGCGGCTCTTTATGAAAATTCAAAAGCTAAATACGACCTGGCAAAAACTGCAAAAAGTTTGCCGACGTCTGCTGTAAACTAATCTGTGTAACCAGCACTGGTAATATCTCTATTATTCTATAACCCACCCTTTAAATTGCTAATGTTGCTTAAGTTAAATCTGATTTGTGACAACCCTATAAATTGTCAAACTCAAATGTGTACCAAAATCCCACATTAAAAATTTAAAGACCCTAAACTAACGGTCCTACACAGATTATCTATTGCCGGAAAAATGGCAATTCTACGAGTCACCCCTTATTTTAGGACCCTCCTCTTGAACATCTGATTGTCGGATTGCTAGTATTTTGCCACCTTTAACAACAGAATACACAGATGATAAAATCTCAACAATTTCTCTCTATAAAACATATTTTAGTATAACTGCGATCTTTAATGCATTGTATATTTATGTAATTAGATAAAAAAAAATTGTGGAATAGTCATTCCATACCTTCTGTCCACCGCAGAGCTACATACATTTTCTTCTCATTGAAATGTATGATGTTGTTGAAAGATTGCTGGAAGGAATTGTTACATTTAATAAGACCTTTAGGCTAAATAAACTAAATAAAATTATAAAATAGATATTTAGAAACCCCCATGGTGGTCACTGAAGTAATGTCAAAAGTGAAACAATACTACAGATTAAATGCGTCTGGTACTCTGCAAAAGAACAAACAACACCCAGCGAACGAATTTTCAGATATATTGATTTATTGACAGCGTAGCAACTTTCTCCAAATTTTCCATTGCCCTAAATTTGCCATCAAGCATGATCGACAGACATACAGAGATATTGGTTTTTATTTTGAATATATTAAGATTAAAAATATTAATATAATCTGATAATCTGCTTTCCTAGATGTTTCTATAACAACAGAGAGGGGAGGGGGAAATATTGGTTATTTGGAAGCAATTGAAAATACTCCAAATCAGAAAGATAATTATTTAAATATTGAAAATTCGATATAATTTTATATAAGTAATAATTTTCAAGGATATTGATAATCGTAAGCTTGGGAAGATTTCGGAAAATCACTATATTTGATTATAATATCCAACATTTTTAACCGAAATCATTAAATCTGTAGATAAGCATGACAGACAGACAGATGGAGATGGGCAAGACGGCCCAGTGGTTAGAGCGCGGGGATTACACTCGTAAGATCCGAGTTTGATTCCCAGCTATGTCCAAACTGTCTCTATGTTCACGCAGAATTCGTTAAATATGTGGGTCTGAAAGTCCTTCCGAGAGGTTGGTGGTAGGGGAAGTAGGGCACAGTTCCTGTAGATGTCGTTACCACGGGCTCCTGTCTAAATTGGGTGGCACTGTCCTGGCTGACCAAACATATACTTTTCATCTTCCAATAGGTTGGAAAGTCTGGGTCAAAAGAAAGAAAGGCATACGGAGATGGGTGGAATAATCTAATGTTTAAGGCACGGGATTGCACTCGGGGGATCCGAGTTAGATTCCCGGCTCTGCGCGAACTATCCCCGTGTTAACCTTTTGCTTACGGGTGGGACAGCGTCCATCCCAAACGAAGAACCGCTCAAAAAGACAGGTATTTGACATATCCTATCCCAAACAGTTCGACCCCCCTTTGCAGACATTGGCGTCCATGGAAATCGCCGGCAGAAACATTCCACCTGCTCTTCTGCCGGCGATTTCCATGGACGCCAATGTCTGCAAAAGGGGGTTGAACTGTTTGGGATAGGGTATGTCAAATACCTGTCTTTTGGAGAGGTTCTTCGTTTGGGATGGACGCTGTCTCACCTGTAAGCAAAAGCTTAATGCAGAGTACTGGCACGATAAATCAGTGGGTTTCGACAGTCCATTCGAGAGATTGGTGGTAGAGGAAGAAAGGGCCAGTCCCTGTGGTTGCCGTCCCTCACTGAATTCTGGTTTTAGTTGGGTGGTACTCTCCCGGTCGGCCAAACAGATAATTTACACCTTCCGATAGGTCGGACTCGGACGGTCTGGGTCGAAGCAGAGACAGATGGAGATATTGACTTCTTTATGCTTATTAACAGTGTCACTGAAGTTTGATACTTTTGAAAAGACAAATGTAAGAAATAATTTGAAAAATTTTGTCATTGTGTGCAACGAATATCACTTGAAATGAAAAAAATAAAGAACAAAAAGTAATCCATCACTTGAAAAGAAATAAACAAGAAGCGAAAATTAATATGAGTGTGTATGGAGGGAAAGTCATGTGCTGACTGACATTAGATTTTTAAACTTCTGACGTATGTAAAACTTTCAACGTAATGAACGTTTTTGTAACGTTCGTTACAAAATCTATCTGTTTAACATACAGCACATTGCATGCAAATTATCAAAAGTTAATCTCAATTGCCATCGATTTCACACGCAAATCAGAGATAGAAAATAGTTTCTTTAAACATATTATCAAAAAAAATTTATTCAGCAATTGAACGTATTAAAATTTTTTATTTCTGAAGTCCAATATGTGCTTTCATGAATTTTTAATGCTCACAAATTTAACAAAGGCGGTAATGTTTCACATATTTGTATTGAATTAGGAATATCACGCGGTAAAATATGTTGAAATTATGATGGATAATAGATTGCAGGTATAGAAAACTTATTTTAGTAATGACATTTAAATTGAATTTGATAATCAAAAAGTATCTTATAAATTTTATATACCTGTATTATGACCAAGCATGAATGAGTGATTTTTTATACTATTCGCTGTTAATATTCTAAATTGTTATAAAAATCAGGTAGAGAAAACTTGGATACATACTGGAATTAGTTTTCATTTTTCAATTTATAATAATTGAAATTAGGTAAATTCATTTTATAGCATAAAATGACATATCACATGAATACTTATTTAACATTACATCAAATTTGCAATTTTAGGGTGATTTTCTTTTTTTTGCATTTTTAAATGTCAAATCTCCAGAATTCCAAAAACAAATAGAACATGTGAACAGTTTATCCTAGCGCATTGGGAGTGGTTGCATTTGTTTTGTATTAAAAATGACACAAAAATATTCAACTGCTATATTTAAATGCATTTTTCTTACTTTCTCGAATTTGGAACGAGTTTTCAAATTATCCACTGTCTTGTTCTATAACGGAGTCTAATCAGCATAGGAGGAATCTGTAGCCAGGCAATGTGTCATTTTTCAAGAAAACCCTTCAATTCTTGAAGTGATGCAAACTTCTGCTTAGATACACACAGACGTTCACGGAAACTCCACTCGTCAAAAGTGAAATTGCAACACCATGAAAGAATGAACGTAGTCATATGTAAATCACAGTACCGGTAGAGGATAGAGTCATATGCAAATCATTAAATTTTCGCACGTATCGGGTCACGTGACACCCAGTTTCGGGTGATAAAGAGAAGCAGACGGCTAGTCCCGCAAATTATATCAACGACGATTTTCAGCAGCTGAACTTTCTAAAAAGGGAAGAAGTGATGTCTCGAAGACGTCAGCGAGCTGTGTACTAGCAGTTAACGGCTATGGAGCGGGACCGTATCCTGGAGCTGCGTGACGTGGGCTTGTCGATGCGTGCAAATGCTTCGCGTGTTGGGTACGACGTGAGTACTATCCAGCGACGTATGACATCATGAACGCAAGAACAGAGAACACGCCAAAGAGGGAATGGATCGAATAGGCGCATGGCAGAGTACCTGGCATATTCACCGAACGGCTCGTCGTGACCAGTTCGCAGTGACAAGTAACATCCGAACCAGCCGGCCACTGTCAACGGTTGCACCTGCTTGCACTCAAACCATTCGCAACAGGTTGCATAAAGTCTAGCTGCGCGGGGTGCCATTGTGTTGCCATTCAGCGTTCGACACACCGGGATGCACGTTTGGCGTGGTGTCGTTGTCATCGTAACTGGACCAATGAATGGCATCGGGTATTGTTTAAGGATAAATCTCGCTTCTGCCTGTGGAGGAATGACAGATGTGGACGGGTGTGGTGACTTTCCGGGGAACGCCACTTGCTAGCCCATATCGATCAGCGGACAGCTCTGGTGTACATTGCATGTAATATAATATGACAGCGGACCGGTACGTCACACAAGTTGTGATTCCTGTGGTTCGGTCATTGGTGCAGGCCGCCCCTGGCACGGTGCTCCAGCAAGACAATGCCACACCGCACACCACACGGTGAACTCTCAACCGCTTGAATGGAATTTACACCATTTCCTGGTCGGCAGGAAACTGGTTTCCACAGCTTTCTGCCATTGAAAATATATTTTTCTTTTGTATACAGTTTCTTATGTATATCTTTGTTTATTATTTTAATCGTTTGCATATGACTCCCTCTTTCTACCGTTACTGTAGTTTGCATATGGCTACATGCGTGTAATTTCGCTTTTGATGAGTGTATTTGATTCGCGTTCTTGAGTATATAAATTGCTCGAAAAATTAAATATAAGTCTACGACCTTAACACATCTTATACTCTTGACACGTCTAAGAACACAGCTTCCAAAGCAAAAACCAGCGTCGTTAGATATATTTAAAAGATTTGCAGGTTTTATTAGTTGTAGACGTGCAATGTTTGTCCACTGAAAACACCTATCCCAAAAGAGAGGCCATAAAATATCTTCACCTCCAAATGTATGTTTATCCAACCTATATAGTACGTTTATTATGTTTAAAAATTAATTTTAAATAACTTAATATAGTACCGTCATACCCACTCAAGCGTTAACAAGAAAACTTAAAACTATAAAATAGATGTTGTAAAATATCAAATAATATAAATTCGAGTGTGAGTCATGAAATAACTTTAGAGGCTGGTGGAAAGTTACCATTTCATGTGAGTAATCCCTCCTGCATGGTTTCTCTTTCTCGTTCAGATAAGGCTCCTAAATGTACAAGCTGATGCAACCGCCATTTTGTCGCCAAATGCCCCGTCAGATATCGTCTGCTTATGCTATTTCAATAGCGCGCACCTGTTATATGGCTCATATTTGATACGCAATTCATCTATAAAAAAAAGGTGCTTCTTCTTTTAAAAAATTGTACCAATCATTTAAGAAAGTAGTCTAGCACGTTTGTAATTTTTTCTAACTCCCGAAAAATGGACGAGAAAGCAAGAGTCAATATGGCCGCTGGACAAGAGCCAATATGGCTGCTGTTTGACCAGCCTGTATACATTGATGCTTTACTTTGAGAGAGGTTGAAATCACCGAGAAGGGATTTAGAACTAGGTACCATAATATCCTAATTTCTCCTGAATGTTTTCTCTAGTGCAATTTTGGTATATTTAAACTCCTTGGAACCTGAAACATAAAAGTTTTTCCATGATTTTTATGGATACTAATTAGTTAGGCATAATTTAAACTCTGAAAATAATGGTTAGAGTCGGAAATCAATTCAAGCTTTCTGAATTGGGACACGATGCACTGATTG
Source organism: Amaurobius ferox (assembly GCA_951213105.1). Taxonomy (NCBI): domain Eukaryota; kingdom Metazoa; phylum Arthropoda; class Arachnida; order Araneae; family Amaurobiidae; genus Amaurobius; species Amaurobius ferox. The sequence goes on from OX578140.1 coordinate 121,492,888, forward strand.
CTGCACTATTTTAACCCTATACGTAATTATCAGGATTACCTTATACACTTCCTTCATAAAAACATCTGATTTGGGCAGCACATGACTTTCCCTGCAGACGTATACACGCATTCTCTTTATTTTAGTTAAATTTAATTCATTATTAATTCAATTTTCGTTCTCATTTGGTAACTGGACTCATTTTCAAAGGTGGCGTAGAGAAAAAACGAAAATATCTCAAGAACGGCTAGTCCTAGTGTAATGGGGCTGGTCTTATTCTTTTCTTCGTTAAAAATTACGTATTAAACACGCATTTAATGGATATATTTCAGTATACGCAGTTTTTTATTTTAGATTTTGGCGACTTTTGCGGGCCATTTTGCAAAAAAAGGCAGGTTATTATTTTCCAAATCATACCAAAATCTAATCAGCACCAGCGTGATCCACAAGCGACTTATCTACCAAATTTTGTGAAATTCGGCCCATTAGATTCTCAGCTAGAGTGGATACAGGCTTTTGCGGGCCATTTCGCAAAAAAAGGCGGGTTCTTTTATCCCGAATCGTACCCAAAACTAATCAGCACCAGATTCTCCCACAAGTGAATTACCTACCAAATTTCATGAAATTCGGTCAATTAGTTTTGTAATTAGAGTGGATACAAAATCAGCACAGACAGACACACACACAGACGTCACGCTAAAAATAGTTTTTTCGTATTCTAGAGGTCTCGAAACGTGTAGATCCGTCGAAAACTCGAGTTGCGATTTTCGGCATGATTCCAATACTTTCCCTATACATTACCATGTATTGCAGGGAAAGTAAAAAGGTCATTTAGACGATCTAAATCCTTTTCAGCCATTTGAATTTTGGATGACAATTTTTGAGTTCAAGATTTTATTTCAACGTTGAAAAATAATAGGTTAGAGTAAGAAATTAAACCACGTTCTCCTAGATTACACCCAGATATGTTATCAAGGATTTGCAGAATAACCGTATACAATCTGCAGTGTGATGTACGTTGTTGTTCAGACCCAGACCGTCCGACCTACCAGAAAAGGTGTAAGGTAACTGTTATCCCCAATTTAGCCACTCAATTTAGACCGGAACCCAGGTGTGATGTACGTGTACTTTCTAGATCCCAACATATCGTAAAAATTGGAATAATGATACTTTTCTTAAAAGCATTCGAACTGTTAAAATTCCACAAGACAAGCTATTTGTCAAATATTTAGCAGCTAATCCACAGCACTACTTATAAGTACATCATTCCAGAGGTGTTCAAAATTTGTCAGTGTCGTAAGACATGTATGGAGTCTGAATCTTGAATGTGAATATTTTCCGGAAAGCAGTATACGCTGTTGATTTTTCATACTAACATAGAGAATATAATATAGAGAAAATATTGTTTTCAAGAAAATTTTCAATTTCGAGAGTTTTACACGTCAATAGTATATGTTATAGGATCACCTGAGCATATATTGACTATTTTTAGAGTGATATCTGTCATCGATTTTTTGTGTACTTTATATCTGCCACAAATATTAAACGAAACATTATATCCGGCTTTCTTATAGAAAAAGAACAAGATAGATTTTTTTTAAAATTCGAGCTAAAGCTTCGAAATTTTATATTTACTTAACATGGCAGCATAGGATAAAATGAGAACTAAATTATGCATAAAAGGGGTTACTTATGGCTGAATAATCACAAAACATAACAGTTTCAATCATTGTAGTGAAAAACAGCCACGATACAATTTTTGTGTTGGTGACGTTATTTTGTGCTTGCAACGTCAATTTTTGTGCTTGCGGTGTCATAATTTTTATGCTTGTGACGCTTGTGGCGTCAATTTTGTGTTTGTGTATTCATTGTGACTCGGGGGTAACTCCCCCCATCGGAGGGGGTTAACTCCCGAAAGGATACATTGTCAAACTTGGTACCGACTGAAATTTTTTTTCAATACCTTTAAAATGAAAAGGGAGTATAATTGTGATCATTTGGAGCAACGACTTTTCAAATATTTTCTTGCAAAATTTTAAAATAAATAAATAAAATTACAAACTATTTAAAAATGAATGCTGGTATAAAAAATTCGAGTCCAGCCATACTCTAGAAATTTTTTTATAGTTTGCGGAAATAAAAAGCATGTTAGCGCCTTGAATAAATATATAGAAAAATATTTTTCTAGCATTCGAATAAATAAATGATGTTCCCTTCAATGCTTCAAAAATGCTTTTGGCTCTGTTTAGTAAAGAAGACATGCAGAAAAACACTGATATGAATATTCCGAATATTTTTTTTCTTTAACAGGACATATGAAAAGTAAAGTGAATGCTAAGATGAAATATATCAAACCAAGGAAGCTCTTATGGAGACAGGATTTTATTTACTGCTACAAGAACAGTTTTTCATCCTGCAGAAGAAAAGTACATGACAGGGTTTTAAATTTGGAGAATCATGCTTGACATTCACGGTGGTAGGATGTGAGCAGTTTTCTACGGATGGAAAATAAAATACGTTCGAATTTTTGTCAGTATTTTATTACTCGGAATTTTCCCTTTTAAATACTTGAAGCAGGTGTATATTTTCCCAAAGAAAACGACAGTAAGTAAATCGAACAACTCTGTTACTCGTTATAGATTCATGTAAATTATTACTGTTACTCGTTATAGATTGATGTGAAACAATACTGGTACTTGTTTTATATATTGATATAAAACATTACTGTTACTCGTTATAGATTGATGTAAAACATTACTGTTACTTGTGAGACCAGAAATAGATCTCACACTAGTTATTATGAGACAGTTTTATGTACATTATTTATTGTGTCTGAAGCAACAGACAATACCTCCAGTCTGAATGACTCCAGTGTTAACGACACACAAAGGTCAGCTAAAATCATAAATTTAGGGGTGTCAAGACAAGAAGGGGTCGAAGGACTATTAAGAAAATGTAAAGAACGACATTGGATTAAAAGGCTGACCAATGGAGATGATGATTGTGGCGTTGCTGTGACGGTTGCCAAGTGTCAGACCTGAGGTATAACAGCCACAACCTATGACATAAGAACGGCAATAAAAACAGATATACAGACTTACAGAACGAGACTTATAGCACGACATTAAGAAGCACGACACGTAGAAAGATATAGAGATAGAGTGACCTAAGAACGATGAGATAGAATGACGATACACAACTGAGATAGAGAACTATCCTTAGAAAGATATTAACTACGAGAATGACATAAGAACGAGTACGATACTTACAGAGAATGACTTTGACGTCCAGAGAAATATGACTTAGACTTCGAGTGAGAGGGCAGTATCAACCTCAGCCGTATAATAAATTATAGAAGCACACAAACACAAACATACACACACACACACACACACACACACATATATATATATATATATATATATATATTATCATAACTATCAGGAATCCTACTCCCCATTATGGACATCTGATTCCCCTCAAACTTTACCCCCGCAAATATCCGTGTTACCACGATTACTCCCACGTGTTACCACGATTACCCCCGCAAATATCTGTGTTACCACGACAGGGTTATAGTTATCTCTTACCACTCGATATTTTCAAGCTACTCCTTTCTTAGATCCTGACAGATCTAACCAGATACTTGCAAATTTTTGCTCTTGTTTGATCTCATCAGCAGGTTATGCAGAATATTATCAATCAAGAACATTTTTTAAGAATTCACTGGTCTGGCAGTCGGTAGGTTGCAGTATTTTATCGGTAGGTACATTTGAGTGATTCACACTCCTAATTAGCTATATACATTTAATTAATATTTAATTTTTACTTTTTCATATATCTTTGCATTGAGAAAGTATAGTTTGCACGAAAATTTTCGATTTCTATACTTTGATGCGAATATATGTTTTGAGATCTCCTGAACACGTTATGACTATTTTTGGAGCAATGACCGTCAGTCTGTCTGTATGTACTATGTCTATGGTCGATTTATCGTGTACTCACGATAGCGGGCACACATATTAATATATTTTCACGAAACTTTAAATACGGCTTTGTTATAAAAAATCTTGAATTTTTTAACATTGCGGCATAGGACGAAATTTGACACAATAATGCATAAACGGGGTTATTTTTGGCTCAACGATTGCATCAAATCAATGGATTGAACTCGATCGATCTGTTCGAGACTAAAATACCGGGGTATTTGTCGCAAAACCTAATAAAAAGCGGTGTTACAAAGCCAGACTTCAGTAAGTTTTTATTGCTACTGCCGTTAACGACTATTTGATGTTAATGATGCTTAGCATGAACAAAACAGTGTCTAATATCGTTGATTAGCGGGATTCTAGTGACCTCTTGACTCTTAAAAGAAATGTTAGGCGAACAGGAGATCGGGCTGGATATGAACGAAGTCTGGAATGGTGTTAATTACAGATATACAGTGTTCGAAAAAAGTATAAGGACAACATATAATTGAATGAAAATATACTTTATTTTAACTTTATCAAAATGAATTTTTGATATTTTTGACCTCTAATATGAAATTATACAACACATAAAACAACAAATATGAGCCTTACAAAAGTTGACCTTATAAAGATTATCACTAAAGAAAATAAGGAAAAAAGTATAAGGATATGCTCTAAATTATTTAATATTTCTCTTAATAATCAAGAGAACAACCTTTTTTTCAATTACTTGAATAAACCAAGAGGTCATCGGTACTGAAATATTTTTTAAAGTGTCTATGGAAATGTTCTTCCAAGATTGTTTGATGGCTAACACAAGATCCTCTTTGTACTGATATTGCATGCCATTTTTATAAACTTCTCGGGCTAGAAGGCCCCATAAATTTTCTATTGGATTGGGGTTGGGACTCCTCACCTGCCAATCAAGAAAATTTACTGAATTAGCTTCAAACCACAGTTTTGCACTCTTAGAAACGTGTGTGGAAGTGTTATCCTGTTGGAAAATATAGTCTCCTGAAGTTATTAGTGGGATCTCAGGTAAAAAATGTTCGCCTAACATATCAACATATTTGTCAGAGTTCATTTTGTAGTTAATAAGGACTATAGGCGTGGTTCCGTATGCTGCAAAAGCTCCCCAAATCATTACTGTGCCCCAACCGTATTGACGCTTGGAAAAAACTTCTTTGGTTTTAGGCAGATTATACCAAAAATAGCGAAAACTATCTGGCCCATCAATATTGAATTTCTTTTCGTCCGAAAAGATTACATCAATCCATTTTGGATCGAGAGATATGTATTTTTTTAAAATTCCTGTCTTCGCTCCTTATGTTCCTTTTTAAGAGGCTGACGTGACATTAACTTTCCATACCAAATATTCGGATGTTTATTCAAAACATTTTGAACTGTTCGTGTGGAACATGGTAAGTCCAAATTTCTTCTAACTTCATTTGCAGTTTCTTTTTTCTCGCAAGCTCTTCTTACAACCATTCTTTCCTGTCGATGCGTTAGAATTTCTGACTCTTCCAGTTTGGTTTTTCATTCCATACATTCCATGTTCTTTTAGAAAATTATAAACTACAGTTTTAGATCTTTTAATTATTTTCGAAAGTTCATACCCACTCAATCCACATTCTTTAAAAGCAAGAATTTCCCCCCTTTTCAAGGTCAGACAGATGAGTTCCTTTTGGCATCGTATAAAAATCGTGATGAAATGAGGCAAGTGTGGTTTTTGTTTAGAAACACAGTCTTTATATTTGAAATGGTCATTTTCTGCTTTCAAATATGCAAAATTTACTATAATTTTAGATGAAAAAATAGTTGTCCTTATACTTTTTTCCAAGATCATATGGGCTTAAAATTTATAAAGTAAATTTATATATATTTATTTTTGGAAAATTTAACTAATTTACATGAAAAAGAAAATTTTATCAATATTTTTACTTAAGAAATTTGCATACATTTCCGTCTAAAATATTTCTAGATTCGGCGAGTTTTCGCTTATCCTTATACTTTTTTCGCGCACTGTAGAGAGATTTTTCTCGATATATTTTCATGCATATAGGTTTTATGCTAAAAATTAGGAAAAAAAAGTGTTTTTAACCTTTTGGTTACGGGTGGGACAGCGTCACTCCCAAACGAAGAACCTCTCAAAAAGACAGGTATTTTACATACCCTATCCCAAACAGTTCGACCCCCCCTTTGAAGGCATTGGCGTCCATGGACGCCAAATTTTGCACCTTTTTCAGTCATTGTCACACAAGTTCCTCCTTTAGTGCCATGTAATTTGAACCAAAACTTGTGTAACTGGATCAAAACTACTAAAAGCGTAAAAAATGAAACATTTAACTGTAAACAATTTTCCTGAGTTTTCTGTTGTAAAGAAAAGGTTCATTTTTTCGTTATGAAACACAATGCCATCTGAGCTTGAAAACTTCTTTATTACAGATTTCCTAGGTTAACAAATGCAGTCATTTTATCCTTAGAAGGGCTTTCCTAAAGTTGCAATGCCTACCTGAGACCTAACGATCCGCAGTCCAGCCTTTAGATCCAAAGGTCTTACGTGAAACTTCCGAGTGTGAGTGCATGCTTTACACAGTAGATTGCAATCCACTTCAAAATGTAGGTTCTACTTAAAGTAAACCTGCCGTCTACGAAAAATTAGTGTAGTGCCCAAAATATTCCTCTCTAATCCGACTCAAGAGCGGCAAGATACCAGTCGAAGTATTAGTTTAACTCCAGCGTGCTCCCTTTGCTGGAGGGGCATAAGGTGGGGGTTCGAGCCAACTTTGTTGGCGCTCAAAGTGGGGATGGTAGTACTTGGCACCGCTTGGCAGAACGTGAGTCTACTGTTTCCTTGGTGCTTCTTGGGGACGGTTTGCTGCATGTTGGAGTCCGCAGCTTTTTCTCTCCGGTGGGTTAGGGTGGCCCGCTGTTTTTGTTTTGCGTTGGAAAGTCAATATCTTCCTGTCTGAGAAAACAGATGCGCTAAGCCGAAAGGCGAGAGGCCCAACCTGGGTTGTATCCAGAATTCGAGCGTGCGGGCTGAGATAGCCCAGTGGTAATGAATGAGTGAAATATCTCAATGATTTGAGCGCAGAGATTGTACTCTGGGGATACAAGTTCGATTCCCAGCATTTCCTAAAGTATCCCCAAGTTTACGCGGAGTAAAGGTACGTTAAATCTGTGGTTTCGAAAGTCTTTCAGATAACTTGCTAGTAGGGGAAGAAAGGTACTGTCGTGTGGATCTCGCACCTACTGGGCTCCGGTCTAATTTAGGTGATACTGTGCCATTTACCCAAACAGATACCTTACATTTTCGGGTAGGTCGGACTGTCTGGATTAAAAGAAAGACAGATGGAGATATTGAATTTTTTTATGTTTATTAACCACTAACTTTTGATACTTTTGGAAAGATGAATTTGAGAAATTACCTTACACTTTTGGGTAGGTCGGATGGTTTGAGTTGAAGGACAGAAAAAAGAATGAGTTATGGTTAAACGATCATACGAGGAAGACTCTAGTTCGATCCCGGACGCCGCCCAAAACTATACCCGTGTCTACGCAGAGTATAGCCACGATAAATCTGTAGGCATGAATGCCGTTCCGAGGGGTGATGGATTACTAGTCGGTTCCTGTGGTTGCCACCCTCATTATGTTCCAGTCTAAATTGTGTCGCTCTCTCCTGATCATCCAAACAGTTACCTTACACATTTAGGTAGGCGTAGAATAGCAATTATTACTAAAATTATGTCAAATATGTTACAAAATATAAACCGGTAAAAAACATTCACTAAGAATTTCCTAAGAAAATTGAATGTTTTAAGAATATGCACTTTAAAGTTTCAAGAGTTACGAAAGTATGACATTGGCTGAGAAGTTATTTCTCATACCTTAAATTTATTGCAACGTGAAGGCGACTGAAAACGTAAACCAACGACGAATCGCTTAGTTGAATAAAGAGATAAGAGTCATCAGCGTAGAAATTAAAAGTAAGAGCCATCCACATTTTTATTCGAGATGAAGTTATTTTAGAAGATATAAATTCTGAAATTGACTATTAATTCGAATTCTTAAATATTCTAATGAACCCATCTTAAAAATCAGACGGAAGCACTCTTAAAATGCTTCCATTCACTAACTCAGTTCCGTTCCTGGAATTTTGCCACGAGTGATAACAGTTTTCAAGAGCAAAAAGCATGAAGTAAATTTATAGTGATCAGAATTCTTCAGCGGAAGTTATGCGCCACTGATAAATATTATTTGTCAACTGGTAATAAAAAAATTACGTTTTTTAATCCCTTTGGTATAATGGATTCTATCACTGTTCTTGACTTGGTGTATTATACAAAACGTATAATATATATATATATATATATATATATATATATATATATATATATATATATATATATATATATATATATATATGTACATATATATACATATATATATATATATATATATATATATATATATGTATATATATATGTATATATATATATATATATATATATGTATATATATATATATGTATAAATACATATATATATGTATATATATATATATATATATATATATACATATATATATATATGTACATCTTTGCTCATCATGGTTTTGAAAATATAACTATACATATTTTGGACATTAAAACAAATACTGCTGATAGATTATTCTTTGAAAACTTCTATATTAAATCACATTGTACTCTGTTTCCATATGGATTAAATCAGTTATATCTCAATGGTAATATTGTTAAGAATAATTTTGTAGATAATAAATATTCTATTTTTAATCACCTTTTTTTTAAACCTCTTTTACATAATAGTAAATTGGCTAAACTCAAAAGATTTAAACGCGGTAAAGGAAGCTCCTCCCAATATGATATTAAAGCGGAGATTAAAAGTATGCATCAACAATTCAATAACACATATCAATGGAAATTTATTAAATCATGGGTATTTGCAGTTAAGAAAAAACAATTAAACACAGTTTATGCTATTTTCTTAAAGTTAAATCTTACTAATGAACATTTTAATCATATTTTCTATGATTTGCTCATTACTAGATCAAAATATTTAAAAATAAAACTTAATCAATTTCATCATAATAACTGTTCCAATTCTTATTGCGTAATATCATTTAAGCATCCTATTTATAACTCCATAAACTTTAAGAATTTATTTAATCAATTTCATCATTTATTGCCTGTAAAGGATTTGAATGTTACAAAAACTTTTAAATATAACAAGCCTATTGGAAGAACCATTTTTAATTACAATGCAATTTCAAAATCTCTCTCAGTCGACATAGATTCCTCAACAAATTTAGATGGTGAATGTATTTGTAGTGCTGATAATTATGCTGAATTTATAAATCCACACTTGGGTCATATAGTTACTGGAGACTTAGCCATTGTAAAAGATAAATCTTTAAGAACTATAATGTCATTTGGCACTAAATTCAGGTTACCTTCATGTAATAATTCTAAACAAGTGTTAAAGTCAATCAATCTGGACCTTGATAAATTTATTTATGGATTAGCTTCTAAATATGCTCAGCCTTTAGAGGCATTTAATATGTGGAAATTTACTATTTTAAGATCTATTAAAAATACCATTTGTAGTATTAATTTATCTAGATCCATATACAATATGGATAATATAAAGCATTCTGTTAATGATTTACATAGATCTTTTGTTATTACTTATGTAGATAAAGCCTCTAATAATTATGCTATTATTTGTAAAAAATTCTATATTCAATATCTGCTAGATTATTTAAAAAATAATAGTCTATTTAAAATTGATTCACACTCTCTTAATAGTATCAAATTGAAAATTATCAATATGTATAGTGATTTAGATATTAATAATAAATTTTTGACATTTCCATATATTGTGCTTATACCTAAATTTCATAAAAATCCTATTAAATTTAGAACTGTTACTAGTGGTCATAATTCATACTCTACTACTGCTAGTAAATTATTACTAAATTATTTAAATGTACTAAATAGCAATTTACGAGATTCTGGTGATAGCTACATTATTCTAAATAACAGTAAGGAATTAAAAAATAAATTAAAAACGCATGGTAAAATAATAGGATTTCAAACTTTTGATTTTAAAGATCTATTTAATAATATTAAGATCACTGATCTATATGATGTCATTTTAGCTTTATATAATGCTTATATTACTAAACATTCTAATCTTACAAAATTTACCAATTTTCCTAAGCTTCTCCATTTTGTTCTTTTCAACAATTATATCTTTCAAGGTAATAAATTATACTTACAAGTCTCAGGTGTTCCACAAGGTGGCTGTAGTAGCAGTATGTTAGCTAATTTATACCTATATCATTATGAAAAATTCTTTACTTCAACTGATTATAAAATTTATAGATATGTAGATGATCTGATTTGTCTTGTATTTACTGATAACTATGTCATAGATATAGATTTCTATCCGGATAATTTGGAATTAATACCTAATGAAACTTCTATTAGTAATAATGTTTATTATTTGGATTTAAATCTAATTATAGAACCTGCTCATGGGATAGTTACTAAATTATATGATAAAAAAGATTTTTTTAAATTTAATATTAATAAATTATTACCTTTTAATTCCTGCAACTCGATTCAATTGTTTAGAAATATTATACTTAATCAACTTTTTAGAATTTATAGATTATCAGATAAAAAATTTCATGCTTTGCACATTAATAACCTCAAAATTACCAGTAAAATGTATCAATATCCTGCATATTTAGTCAATAGTATAGTTAATAAGCTTCGATTAGCCTAAAATTCTCATATTCTCCCCTTATTATCTTATTTTAGCCGTACTTCTTCATTCTCCTGCAATTATATTTTCATATTTTTATCTCGAAGCTTTAACAGTTGAATAACTCATTTTATTGCTTTTGCGCAGTACTGTTTTTATTACTCTCTTTGGCAACAGCAAATCACATCTTTTCATTTAGGCATATGGCAACGATGATCCAGTCATATTTTGCTCGTCATGGTTGCGCTGAAGAGGTGCGTTTTGAGGTATTTATGTTTCCTTTATTGTTCCAATCTTTATGCTTGTCGTCCATATAACACAAGTTTATAGATAAAATCTATCTTGTGTTTCAGAAACAAGCATTTTTGTGTTCATTTCGAAAAGATATATGGACCCGATGAGAATTTTTTCGAAATGAACTTTTCGTAAGCCTAATCTCGTAAGCCTAAATCTCCTCCATGTGCAAGCTTTTTTGCTTGATTTTTTTGTTTTCTTATTTGCATTCCTCATTTTTGAAATTTGTTGATTGTCTTTGTCCTTATGACTTGCATTATGCTTTATTATTTCCTCTTTTTGTCTTAATTTCTTTGTATTTGTAGAAAATTTTGGAATAGTGTATTATGAGTTACTACATACATTCTAACTTTGGATTTAATAATTTATTTTTATATACATATATATATATATATATATATATATATATATATATATATAATTATTTAATAATTACATAAATAAATAAAAATGATAAAAAATAAAACAAGCTAAAAAAAATTAGAAAAATCAAAAAATCGGAGAATAAGATACATTAAAATTAATGTTTTCAATTTTATTTTCGCTGAAAAAATTGTAACTTTAGCCAGTTTGAAACTCCGATTTGAGAGCCCTTATAATGGTGTATAGTGTCATCCTCGATTATCCATTTCTTCAATGAATCTCTTGTTTAGTAATGATTTTCATCTTTGCTTCATGTTCATATTCCTTTTTGCTTATACGGGTAATAGTCCTGTCTCCTGCTCTGACTCACTGGACGGGTCTGGGAGTGTCGCTGTGGATGTTCTTACTGCCTCCTTGGTTGTATTTTGACTTGTTCATTCCGGTGGTTCTAGATAATTTAAGTTGTTGAGGTTGATCGCGTATACACGTGGTGAAAGAAGAAGGGTTCATGCCATAAGGTAATACATATTTTCTTATATTCATTTTTTCATCTTTTGGGGCCTGTAGTCTGTGTTTGAGCATTTATAGTAATGTACTATTGCTCAATCTGAAACAGGCATTTGTTTGGGTTAATCAAAGTTAAATACTCAGACCTGAAGATGAATTTAATTCTGATTAATCATCTAATTTGGTCCGGTGCTGTTCTTTCCTCTTATTGGCATTATGACTGTGGTTTGGCCTCTATGGTGATCTTAATATTACTTGAATTTTCTATTATTACAATTTTCTAATATATATATATATATATATATATATATATATATATATAAATATATATTCTGACTTCCATTATATCATTTATTAGTACATTTCCATTTATTAATTACTTTTGGATTCAACCATCTACTTTTTGAGTTTCTATTATTTGCAAAAAACATTTTTAGAAAAGGTAAAACCTGTTGCAAAGCGACATTTGCGCTTATTACAGAGTTTATTCTCTTTTTTATTTTAATTTATTTTGTTTATAATTATCGCTAATGCATTTCTGTGTACTATAACTACCAGTCCATCTATGTCATGACTTGGACCTCTATAGATATTGTTTTAATTTAGCTAACCCTTTCATTCCTTCAAATGATTGATTTTGGTACGTCTTCAACATTTCGCATTATGGAGTAATTTGGTTTGAGTTCACTTATCGTTTTTATGAATTTTTCTGCGGATTATTGTTATTCTTAGTCGATTTTCAAACTATTTTTATGTGTGTGTATAGTGCTGACATCTCTCGGCAAGAAAATGAGTTTACTATATTTTTGTGTTATATATTTCTTAACCTTTATGTTAACCCAGACTTCAATAGCTTTTATTGCTTAATTCTACATTTTAATCAAGATTGGTTTTTCCACTATATGTGGCCCCCTTTTGCCTGTAGTTGTAGGGATTCAGTCAAGACACATACGTATTAATTTCTTCTCACATCGTCCTTTCCGGATGATTATGAATCTCTTTGATCACACATTGATTATTTTTGAATTCTACGTATGAGGAATCTCGTATAGATCTTTTTTATGTTACTCTCCGTTTTTACTACGGAGAGTAACATAAAAAACGTTTTTTATGTTACTCTCCGAAATTTCGTTACACTTTTTCATTATGGTCTTAGTTATAATTAGAAATTCGCACCTGACAAAATAGTTTTTGAAGGGGTTTATATTGGGAATTTTAATTTAAAATTCGGGATATAAATTTTATTCATTACCTTGTGTCCGGTCTACTATTATTATGAACTTGGATAATTGTAGATCGACAAGCATTGAGCAATTTGGCGTTATAGACTCTTAGGAAGAATACCAAACCAACTCTCAATCTAGATTTTGTTCCTTCAATTGATGTAACAATAATAGATGTAAAACTTGTCCTTTTGCTGACCCAGTACAAATTAATAATAATTCCACCTCTCTAAAATTTTGCAAGGTATTTAATTGCATTTATAAACTCAATTGTGCAATTTGTAACTTTTCTTATATTGACCAAACCAGCAGCTGTTTATATCTTTGAATGAATGTCCACAGGGATAATATTAAAAAATTGACTATAAATAATTTAATGATCTCCTTACTAAAAAAACAATTTGAATATCAGCACTTTGCTACTTACGGATATAAAAATGTAACCGTTCAAATTTTAAATATTAAAATTTCACTCACTGACAGTTTAGTATTTGAAAATTATTATATTAAAAATACAAAACTATCTTCCCCTATAGCTTGAACCAAATATATAATAATAATAATGAAGTTAAAAATAGTTTTGATTACAACGCCAGTAAATTCACAGTTTATAAACATCTTTTTCAGTATTTAAAGACATCAACTCCTCGCAAAAAGCGATATAAGCGTGGCAAAGGAAAAAATAATTCTAGTAAAACTATTGATTACAATGCAGATATTTTGAAATTACAATATAATTATTCTCAAATTTTCAATCTTCTACCAATTAGAACTTGGTTATATAATGTCAGAAAATGTACATTAAATACTCTGTTTATGCTAACTTTTTAATATTAAAATTAACTAATGAGCATCTTAAACATTTATTTTGTGATTTGCTTCTTTCTCGTACAAATTTTTTAATTTTCCACCTACACCATTCACCTAATCCACCTACTAAAATAGCTGACTGTGTAATTTCTTTTAAACATCCAATTCTTAATTCTTTTTACTTTAATATTTTTTTTGCAAAGCATCATCACTTGTTACCAGTAAGTGATATCAAAATACAAATATCTTTCGAATATAATTTATCAATTGGTATAACTATTTATAATTACAATGAAGTTTCCAGGTCATTAAACTCTGAACATCTTTCATCATGTATATGCAGTGATAAGAATCTTACTCCTTATGTCAACTCTTCTCATAGACACATTATTACTGGGGATCTCAATATAGTTCAGGATGATATCTTCAGGGATATTATGAATAAAGAGTCCACATTTCGCATTCCATTCTGCCATCATCCCAAACTTCTTCAGTCTTTACCGTTTGATGTTGATAAATTCATACACCAACAAGCTTGTTCTCATTCTCTTCCTATTGAAGCATTCCATCTATGGAAGTATACTACCCTACATCTTCTTAAAAATGTTATTATAAACATTAAATTTACGGAGCCTAATCATCCTTTTAAACAACTCCTATCTACTATTAAATAACTACAACAACATTTTGTCATGACTTATGTAGTTTAAGCTTCTAATAATTATGCCATTATTTATAAAAAATATTATGTTTCTCTGTTACATATTTATTTAAAACATAATCATATTTTTAAATCCATTAATAATCACTCTATCAAAATCAAAACTAAAATGCCAAAATTATATACACAATTAAATATTCATTGAAACTTTTATAAATTCTCATATGTTACTTTGGTTTCTAAATTTCATAAATCACCTCACAGTTTTAGAACGGTCACTTGCGGACATAATACCTTTACTACTACTGCTAGTAAGTACTTGCTAAATAGTTTAAATAGAATTAATGAATCTCTTAAATTTAAGAATTCAGGATATTTCATTTTGAACAATAGCTTTGATTTAGTGAATCACCTTAGCAAACATATTCATGGTTTCCATACCTTTGATTTTAAAGATATATTTAGTAATATAGATGTTAAAAATTTATATAAAGTTATTACCTCTCTTTATAATGATTATCTCTCTTCCAATAATGTTCCATTTAAAGTAAAAAACTTTCTAATGCTACTGAACTTTGTATTATACAACAATTATATTATCCGAGGTGATAACATATATTTACAAACATCTGGTGTACCTCAACGGGGCTGTAGTCGTAGTATTCTAGCTAACTTATTATTATGAGCGTCATTTTTTCTCTAATTCATATATTATATATCTATCTGTTGATGACTTAATTTGTATTACCGATGCTGATTCCTATCCAATTAACATTGATTTTTACCCCTCTAACCTAGAATTAATCCCAAATGAGCCTAGTGTTAGTCAAACTGTCAATTATTAACACTTAAATTTAGATACCCTCCATAATCATGTTATTATCAATCTATTTGATAAAAAATATTCTTATAACTTCACTATCATTAAGCTGCTATCATATCGATCTTGTAATTCTATTTAATTGTTTAGAAACACCATTTTAAACAAGCTATTTCGAATACATCGACTTTTAGATCCCCAGTTTCACTATCTCCACATCAATAATTTAAACGCATTTGTCAAAATTACCACTATCCGGAAGTATTTGTGTAATAATATTATTAATAATTTCAAATACACCACGTAGTAATTTTGCAATTGCATTATTTATCCTTGCTTGGATAATTCATTTTTGTGAATTTCACCCTTTTTTATCACCTAACTTTCCACTAGTCTTGAGTCTAATACTGATTACTATTTTTGATAGACTACTTTCCACTTGTCCTGAGTCCTATTCTGGTTTCTATTTTTGAAAGTCTTCATTTTAAAAAAAATCCTTTCACGTTCAATATTATGATCATTCCAGTTTCCACTCGATTTAACGATTATACGTTGTATGCTGCTGCAAGCATTTCGACTCACACGTGGCGACTGTACCTGTAAGTTTATATTTCTGTTTTCTATATTTCTGTTTTTTAATTCTTTTGGATTTTATTAAAACTCCTTCCATTAACCATTAGCCAGTTCCAATGGAGTCTATAGTCAAATACTATCGCCATTGTCAGAAACCGGCTATTCTTCGGTTTTAATTCGGATTGCATGGCTGTCCTGACGAGTGTGCAATTTCGAACCAACCGCCATTTTTTATGTAGTTTCAACTGATTGTTCTCTATGTTTTGATCTATTATCTTGAGCTAATTATTATTGCCTTCTCTCATTTTTGCCATGTTTGTTCTTTCATATTTTATACACACACACACACACACACACACACATATATATATATATATATATATATATATATGATTGTTGTATACTATTATTCCCTTCATCCCGTTCATACCATTATAGGGATAAGTTACCTACTATTTTTTTATCCTTAGTTTTGGTTTACAGTTACTTATTTGTAACATATATGCTAGAGATGGGTTTTATGTAATTACCGTAGTTTATGCATAGCTTACGATTAAAAATATCAATTATATATTATATAAATAAATAAATATATATATATATAAAAATATATAATATATATATATATATATATATAAAACACATATATATTATATATATATAATATATATATATATATATATATATATATATATATATATATATATATATATAATATATATATACTACAATGAAGTTGTACATTTTTAAAAATCTTCACAGCATACTACAAATATGATTAAAGATTTTAGTTCAGAGTGCTAAAATGAGTGGAAATCAACTTTTTAACTTGAAACCAAAATGAACTTTTGCAGCCCATTGTTGAAATAATATTATGTGAAAATAATATTATGTGCTGC
This sequence comes from Amaurobius ferox, assembly GCA_951213105.1. Taxonomy (NCBI): domain Eukaryota; kingdom Metazoa; phylum Arthropoda; class Arachnida; order Araneae; family Amaurobiidae; genus Amaurobius; species Amaurobius ferox. The sequence continues at coordinate 121,509,779 of OX578140.1, forward strand.
CCATCATCATCATATACTTTTACGGCATATAACCGTTTCGAATACAGCTGATCCCATTCGAATAAAATCATATCTGATAAAAAGATTCCCTTAGGGTCAATAACAAATATTTATTTCCGTAGAAGCAAAACGTCAGAACCACCTGCTTCAATGTATTTCGCGGTCTATTGTTATCCAAGCATTTTGTTCCTGCATAGAAATTAAGGCAATAGCCAATTTTGTTCATTTCATTCAAGTGTTCTTTCCAATGGTTGATATCAGTCGACATTATCTCTGCTGGACGTCTTCACTGTGCTGACTATGGATTGGACTCAGAGAACGCTATATGCTTAATAATATATAAATTTCGTAGTTATAGAGTAAATACAAATATACAGGGTGCCCGGGAAAGGTATAGTAGGCCAAATACGTTTTGAACAATGGTAGGTAGAACATCGGAAGTGGGGTATCAGTGTAGCTGTGTAGTATAGTGACCAAACGCTACCGGATGTGATTGACGACAGCATCCCTAGCAGCAAAATTTGGAAGTTACCACTTCAGTCTTGGTAAGTATGAGAGATACAGAATAAAAGACAATAAAAACGTTGTAGATCATCACCAAATTAGTATATCACGTTATTTCATTTAACATAAATGCGCTATTTACATAACGCACAGTTTAACGTAAATTGCGTTACAGAGTCCACTTTGACAATAAGAGCTTGCAATTCCATCCCGGTAGCTCAACGGTAGAGCGTCGACTGATAAGTTCGAAAATCCACGGTTCGATACCCGATTGGGGGAGCAAGGTTCTTTTCAATGGTGTCCGAACTATTTAACCCTGTAGGTTAGGGCAAAGATGTCGGGGTCTGAAAGTGACCCTAGAACGACTCGCATGGCAAATACAGTAGACTACGGTATATGTAGCGACGATGCAAAGTTAGAGTGTGGAAAATGCATAGTTCACTTCGACAATAAGTGCTTGCGATTCGGTCCCAGTAGCTCAACGGCAGAGCGTCGGTTATTCAGTTTGGAGATACAGAGTTCGATTTCATGTTGGGGCAGTAAGGTTCATTAGAATGTTCAATATACTCATCATCTGCTAAATAGAGATTTTTGTATGCAGGAATGAAATTCCTGTTGCACGTTCATCAGCTTTGCGGTTGGACGTAGTGCAGTAGAGAATCGCAGCATGGTGCCCTGGAATTTCCACAGCGTTTCGTCTAAATACGCCGTATAGGCGTACCATCTCGCACTAATCTTCATCCTGTTACGATATTTCTTCACACGAAGCTCATCAAAGAACAATCTAATGGTAGACGATCGTTTGTAAATTTGATCGCATATTTTATCTGCAGGGACGGTTTTAGAGTGCCACAGCCATCAATTGCATACGTAGGATTTAAAATTTCTTTAAATAATATGTATTATAATTTTCGTGCACATGGTCAATTACTGGTACAAGCAGATACATTACTGGTACTTTATGCAAGCCTTATACTGGTCAATTACTGGTAGCTTATACAAGCCTTATACTGGTTAATTACTGGTACCTTATACAAGCCTTAAACTGGTCAATTACTGGTATCTTATACAAGCCTTATACTGGTCAATTATTGGTAGCTTATACAAGTCTTAAACTGATAAATTACTGGTACTTTATACAAGCCTTATACTGGTCAATTATTGGTAGCTTATACAAGCCTTAAACTGATCAATTACTGGTACCTTATACAAGCCTTATACTGGTCAATTATTGATCTTATACAAGCCTTATACTGGTCAATTATTGGTACCTTACACAAGCCTTAAACTGATCAATTGCTAGTACCTTATGCAGGTACATATATTTGCTATAGAAATTCGTTGCCTAAAAAGCATTCTTAAACATTCTTAAAATGCAAACGCTAATTTTAAAGACAACATGTTTATAAAGTTTCTAAAAATATATCAAATGTTAAAAAAAATGCAAAATGTTCCAGTAGCGAAAACTACGACCTTTGCTATAGAAATAAGCCCGAACCAACAAAGCTAGCCAAGCATAAGTTCTCCTCTTCTTGGGATTTGATTTGAAGCGTCAGCATGGTTCAATGAAATACTCCTTTATTACGGTCTGCAGTCTTTCCTCATGCATTAAACAACACCAAAGTCACCATTATTCAAAGCTACTGCGTTTAGAAATCACATTTTAATCAGACCACGGATGTTTATTCCTGTGAAATCTTTAGGTGAGAAGGAATTATCGAACGGTTTGGTCGTGTAATCAGTCTCTCAACGTGAAGTTTCCTCATGGACTGCTGTTTTTATATCATTTGAATAATTACTGTCTAAGACTACAGAACTCTACGCAGAAACTATGAGCATGTTCGGCCGTACTTTTGCCAGTTTCTTTTACTGAATTATATCTAATGTCGCTTCATCCAATTAAAAAATATTTCAATCCTAGGCCTAATGGACAACAATAAATAATGACTGCACCATTTATTGAGCTCAATTCATTGTTACACAATTACACCACTTATTGAGCTTTATGGATTGAACTAAGCTTGATTTCTAATACTCTTAGCTTGTCAACACTCTTGAAAACTAAAATTGCAACTTTTTGTAAAGACTTTCATTTTGTTTAACAGTATATGGCACTTAGTACTGAAAATAGTCGTCTTAATAGAATGTTCCGTTTCCGTAGCTTCTCTAGAATGGTTGATACCATACTTGTGCAAAGATTCAACCTTTAGGGCTTCTGACAGGTCTGGAAGAACTTTTAAAACTCCATATTTTCTCCCCCCACCACCGGGGAAATCGAAAATTCAACACCATCAGAGGTTCAGTCTTAGAGTGGATACTGTATAGTTCTGTTGAACTATATAGTACTTACCAGATGGACCAATAACGTCCATTTATTGTCATGATGGCGAAAAATAGAGCGTTTGAATGAAAGCACCAGGAATTTACGTGGTCTGTGTTACTTTTTTTTATCTTTGTCCCACTAAGGAAGTGAAGAGAGTTTCTCATTCCCACATTCTTTTATTTCTACTAAGAGTTCGTGCCCAACGATCAGTACTACTCTCTTTTTGTCCCGCATCTTTCTCGTGTTGCATTAGAAATTGTTTCTTGGGAAACACGATTTAGGTGGAGCGCGGCAATATTTTCACACGCATAAAGTTGTTTTCTCATTATCGGTGCTTTGGAAAGAGTGATTGTTGGATTTGTACTAAATTGTCAAGATGAAATCAAAAAGTTTTATTGTTAGTGTAATTGTATACACTGAGAATACTCAACATGTAAATATTTTGAAGAAAAATTGGTACTGAAACTCTATTTAATTTTTATTAACTTTAAGGGTTCATAGACATTTTTTGACATAAAATGTTTAAAAAAAAAAAAAAAAAAAAATCATCATATGCAACATTTTATATTTTATGAAATATGAATTTTAAAAACTCATTTTTTCCTTCTAGTGGTACATTTATATTTTCTTTTAATGTACAATTTTTAAACATAATATAAAAACTGTTTTTATAGAGATTTTCAATCCCTGAACGTTTTGTCTAACAAAATATTGGTATGGCAGCTTATGCGCATCGTTGTTGCGAAAACTTTGCATTCAAATCTAAAATTATGTTATCTAATTATATTTCAACCTAAATAAATTTGTATTTGAAATAAATTTCTATTTAATGCGAAGCTGTACTCAAGTTTTAGAAAAATTTTGGAAATTTCAACAGCTTCACCTCTTAAAAAATATTATTTTATATGCTATTCACAGTTAACTGGAACAACTTATTTAAAGCAACTATTTCGCATCATTTTGCATAATTAATTTTCGAAAGATTTCATCGATTTTCAAAGGAAGGAATATTCTAAACATTGAGAGACTTCCTAGGGTCGATCACTATGAAAATCAGAGGCCTATGATTCAAATTTCATACGCACTTCACAATTTGTCCGAGAGACATTGTGTCCACAAACACACAGACATTATTTTAAAATATCTTATCGTATTCAGGGATGCTCCAAACGAATAATTCCATCGAAATTATATTTTTGCGTCATTTACAATATAGTCTCTCTTTATATATACCATGTTTTGTAGGAAAAATAAAAAAAGGTAGAAAATGTGACATTTCAATCTTGATATTGAAGCAGAGTTATTAAACCATAGAAAAATATTTGTGCAGTGGGAAAATAAAATTACGAGTTAGATGGAACTTAACCAATTCAAACGTATCTCGTATATCGTACGAGATATTCTATTCGACGTATTCTAAAATAATATAGTCAAATTTGATAAAAAAAATATTCATCTCAGGAACCTCAGGGCCCGTTTTATTGCCACAGTGGCAAGAAATCAAAAGCTTCTAGTTCCTAAGTGAACGACATCAGCATATTTCGTGATCTTGGATTCTTTTAAAACCCTTTATCTCTCAAGAGAAGTGAAGAGAATCCCTAACTCTTTTATTCCATTCAAGTGTCCATGCTCTACGATCGATACTAGCCCCTTTTGTACCCATTTCCTTCTGCAGGACATTAATCACTGTTACTTGCGAGAGCGGTGATATAGGAACGAAGGTGATCGGCTGTAATATTTCGTGGAGATTAAAAGGATTTTTCTTTGTGTTCTTGGTGCTCTAAAAGAGAAACTATTGGATTTTTATGAAAACTTCTGTGTATAACTGCGTGCAGTAATTGAAATGTTTCTTTGTTATTGCAAGTAAGAAGTAATATTGTACCTGGGAATTCGAAGAAAAAAAAAAGAAATCGTAATCTCGTTTTTCGTATATTTGTTACAACGCGATTTCAAATACATAAATAGCACTCGATTGCCATGAACATGCTTAACACGAAGTAATTTTTTTTCGAACTGGTTTTGCAATCATTTTGAAATTCCATATTGATGGCAATAATTTTGCTCTAAATACGAGAATTGTTTTAAATACGAACATTCTATTGACCTTAGGAAAACTTGGGAAATGTATATAAGTAGAAATAAAATGATAATGCAGCATACAGCTGTTTCGCGGATATGTTGTATCTCCTTTGCCAGTGCAAGAGAATTAAAAACCGGAAGTCCAAAAGCGGAATGAGTGCAAAAGAAGATACACAATGGATTATATGCTCAAGACCTGGAAAAAGAGGCGCAAGCAGAAAGCATCATGATGAAAAGTCCAGCCAGTCCTATACGAGAAACAACACAAGAGATTGGCGCGCGACAGGACACAGCAGGAATCTCTCGACAAGATTTTTGTCGGAATATTTGAAGCAATACATTACTTTTGCTACATATTATGAAGAATTGTGTTTAAAATGTCTAGTATGTGAAAGTAGAAAATCATTCATATACATCCATTAGCATAAACCGCATCAAAATATTATCGGTATTTACTCAATGTTACACAGGTTAAAATCATTTGTTGGCAGCTTAAGCAAGACTATCTGAAGAAGGTAAAAGCCCAGATGATTACTATTACAGTGTTCTGCGAAATGTATGTCGGCTGTATAGTACAATGAATTGATTTATCGCTTGTGATAAAGAGTTTCAAAATTACGCCAAAAATGCAACTCATTTTTTAAAAAAAATTTTACAAATTTTTAAAGAATACCAACAAAAAACCTATACACTTTAGACTAATTAAAAATCATTGATTTTTGATATTATTTTCCCATAACATCGAAATCTATTTATCTGTATGAAAATGATGTGCAATAGACACGTTAGATTATTCCGCAAATTCTAATTAAATTATATCTTTTCATTCTATGTTCTAGATCAGGAAAATTATTTTTTTATGTTAGTAAAATTGCTCTTTTACGATGAATATTTGAACTAGATTCAATGTTTGATTTGGCAGTGGAATGGCAGTAGCGTGCTTTCATCAACGACTGACTTCCCTGAATAATCCTCCCGGTAATCAACATTAGAGGCATCCATAGTGGCAATTGTGTGCTAGCTGAAATACTTTGAACGTACTATATATATATATATATATATATATATATATATATATATATATATATATATATATATATCCTGTTTACTTATTTCAATTAAGAACTCAACGGACCATAAATAATTTAGGTCGGAACATACTGAATTATTATCTACACTCCACGTATAAACCGACGAGGACGTAAATTAAACATAATTTCCTGCAATTGTGTGATAATTATGTAGTTAAATAGAAAGACAGGTTCAGGCGATTATCGAATTTAATTCAGAATGTGATACTGTCAAGATTTCCCTTGGAAATGGGCTGGCTCTCCAGGAAATCAAATTAAATGTTTGAACTAATGAGCATTTATGGTGATTGGAATGTAAAAACATACTTCACGAAGATCACAATTCTCGGCTATCAAAGTATCTCAGACGAAACACAGACGACCTTGGAAACAACGGGCCATTGAGTACAATTACTGCCACGGGATCATTATCGTCCACGGGGAAGGAGATTGGATTAGTGCGGTACTCCAAGAGGCGCAATTGCCAGTGTGAAAATAAGAGGAAGACAAACATACAATGATCGTTCGGCTTGGCACATAAAGATAGAATAGTGTCATAGTAAAAAAGTATTAGTAATTTTGGATCATCCCTGGAGTTGGATCAACCAGGTAAAAAACACCAAAAACATGAAAGAATCCAAATGAATAGGAGAGCAGCACATCGTTTCAGCTCGATCGTATTTTACTTACGTTGACATCACACATTTTTAAAATTCCGTCTTCTCATCTATAATAATAAAGGAATACAAATAGTTCTTCTGTCTGTTCGTCTGTTTGTGTTATCAGGGCGAAAAATCTATAATTCGTACGGCCATGAAATTTAGTACACAGGTACTCTAGGATCCGAGGCGGTACAAAGATTTGAAGTCGAAAAAATGTTCCCCTTCATGGTTAATTTTGACTGGTACTTTTGCTGGCGCCGCCATATATTGCGCGCTCCTAAACTTAAAATTATGTGTTAATATTATAACGCACGATTTTGAACGATTTTCATAGAAATCAGTTCCTTAGTGGCCGAAATATTATTGCAGAATTTCCATCTTAACACTTACGGAGGATCGAAAAGATATCTTTCAAACAAACGTTGAACGGAATACGATTAATAGACGAATTTTTGTGGAGTAAAATATATATACATTTTTCGTGTTTTACAGAAGTCCCCGATTTAAAACAACGGAGATAATATTCTGATAAACGTTATTTTTTTTTAAATATATAAACGTTTTGTATTTTTAAGTCATAATTCATTATAATATTCAGATATAAAATAATTGCTTCTGAGGCTTCCTATTTTATTAATTAGGATTTTAGTATAACATCAATATCAGTGTAAAATTGTTCACTTTTTCATTGGAACCGATGCGATTTTTTTTCTGAAGTGTATGCGTATTGGAAATGAAATTTCCTCACACATGCTTTATTTTAGTTCGTTCTCAATTTCAGAAGTTCTTTTTGTACGTTACGTATCATAGTAGACATCCTGGTTTGAGTTTTTATTATTAATCACTTTTACAGATTACTAGAAAATGTACCAGACATTGCTCGGAATTTTGGTCGTGGATGAGCGGTCGTGAAGAGAAGCACCCACGCAAGTGCTTATTTTATATTATCTTTGTTATAAGCGAATATATTGTTAAAACATTCTCCAGTTTCTGGGAATTCGTTGTAAGTTCTGGGGCAGTTTTCATTTGAGATTTGCTTCTTGAATTCCGGACAGCGTTTGTACATTTTCTAGTTTTACGTAAGAATGTAACGGGATTTTTATGACCAACGGATCAGCGACCCATTTCGATTCGGTGCCCAGAAAAGAAGACCCGGATGCAAAAATTGACGGAATTTTACAGTTATACTCTGTCAGTACAATTGATCATCGCGGTTGAAGTGCAGTTTTTGATTCAATGACCGGAGAAGAACGTTGAGAGACAAAAATTTGCGTGACTTTATATTTGGGCTTTATTGATTATCACTATCTAAGTACAGTCCTCGATTTGCTACCCGAAAAAGAACGCTGGGAGTCGAAAATTGATGTAACTTTATATAGACTTAGACCGTCCGACCAACCCCAAGGTGTAAGGTATCAGTTTGGATGGCCAGAGAAAGTGCTACCCAATTTAAATCGGAACCCAGTGGATGTAATATCCATTGGGAACCCTTCTTATCTTATCGTTAACCCTTCGGAAAGTCTTTCGGATCCACAGATTTATTGTGCTCGTACTCCGCATACATAAGGATAGTTTGGGTAGTTCCAGGAATCGGATCCAGGTCCTCTGAGGGCGATCCTCGTATCTTAATGGGGGTGGGGGGTGGGGGTATCCCGCCAGAAATAAAATATTCGATTCGCTGCCCAGAAAAGTTCGGAAGAGAAAATTGGCTTGACTTCACAGGTTATTGGCATTATCGGTTTTTCTACTCACCACAGCAGGTTCTTTACTGTGAGCTATGATTAATTATATTTGAAACGTTTTATAAATTAAAGAATCATGTACTTATATCCACCTGCATGAATCATACAAAAAAAAATCAATAATATGCAGAATAAAATGTGAAGCTTTTGATGACATCATAACACTATTTGAAGAATTTGAAGAATATAGAAACGCAGATAATTATAGACTGTAACACTATTATAGTCCTTTCTGAAACTGCTGTCGCCTGCAATGTTTATAACAAAGGTTTGCAAACTTTCTAAGTTTTCTTACGAAATGTTTACGAAATTATTTAAAAGAATACAATATATATATATATATATATATATATATATATATACGATCACTCTTTGCATTATGTCATCATAAAGCTAATTATTTTTGTTACTATTTCTCCACGAAATCAAAATGTGTTTATCTCAACGGAAAGTTACGTGCTGGACACATCAACTTATTTCATAAATTCTGATGGCGTCGATACTATTGCAAGGAAATTCTCACTTCATATTATAGATCTGACAAAAACTATTTCTTATGTTAGCAGAAGGTGCTCTTCTATAATACGCATTTTATTTTAGTTTCAATATTTGAACATAAGTAAAATGGGAGCAATTTAACTTGCATTGATCAATGCCCGTCTTTCCTAAATCTTAATAATCAATATTCAAGACAGCCATAATGGTAAGTTAACATGCTTTGAATGTTCCATGTCCTGTTTACTTATTCCAATTAAGAACTCAGCGGGGCATAAATAATTTTGAACTTATCAGTCTTAATTATGTACCTACATTTCTCCTATAAATTAATGATGAATAATAAATCAAGCAGAATTTCCTCCGTTTAGTAATGTAGTTAGATATTAAGAGAAGAGAATGCGATGTGATCAACACATATTCTGTGATAACAATCCATTTTTTTCCTTTAGGAGATATTCGGGTAATATCACAAACGTTTAAATAAATTAGACATGTGACGTTAATTACTAATAAAAATCAATTTTTATACTTGTACATGCACTAAAGAACTACTTTACAAATGAACTATAGCAGTACTCCTATGCTAGTATACTATAGTAGCACTTGTACTGTAGAATTTAGTACACCTTCTGTATAAATTCACAAATAAAATTGCTTTTATGACAATTACCCGAGTATTATTTATATTTATTGGCATATATTCTTTCTAATTGCTCACAATTATATTTGAAATGAATGCATTAAAATGTTCATCAAATCGCAATTTTTCTACATTATTATTATTATTATTATTATTATTATTATTATAATTATTATTACCATTATTATTATTATTAGTTATAGTAGTAGTAGTAGTACTATAGTAATATTCAGTAATAAGTTTTGTAGTACGTCTGAAAAAGTTTCGAAACTATAACTATGGATAATTTAGGTAATTCTGTTATTCATCTTAAAATAATTTGTATAAAAAAATCCATAAAACGTATCCGTATAAAAAGCCTGTATATAAGAATCTGTATAAAAATATCTGAATTTTGAGTCGCCAATATACTTTCCAATTCCATATTAATATTCGATATAGTTTTCGCCAATTTGTATCAAAAGCAGAATCAGAGTAAAAGGAATATAATTTTTTTTTACAAATTGTTCTTTCAGAAATTTCCATAATTTTTAAAAAAAGAAAAAGAAAAAACAGGTGGGAAAAAGTTCAGTGAAGCTGATATACTTTATGCTTTCATCTCATGTATATTAATACATATGATTTTAATATCGTTAACATACATGCGATTTTCAAACTACAATATTATATCAATTAATATTGTTCCGGGAATTACTAGCTTTTTCCATATCAAAAAATTTGATGTGGGCCGCTCATAACTTTCACTACAAGCTCAGATGTATTTTTCTTCATTTCTTAAATAATCCATTAAATTGAGTTTATTCTCCCAAAATGGCATGGATGTTTATCGATTTTCATTTCCATTGTGACTTGACATATTTTCAAATAGAGGTGTAGCAAAATTACCGAAACAACTGATTTATCTCAAGAAGAGATAGCCAGCGAGATTATCTTATTATTATCGTTGCAAAAATTACGTATGAGACAAGCATTTAAATAAATACATTTCGGCACATTTAGTCTTTTTTTCATTTGAGAATTTTACGATTTTTGCCGACCCTTTTGCAAAAAAAAAAAAAAAAAAATCATATTATTCCGAATCTACTAAAATGTAATAGAAGACTTATTTGTGAAAGTAAATATAAAATTGAATGTAAAAGTAAATGTACACGAAAGTAAACAGAAATGTGAAAGAAAAATTTTAAAGAATGGGAAAATAAGTAGAAAGCGAAAGTAAAATGTTTAAGTATGTGAAAGCAAAAAGAAATTCAATAGTGTGATTTTTAATCCATCACAATAATTTTTCTTTACATATAATACGTATTATAGGAAAAGTAATTAAAAATATCAATGACGCTTGCGAAAAAGAAATCGTATCCCACATTTATCCCCTCAAGGTAACTCTCTAGAACCATATCACCTTAGTCCAAAATTCCCCTTTTTCGATAGGCAGGCAACACATTTAAGGCGAAAATTAAATTAAGAATTCCCACAATTCGTAGTTCGAAACCTCATTACGGCAATTTTCACAAACGAAAAAGATCTCTGCTCAAAAGAACCAAGTAATTCACTATTTTGGAGCTTAAGAATCCTTCCTGGACATGAGTATTTGTGTAGTCAAGGGAACCGTGTAGGGGATGGGGTGGATCAATGTGTCAACTCTTAAATAGTTTATGGCTGGTTACGTAAATAATGGTTAATGCAGGAAGGGGATCAAAAGATAATTTCTGAGCTATCATCATAAGACTCTGGTATGAAATTATATAATAATTGATTTAAAAAATTGAGTAAATATTGAATCTACTTCGTTAGGAAGATACATTTTAAGGGATTAGGACTCATTTTAGGGTTAAGCTTTTCTTTAAACTTTTGGTGTCCCAGTAATGGTAATGAGATTAATTAAAAACAATAAAGATCAATCATGCATAAAGCACTGGCTATGAAACACTTTCCAATTGAACTATAATTTAATTTAAATATCTCTAAAATGCGATATATTCAGCACTGATGTTTTTTAAGTTATTACAGTACTACAAAAATTTATTATACTTGGGAACTTAAAACTTCACCATAAAAGGCAATGCTATTACTCGTCTGCTTCTTTATGTGAAATCAATGAATATTTCATTCATATCACTTATATTCCAGACTTAGGAACTAAATAACTTGGAGTGAAAAAAATTCAGCAATTCCTATGCAACTCATCTCACAATCTTTTGATTTGTTTACATTCTATCTGCTATAGAAATTAGGCTTCGCAGAAATAATCAAAATTTAGTGATCATTTAAAATAAAAAAATATTGTAGTTGCTTTGACACAGAATTTAGATACACAGATAATATGCAAAAATAAAACGGTTTTAGGATGAATGCAACACTAAATATAAATTTAAACAATCTTTAAACATCACTATTTTTACACTGGGAAGAAAATGGATGCCATATTTTATTTTGAAATGAATCACGTGATATTTTCATATAAGGTGGGTGCTATTATTATTTCAAATTTTATTTAAAAAACTACAGAATATATTTTGCTGAAATTTATTTTACACAATTTACGTGATAATTTGAATATTTCCTAAAATTTTTGAGGCACTTTGTGAATTTTAACTCAGCTTAAAATATGTTTGAAAATTAGATCCCCTAGTGTTCAATGTATTTTATTTTTCTCTCCGGGTTCAATCCGAAACTAATTCTGTGGCATTATTCATTTTCTATCTCGTCTGTCCCATGACCCGTCTCAACAACATACTAAAATTTCATTTTGATAAAGCCATTTTTATGGTAGTTATCGTGTGAATGCAGCGTCAATTTTTCTTCATGTCAATAAGTTTTAAGTTATTATGATTAGGATACGGCAATGAGGTATATAAATGGAGTAAACATAACGTATTTAAATATTTTAACCCTTATTCACCAGTTTCCATAGATTCATATTCTAAAGCTGAAATCATTGGCTTATGAAAACGAAAAAAATAAATAAATATTACTTTCCTTATATACATAATGTATAAGGAAAGTATAGTGACGGGGTCGAAAATTCAAATTCGTGTTTTCGACGGGAGAGCACGTTTCAAGCATACCTGATCACGAATCAAGCATTTTTGAGCTGATGTCTGTGTGTGTGTGTGTATGTGTGTATGTGTGTGTCAGTGAGTCTGTGGAGACAATGGAGCGATTCGAATGAAATTTAGTACAAAAATCACAATCCATGAATACTGGAAACCTATAGTTCTTAAACGCAATCCAATGTTCAGAACCCCCCTAAATTTTCGAGGGAAATTTTGAAAACCATCAAAAAATTAAAACCCTTAAGAAAGTTACACAAATAGACATTTCTGATGTAATTTTTTTAAAAAAACCGATTGACGTAAACTTTAGAACGCTAGCATGAACCGTTCTCGAGATATTGCACATTTTTCAAATAAATTTATCAAGAAATCCCATAAATTAAAAAAATGTAATAACTGTTCAGAAACATGTTCACTTTTCATATGTAATATTATGCAATAAATTTGGTGACATTATTCTCGTCGATCTAGCTCGTTCCATTCATGAGAAAAGATACTTTGAGTAATATTTTTATATTTGAATGCCAATAGTTATTTATCTGCTATAAGAATAACTTATTTTTCCGTTCAAAACGCTTGGTGAGATTTTGGCGACGAATTTAACGAAATTTCGCCAACTTGGCGACTTTTTAAAATGTTGCTATATTAACGAAAATCTTGCCAAATGGATAAAAATGACGCTAAATCAATGAAAATAGCGACGAAATGACAAAAATCCAATATCTTGGAAAGAATATAAGTATCTACTTTAAGAATGACCTATTTTTTTGCTGTAAACGTAGTAAATTCATTGTATTATATAAAGAAAGTCATGTGCTGCCCACATCACATTTTTTTAATTGTAAAATAACGAGAAAATACTACAGCAAATACATCAATCATGGTATAAAATAATACTTCATTCCCGATCATTGTGTAGCTTTATTTTCATTTTCCGTATTTTTAGATATGTTGATATTCAAATTATTTAATTATAGCAATATTTTTAAATAGTTTGATTTGACGAAACGTTGCCAATAAATGATTTCGGTATTAGACACGTAACTCGAGGTATCATACTTACCACTATGGAATCAAAGACTAAATAAATTCAAAGACAAAATGCACTAAAAAATCTGATGTGAGCAGCACATGACTTTCCCTGCAGACTCAAATTAATTTTCTATTTATTTCATTAATAATTCATTAAATTGAGTTTAATTGCACTAAATAGCACACATAATGAATTGAAATGACACGAAATTTACACTATTAATTCAGTTTCGTTTTCATTTGGTAACTGGACTTATTCTTCAAACTGGCGTAGCAAAAATGTGATAAAACTAAAATATATCGCGAACGGATAGTCCTAGAGTAATGGGGTTGGTCTTATTCTTTTTGTCGTGAAAATGTACATATAAAACATGCATTTAATTGATGCATTTTTGCATACGTACTCTATTAATTCAGATTTTGATCGTCAAAATTTACATGTAAGACAAGCATTTAATTGATGCATTTTAGCATACGTAGCCCTTTATTTCAAATTTTGACGATTTTTGCGGGCCATTTAACAATATTATAAATTTATCGTTTATTTACTATATTATTTATAATTTATTTATTAACTTTAGCAATATAATAAATATATTGTTTATTTATTATATATTAGTTATAATTTATTTATTAATTTTATTTAGCAATATTATAAATTTAGCGATTTATAAATTTATCGAACAAAATCCGAAAATTTAAAATTTTTCTCATTGTTTAGAGATCAAGTACCACGTATATACGCACAAAGTTTCAAGTTTCTACCTTCGGCAGAGTTTGAGATGAGGAAATTGTCCTGTAGTCAGCCAGTAAAGTATCACTCAGCTGTTTTACGCAGAAAAAATAAATTCTGAGATTTATAAATTTTTCGAACTAAATTCCAAAATTTAAAAATTTTCCCATTATTTAAAAGTTAAGTTCCACGTGTAAGCACAGTTTTAAGTTTTTGCCTGCAGTAGTTTAGGCCAGTGGTTCTTAACCTTTTTAAGCCGCGACCCAAATTTGAGAAATATGTTCATGTCGCGACCCAAAAAAAAGTCAAAATTTTTTCATTGCTTTATTTTAGATCGTATTTTTAAAAAATCTTCAATCCTACGATGATGATTTTTTTTAACTTACAAATTTTTTATTTATTTTTTTTAATAATAAAGATAAACAAAAGTACTTTTCGATCCAAGGAAAATTTAATTAATAATCAAGTGTTTTTAATAATTTTTATTGAACAAATTAAAATATATTTATAACTTTTTGAAAATAATTGACATTTTAACTTATTCCTAAAAAAAAAAGAAATATCAATACATATGTTAAGTCTTTTAAATTTTAAATGCAAGTCATACAGTTTTAATGAGAACCTTGTGCTTGAATACATTTTGAAAGATCTTCAAACCTCGGTTTGAATGCTTGTCAAGGAGCCCCTTATATCTATTTCAGGATTTAACTTGTTCCGGTAATTGTTTTTGATTACATACAGAGCCGAAAAACCAGCCTCACACATATATGTTGTTGAAAAGGGCAATAATACTTTTAGGGCTTCTTTAACAATTATTGGCTTTTCTGTTTTTAATTTTAACCAGAAAGCACATAAAGATTCAGTGTTTTTGTAGAAATTGTATCGAAGTGCTTGGTCACTTTGTATTTCTATTAATTGTTCTTGAAATTGATTAATATTAACAAATTCCTCATGCAAATCACTTACATCAAAATTAAATGGCATTCGAACCCAATTATATTTGAAAACATCGTCTGCAGGGAAATATCGATCAAAGTCTGCTATTAGTTTTTCTAAATGATTAATAATAATTTTCTGTATTTCAAAATCTGTGATATCAATATTATTGTCTTCAACAAGTAAATTAAGAGTCGGGAATGAAGCAAGTTTCTTTACTTAACCTTATTTCTCCATAATTTGAGTTTATTTTTAAAACATGTAATTTTTTCAGTTAATTCAATAATAGTATGATTACGTCCTTGCATAGACGTATTTAGATTATTTATTTCAAATAAAATATCTGACAAATAAGCAACTTGAGTAATCCACTTCAACTCGGAGAATTTAGATGCTAATGGGTGTTTCTTTTGTCTCAAAAATAATTCGACTTCTGTCCGTAATGATAATACTCTTTGAACAACTTTGCCCATGGACAGCCATCTAACTTCAGAATAATATAATAAATGTTCGTATTCTGCACCAAATTCGAAACACAGTTCGCGGAAAATTCTACAGTTAAGAGCTCTTGATTTGATAAAATTGACTACCGCAACAATTTCATCCATAACGATACATAATTCGGGTGATAATTTTTTTGAAGCAAGATTTTGTCTATGTAACAAACAATGAATTGATATAATTTGTGGATTCATTTGTTTTGCTCTTGTCGAAAATCCCTTTTGAGATGCTGTCATGGCAGCTGCACCGTCGGTGCAAATACTGAAACACTGATTCCAATTTAATCCTTCTTCTTTAAAAAACGAATCGACCATAAGAAAAATATCTTCACCTCTAGTTGTTGCTGACATTGGTTTGCAAAATAAAATGTCCTCCTGTATATCTGTTAAACCTGGATACCGCACGTAAACCATGAGTTGAGCATCTTTACTTACATCTGTCGTTTCATTCAGTTGAATACTAAATAAACCAGCAATTTTTATAGCAGAAATAAGTTGATTCTTAATATCAAATGACATATCATTAATTCGTAAACGAATTGTATCATTTGATAATGGTATCTTTTGTAATTTCTTTGAACTTTCATCTCCGCACATGATACGTGCCATGTCAATGGCAGCAGGTTTTATAAGTTTTTCAGCAATATTATGGGGTTTCTTTTGTCTTGCAATATGCCAAGCCACATGAAAAGAAGCAAGTGTAGCTTGTTTGGCAGAATTTATAAAACCACTACTACTTGGTGCATCCAAACGCTGTCTTTTTAAATGGGCTTCTTTTCTTTCGAAAAAAGTACGATCTTTTCCCTCAAAGGAAAAATTTTTATGTTTTGCATCAAAATGTCTTAAGTTTGTTCGGTTTCATCGATTCATTACTTAATATTTCACTGCACAACACGCATTGCGGCTTGTTCACTCATGCAAGTAAAACCTAATTCTAAAAATGCTTCCTTGTATTCACGTTTTGCCATTATTAGGGTGATTACAATTTTACAATACGCACTGCAGCTTGATCACTCCACTATTAATAATAAGACAAAATTTGTTTCTAAAATGCTTGTATTCACGTTTCACGTTATTACACGTTTCACGTTTCACTGTTATTCACAACACAATACGCAGAAACGAGTTTTTGACAGAGAGCTTACTGAGTCTGCGCGCACGCAAAGCAATGGCGTGCGTATTACCAACACCTCCTAGAAGAGAAAGCCTCAGGACAGGAATTGGACGTCACTTCCGGAAGGCCATTCGCGAAGAGCGGTAAAACCGAAACATTGTATTAGGGAATAACTTGTATTAGGGAATAACTCTTCTAGGAGGTGTTGGTATTACTTATTATTTGGTGTATTACTAACTTTTTTGGTTCGACTCAGCACGACCCAAGAAATATGCTTCGCGACCCATAGGTTAAGAACCGCTGGTTTAGGCTGTGGGAGTGGTTTTTAGTCAGTTAGCTACACTCAGCTGTATGCATATGATTATGCATTGATGCAAATCAGCTGAATGTATACAATGCTGCTCTGACCTGTTGTCAACTTGAAGTTTTAAATTTGATGTTTTGAGTTAAGAAAAATTTGAACAGAACAACTTGCAAATGAAAGCAGGTAAAATAATACATCTTTTTTAATCTGATACTAATTGTGATATACATGAAAATAAAAATAGGGAATATGAATCTATGAAGTTAAGTAAAGCAGTTCGCATATTTACTTTCTCGTTCGTAGCATTGAGAAAGTAGTGTTTTCACACGAGATTTTGATGCCAATATATGTTTTAAGACTTCCTGAACACATTTCGTCTATTTCTGGAGTGATGTCCGTCCGTCTGTCTACTTGTGGTCTATTTCTTGTGTGTACCATAGCAGCCGCAAATATTAATGGATTTTTACGAAACTTTATGCACGGCTTTGTTATCAAAAATCCAGACCTAGATTGAATTTTTTTTAATTCGAGCGAAAACTTTGAATTTTATTCAAAATTTTATATATTTACTTTCCCTGCAATACATGGTAATGTATAAGGAAAGTATAGGCACCATGCCGAAAATCGCAACTCGAGTTTTCGACGGATCTACACGTTTCGAGATCTCTAGAACACGAAAAACCTATTTTTAGCGTGACGTCTGTGTGTGTGTCTGTCTGTGCAGATATTGTATCCACTCTAACTAAAAAACTAATTGACCGAATTTCATAAAATTTGGCAGGTAAGTCACTTGCGGGCGAGACTAGTGCTGATTCGTTTTGGGTACGATTCGGGATAAAAGAACCTGCCTTTCTTTTTGAGAAATGGCCCGCAAAAACCTGTATCCACTCTAGCTGAAAAACTAATGAACCGAATTTTACAGAATTCAGTAGATAAGTCACTTGTGGGTCACCTTGGTGCTGATTAGATTTTGATACGATTCGGAAAAAAATAACTTGCCTTTGTCTGCAAAATGGCCCGCAAAAATCGTCGAAATCTAAAATAAAAAACTATATATGCTCAAATATATCCATTAAATGTTTGTTTTATACGTAATGTTTAACGAAGAAAATAATAAGACCAACCCCATTACACTAGAACTAGCCGTTCTCGAGCTATTTTAGTTTTTTCGTATTTTCTCTACGCCATCTTTGAAAATAAGTCCAGTTACCAAATGAGAACGAAAATTGAATTAAAAGTGAATTAAATTTAATTAAAATAAAGAGAACGTGGATATAAGTCTGCAGGCAAAGTCATGTGCTGTCCACATCGTATTTTTTAACATGGCAGAATAGGACAAAATTTGGCATAATCATGCTTAAAAGGGCTTATTTATGGCTCAGTTATCATGAGACTTTATGGTTTAAATTATTGTGAAAAATAGCTGCGAATTTGTTCGTGACGTCACTAGCCGTAACTACATCGGGCGCGGCTAGTACTTGGGTGAGTGACCATCTGGGAACACCGCGTGCTGTTGGCACATTTAGGGCGCGGTAGCCCAGTGGTTTGCGCGCTGGATTTGCACGCTGCCACAACTGCCGCCGTGCTCATGCGGAGTACGATCACGTTAAACATGTGGGTCCGTAAGTCCTTCCGAGAGGTTGGTGGTAGGGGAAGGAGGGTACGGTCCCTGTGGATGCCTCTCCCAGTGGGTTCCGGTCTAAATTGGGTGGAACTTCTTGGCCGTCCAAATGGTTACCTTACACCTTTCTGGTAGGTCGGACGGTCTGGGTCTCAACAACAACAACTAGCCGTAACTAGCTTCGGGGGGGGGATTACCACTCCGGGGGGGCATTGTTAAGTATGGTATCAACCAAAAGATTTTTTCCAGTCCTTTAAAGTGAAAGGTAACATGCTGCAATTTTAATCATTTGATTTTTCAAAAATTGCTTGTAAAATTGGAAACAATAAAAATAAATTCTGGTATGTGGAAGTCGAGTTAAGCCAAACTCCATTTAAGTTTATCTTGTTAAACTTTGCAGACGTTATGACGCGAGTGTTTGCACCCTAGCTTCAAGTCTTAAATAAAAAGTGGCCAGCATTTCAAAACCCTTCTTTCAATTCCTGCTTCTTCGTGTATACACAATAC
Organism: Amaurobius ferox; assembly: GCA_951213105.1. Classification (NCBI taxonomy): domain Eukaryota; kingdom Metazoa; phylum Arthropoda; class Arachnida; order Araneae; family Amaurobiidae; genus Amaurobius; species Amaurobius ferox. Next base: position 121,529,097 of record OX578140.1, read on the forward strand.
CCCGATCGAAACTGGAAAAGCGATTTTCCCGTTGTTGAGAACCTGCGCTACGTGATAAAATGGCTGAAAGCCAGGGTGAATGGTGCAAAAAATCGAAACATATGCTGGAAATAAATGTTTGCCAAATTGTGTTTGAAGAACGCGTCGGAGGATGTGACATCTATTTATGTTTTCGAGAGCTGAGAACTTGGAAAAATTCCATAGAATGCAAAGTGGAATAATGGTAAAAAGCGAAGTTGGTGTATTAAATGTCGGGAGACAATAAATACGGAGCAAGCAGTAGGGACAGCTTGGTAACTTACAGATCTTCAAACTTGTTAGCGAGCATAAAATGAAAGGTGTAACGACTTTTGATAGATCGTTTGGGCTTGGTTTCAAAAATATATGAACGCTTTCCAGAAAAATGTAACTTGTTTGAGTAATTTATATGCAGTTAAATAGTCATATTGGAAAAAATAGATCTTGCTCAATGGCAGTCCCATTGCATTGACTTCATTTAGATTGAATTTGCATTTGTGTGCATAACATATTAGTATAAGCATAGGGAAAATTAATTAGGATAAAATATTTGGATACAATTTTGGAACTTAGATGTATTTAGATGCTGCGCTCTGAAACAGGAATCAACTATCAGCTGTTTGTGTGTGTACAATGTATGTCTGTTTGTGTACATTGTGTGCCTGTTTGTGTACAATGTACCTCTATGGGTTCTATGTGTGTCTATATGTGTGAGAGGAAATGTTTGTCTGCGTGTAAAGTATGTGTAGGTGTATAGATTGAGTATGTGTGTTAAATATGTGACTGTTTGTGTGCAATATGTGTTTGCATGTGTGCAATGTGAGTCTGCATAGAATGAATCTGTGATTGCAATGTGTATCTAGTTGTGTGTACTGAGTGTGTGTACAATGTGTATCTGTGTACATTGCGTGTCTGTTTGTCTCCAACATGTGTATGTGTGCAGTGTGCCTCTGTGTTGAAGACCCAGACCGTCCGACTCGTCCAGAGGACTTAGAGTAACAAGATGGACGGCCGGAGTGTGCCTCTGTGTAGAATGAGTGTGTATGTATGATATGTGTCTGTGTATATTGGGTGTCTGAGTTCATATTGTGCCTGTTTGTGTACAATGTGTGTTTGTATGTATGCAATGTGCTTCTATTAAGCATGAGTGCGTGTGTACAGTGTGTATCTATTTGTTTAGATTGTGTGTATGTTTGTGTACAATGTGTCTTTGTATGTGTGTAATATGTGCCTGTGGGCAATGTGTGTATACGATCTTTCTCAAAAACCATCCATCCGATTTATATAAAATTAAGAAGTTGGATAATTTGCAAATTCCATGATTGAAAGCAGGCATTTGAACATTAGGTGACAACAATTGTATAAAAGGTGTTATAAGCCCTCTTCATAAGGTCGCAAGTCATCGAGGGATCAAATACATTTTCCTACGTTTTATATGTTCCTTCGATTGGTTTGGGCAATTATATATTTTATCCTTTAATTTATGCACTCTGTTTACGATCTGATGAAGAAGGCTCAAAACGCCCTTCAAATAATTGCAGTAACCTAATTTTCAAATGCTTGCTTTTTTTAACAAGAAATTACAAAGAATTTGCAATTGATCAGCTCCTTTAATATAATATTAAGATTTGGTAAAAATATTTATATGTTATTTGAATGCCATTTCGAAAAAAGTCCATTTTTATTGAATCATTTTCGCCAATATTTTATCAGCATCACCAGTAGAAGAGTATTGCAGGTTTTTTAAAATTAAAGTTCACAGTTTAAACCTTTAAAAAGAAAATCACTAAACAAAGAACTTCCAAACGTGGTAAGGTAATACATTTACGAATGTCACGGAATTTTAGTTTCTGCAGTAAAAAATATTAGTTCGCGATGTTACCACCATGTGACAGGCAATTTACGCACGGTTTATAACAACAATTTTCTTATACAATGCCATTGACTGACGCACTGGACAATGGTATAGGGCTTATGAACTGTCTTCCACGGCATATTGGAATAAGTGTGAATAATTTGTTGCGAAAATATTTTATAGATAACAGGGTTATGTGTTGACGCTATCCTGTAGAAAGGTCATACCGATCTTAAGATCTGAATACGTGCTATTTTAGATTTTGGAGATGTCTTAAAAGCACAGTTTATAGTGATAACATAACATCACACATTTATTGGAACGTCAAGATGATAAAAACTAACCTGTTTGTGAAATTTCATTTGACATGCTACGACCAACGCTACTAGAAAACGCATGCTAGAAAACGCAACATTCAGTGTTCAACATGTTGCTGAAAATGGTGTTGACCAATTTGAACCGTTAGCATTAAAATTATTTATAAATTCACTACTGACAATAAAGCGCCATTTTTCCACCTGGTGGTGATATTACAAACTAATGATTTTATATTAGAAACTAAATTCCCATGGACTCTTTTACTATATTACTTAGATGCTAAATGTAAATTTTATCACTAGAACGACAGAAGCGATCATTTTGACCGCATAACTACTTTGAGAAACAATTCCTACAAAACGACTAATCCCAGCCCACTAAAATTTTATGACTTTTCTTATTTTCTTAAAGTTATTGAAAACACAGAAGAAAACTATTCCAGATTTTATAATAAGAGAACAAATCAAGCTGCACGTCGTTCAAGGTAGTTTAAAATATCTGTCGTTCTAGTGTTAATCTTACATAATATAAGAAAATGTCTGTATATGCGATCTGCACCGGGGAGTTTAACCATCGCAGCGTCATAAAATTATGGCACACACGTATTTAAGGACATTTGAAGGTGCACTTCTGCGTTATTTTTTTTAATTCGAATTAGTTTAATTAGTTTATGTTTTAGCATCTCCCACAAATCGGTTCTTTATCGACCGAAAAATATTATCACAGAATTTCCATCTTGACCCCATCTTAGAAATTGAAGAACGCTCTTTCCTACAACGTTTGAAATACACGTAGGACAATTTTTGCATATTTATTTTTTTCTAAATACATAAGAATGTGCTTTTTATTTAGGTTTTCTAATATATCTATATCAAAAATAATATAAAATTAATACAATTAAATTGTTTGGCTACAAATTCAATATCTTAGCATTCTAACAAAAAAAATTCGATTTGATGAGTGATTTCAATTTTTGTAAATTTTTAAACGAACGCATAAAGTGATCGGAAAGCAACCAACGCATTTTCTCGACGTCAACGGATTTGATCTTTCAACCGGTGGATTTTATTGCGTAAACTTTCCTAAAAAATACAGAACTGTGTTTCTCCTCATTGTTACTTTCATTTATTTACTTTTTTATTTTATTATTTTTTGCTTTTGAAGAAAGCGTGTGCGATTTGGAACGTGCAATTTCTGGATTAAAGCCGTTTTAAATTGCGTTTAAATGTATTATTTAAGTAGCGGGCGCTTATTTAGCAATTTATAAGTAGTGGATACTTATTTAGCATCTAAACAACTGCGGGTAATTCGGTCTAGTTATACATATGTCTTCCTTATTAAAAATTTTATATATATCCGAAGTTTTTGAGTTAATATCGAAACATTAATTACATTTACATTGCAACATTTCAAACATGATCACGGACTCAAAGATGCTCAAAACGTGTAAATTTATCTAAATATATAAATCGTATTTAAACACCCTTTCTCAATAATTTGTTTATACGCAAAACCAAGTATGCTGGAAAAGGTTGATGTAAGGCATATGATCAGTTGCGAAACGCCAGACAATCATAATCCTCTGACATTAAATTGTTTTAATTGATTCGGAAAAATTCTATTTAATATAATACCTTAAGTCCAAGAAAATTTATTTTAAGAGATTAGAATTCATTTCAGTGCTAAGTCTTTTCATCAATCTTATATGCACTTTAGTAATTATTTCATAGGCTATTTAAAAGCTGTGGAGAACTCCTTCCAGAGTTAAATCTTTCCAACAATCTTGTAATGCACTTTAGTATTAATTGCGTAGACTATCCAGAATGTGGGAATTTTAATCACTTTGCCGACATTTTTTTCAAATTTTGCATTTTGTTGGTTATGGGTTGTAATAGGTGTGGAAAATGTTACTTTCAGTTGGTTAACATTTAATTTATTGTCTGCATCATAAGGCTGAGAGACAGACCTGCTGATAAGGTATGAATTGCACATCCAAACTACTGTAGGTAGAAAATTGAAACATTTCTTAACGAGGGATTTGATCCAGAAATAATACAAAAATTCTAAAATTTTGGAATTTTATTCCAACATTCTTCCAGCTAAAACTCAACGGCAAAATACAGAATTTTTTCCCCGTATGTTGTAAATATTATTTGGCTCTTGAATTCAGTTTGTTACTATTCAATGTAAATATGTCTGCTGTTGGTTCTGATGATGTATATTTCGTAAATTATTTTGTAGATTTACTACTTTGTAAATTTACTATTTTGTAAATTTACTATTCTGCAAATCTGCTATTCTGCAAATCTGCTATTCTGCAAATCTACTATTATATAAATCTATTATTTTATAAATCTAGTAAATTTACTATTCTGTAAATGCACTATTCTGTAAATTTACTATTCGGTAAATCTACTATTTTGTAAATTTACTATTCTGTAAATCTACTATTTTGCAAATTTAATATTTTGTGAATCTACTATTGTAAATATGATATTTTGTATCATGCTTTTTGACAGATTTTACATTCTTTGCAAGGTGTCTTATTTATTATGCATTGTGAAAGTCTGGTAGAACTCTCACCTGTTGCCTTCTTGCCCAATGCTCTTTGCTCAGTGCTCTTTACTGATAAGTTTGTTTCTCAGTTGCATCCTTGTGGGCTTAATGCTGTTTGTGATTGTGCTCAAAGTGGAATTACTCTTGGCAAAAACTCGCTCGGATTAAAACTTTTTTGATACCCCCCCCCCTCTCCCACAAAAAATATTTTGAATATTAAAATATTGAACTGTGTCCGATTTCAGCCAGAGATACCACAATCATAAATGTTATTCACATAAAAAGCAGCTGTTTGGAACATCTCGTATATATTTGAAGATTATTAGTGTGAGTATGCTTGTGAAATCAGACATGATAAGTCAAGGATGATTGTATATTATATAAAATTTTGCCCATTTTATATGTGTGGTGTGTGTGTGTGCAAATTACTAGAAAAAGATAAAAGTTTTTGTAACTTTCATGATTAGAAAGCAGTTATTTCACATCAGAGATCTTGATGAAAAAAAAATAGTGAGTAACTTTGTTACTTGTTATTGATTGATGAGAAAAATTACAGCTTGCGCATATTTCAAAGGGGAAAATATTTATGTGTGTTGTGTGTGACGATGATATACAAAGTACCTAAAGAAGTATTATTACATTTTTATTATTATTAATATTATTATTATTATCATTATTGTTATTAATTATACAGTTTCAATAGATTAATATAATGCAGTTTACTTCATTCGAATTGGACCACGAACACTAGTTATTGACGAGGAAACATGAGGATGCAACGTTTACAGACATTCCAACGGGCGAGCGTGCGGTCAACGCAAACGATAAACGCATATTAGCGTATAGAGCAAGCAGATGTCGATGCACATATGTTGCAGATCTAAAATTAAAGGGATATATAATCAGAATAATTATTATATATTGGGTTTTGTATTGGAGTCGGTAGATATTTTTAATCATATCGCGTCAAAAACCTAACTGAATGATGACAAACTTATGATAACTTCTGTGAAAAGTTCTGTAAAAGCACGCGATTCGGTGTAATTTCTAGCCAATCTATAAACGGAGTGAAATTTCCTCAACTCGGCAAAAATAGCCAAGCTGGCATTGTTTCGCAAAATTCGAACCAAGGTTATATCTCGCCAAGATCAAGCAGCCCGGATCTTCAAATTATAATAATTGTTTTTGGTTAGGTATTCGTAATAATATGATGTCACTTCCGTTATATACTTCCGCTTTATCCCTGTCACATTTCTTTCACGATATATTTCTTACCCCTGCGCCCTAAGATGTTACACATCAAAACCATCTATTTCAAGGATTTTTTTTTAATTATCAAGAGAATGATAATAGTAGCAGATTATATAAGAAAATGGAACTTGGAATTTCATTATTAAAAAAAATAATGTTAAAATAGCATTTAACAAAATAAATTTACATCATTACTCTTAATTAATTACCTTTGTTGACTGGTAGTCAACTTCAGGTCAGATATTTTGTAAATTGATTTTAAACGTTAATTAATTACAAAATTAAACGTTTATGAATATGCATGCCATTTTTTTCCATTATGCAGTTGAGATCATTTTGCATGCAATTATAATAGAGGCAATTCAGTACAGATGGTTAAAATTTAAGCATAATTTATAATAATTGCAAATATAAATACATTTAAGGAAGAAAATATTAGTTATACAAAATTTCCTGATTATTTTTACTATTCACAGGTCTTAATTTTTTAGACTGTATAAAGAGCAGTATTCGGGAGTTCTACGTTGCTTATGAGATCAGATACTGAAAATGAAGCAGGATATCGATCTCATTTTTAACTTATTAACAACAATGGAGAATTCTAGAGCATTACGAGTGCATACGACATCAGATAATGAAAATGAAGCTGGATATTGATCTCATTTTTAAATTATTAAAAACAATGGAAAATTCTAGAACTTTACGAGTGTGTTTGACATCAGACACTAAAACAGAAGCTGTGAATACAGGACTTATTTTAACTTATTTTCAACAATGGAGAATTCTAGAGCTTTAAGAGTGCTTATGACATCAGATACTGAAAATAAAGCTGGATATTGATCTCATTTTTAACTAATTAATAACAGTGGAGAATTATAGAGCATTACGAGTGCTTGTGACATCAGGTACTGAAAATGCAGCTGGATATTGATCTCGTTTTTACTTAATGAAAATAATGGAGAATTCTAGAGCATTACAAGTGCGTATGGCATTAAATACTAAAAATAAAGCTGAATATTGATCTCAATTTTAACTTAGTAAAAACAATGGAGAATTCTAGAGCTTTACGTGTGCGCATGACATCAGGCACTTAAATGGAAGCTGGATACTGGACATATTTTTAACTTATTTATAACAATGGAGAATTCTAGAGCTTTACAAATGCGTATGACATCATATACTGAAAACAAAGCAGAATATTGGACTTATTTCTAATTTATTTACAACGATGGATATTATAATACCTCCGTTTGTGTTGTGGCTAAGAAGATAATGATTGAGTATTATCTTTTATTATAGTAGATGTCCTATGAATAAACTACCATGGTTTTTAAATTACTTACAGACAGAATGTCCAGAGTTCTCACTAGTTGGATTTAAACAATCTATACAGTGTCATTCGAAACCCGTTGTACAAACTTTGATGGAAGATAAGAAACATTAAAACAGATTTCGTTAATTTATGTACATCCGCAGACACTAGCCATTGGTTCTAGAGGGAGTTGTTGGTCGACGCGACAATTGGCCATATTTATAATGCGGATTTTATACGTGTTATATGAACGTACAAATGGATCAAAAGCGTTATATATATATATATATATATATATATATATATATATATATATATATATATATATATATATATATATAGTCCCATGAATTCAGTTTAACTCTAAATTAAATTAAATTCTAAAAATGAAGATCATGTTATAAAAATGTCTAATCTAACGTTTAACCATTATATCTTACTGATGACAACACCAGAAATGTTATGAATCTATTATAGACTTCTAAGTAACAACAGCTTTCAGTAACAACATGCAATTTGATTGAAATCCTCTGTGTAACTTAAATTAAGCATGAAATATTTTAAGATATATAAATGAAATACAATGTTACTCAGTAAGTATGTTATATAGAAATAGCAGGCGGGGAAACACGCATAGTGTCGATTACTAGCCACATCCCAGTTGAACCGGGTTTTCGATTAAGACCACTATTTTCGACGCTGAACGTCATACAATGAAACAAGATAAACTGATTAAAATTTACTACTTTAGCATTAGCTTCCCTGTCTTTGGCACAATTAAATATTAATACGAAATACTAATAAATAGTAGTAATTTTACATAATAAAAGCTGTATGCGTGTTTGATCTGTGAAGGAAAATATAAGCGTAGTACGACCAAGAAATTTGGTACACAGCTACGTAAGGATCCAGGAAGGTGCAGCTCACCGTCATTATTACTTCCTCTATATAAGTAGCATAATGTATATGAAACGCATTATGACGGATTCGAAAATTCAAATTCAAGTTTTCCACTGAAGAGCACGTTTCAAGTACCCATGAACTCTAATCGAATGTGTGTGCGTGTGCATGTGTTATCAAGAGTATAGTGTTAAAATTGCATTTACATTGAATGAAAATTCGCTGACATAACAATCATTCAGGGGTTAAAGGAAATTTTTCGTGACTCGTGTATTTTTATTTATTTGTGCCGCGAAAATTATTTTAGTTTAAAACAGACGATTTGGGAATTGAGTGGCATTATCTATATCTGTACTTTTTAAGTACTTTTTAAGTATATAGCCACGCCGGGTAATTTATTTTAGTAAATAATAATAAAGTATGAGATCATCGGATGAAGCCCAATACTTGAGATATTTGTAAATAATTGAAGTGTAAATAATTGTGCATGGAATGGTATCTTACTATCTACATAACATTATAATAAAATTTAATAAAATTTAAAAAAATTTTTTAAATATAAAAATATTAAAAAAATATATATATATATAAAATATAAAAATAAAAATAAAAATAAAAAATTAAAAACCTTAAAAAACTCAAATACAAAAATATTAGATAATGGAAAATACTTTCTCAATTGGGGGAACACCGAATTATGGGTATCTGTAGGTGTATGTGATATGGTTCTATTAGGATATTTTGACTGTTTATAAGATATTGTTGCTATTGATATGTGTCTTGAGTGGAAATATTTATATGTCTATGTTATGACAATCTCCCCCTTTTTTGGATTTTTTTATGGTTAAAAAAATATCCTTTTCTACTTATGATATGACACAACAAATTAATTTAGCGACTGGCAACTTCGTAACAAATGTTACGATGGCCCGGTTGGCCGATCATAGGGGAATTGGCCAATCGTCAAACAGTCACCCTTCCTTGAATACTATAGATAGATATTTCAGGCCTGTTGTTCCTAACGTTGAGAAAGCCAAAAAACCTGTAAATTCTTGTTGTTTTGTGAAATCTAGTATTTGTGATCATCCTTCATATAATAGCCATTACAGAAATTTCTGTAAATTTTTATACAAAAAATGTACATCTAGTCGATGTAAACTTTGTCCTATGGTAAATCCTTCTCAAATCTGTAATAACCAAAAATATCGTATAATATGCAAGTCTTATAACTGCATATATTGTATAAAATGCAAGATATGCGGTTTAAAATATATAGGACAAACTAAAAATCAAATTAACGTAAGAATCAACCTACATAGAAGCCAGATATATAGATTGCAGAAAGATCCTTCTTTTGATACATCTATGGAAATTCGTCACTTCAGTGATCATGGTATTGAGGCAATGCAATTGACTATATTGGATATAGTAGTCAACCTTAAAGAACGCCTTTGGTGGGAGAGTTATTACATTCACCATTTCAACACTCTTTATCCTTATGGTCTGAATTCCATGTTATATAATAACAATTATAATTTCGAATATATAAAAAAACACGACTCTAATGTTGTAATCAATAATCAGAAACATAACCACCTAAATGAAAATTTAAAACGTAATAAACGTGGTGGCAGAAAAATAAAATTAAAACTCTCTGACACAATACAAAATCTTATGATTTTTGCTCGAAAATGTGCTGATGGTGAGACAATACAACATACATGGATTAAAAATTGCATTTATGGAGTCAGAAATAGATTTCTGAGAGATATCTGGGATTTTTGTAATAGTGACGTTTTTAAGGAACTTTTTTCACAAAACTTTCATATTGCTGCTATATTCTTAGATTACATTAAATTACGCGCAAAATACTTAAACTTAAATTTAATCAAAAACAAACCTGTTTATATCAATAAAGTATATCTCATTATTAATTACAAGAATAAAAATTTCGATAAAGTAAATATTTCATCTTATATAAATAAATTTCAAGATAAGTTTCCTATTTCTAATACACACATTAAAATCGCTTATAAATATGCTAAACCTTTATGCAGAGATTTCTATAACTATAACACTGTATGTAGAAAGGTATTTTACGATCCACAGCTTTGTTCCTGTACAGAATATTCCAATTTTATCGACTGTCATCATGGTCACGTTATTTCTGGTGATCTTGATCTTTTACAGACATCATCGTTGAAACCCTTCTTCAAACTCGGCACTAAATTTCGCATAGCCGAGTTTCGTTCTATTGGTAGTACACTTACGCAAGATATGGACAGATTCATTTATCGATGTGCAGTGAAATACAGTGTACCCACTTCCATATATAATGAATGGAAATCGGAGGTATTAGATGCCTTTTTTAAAACATATAATAACAATAACTTTGGAAGGAAAGAAGTTGTAAAAAACTACAATAGAAATGAATTGATAACTTTGCAGAAGAAATTCGTAATTACATACGTTGATAAAGTTACATCAAATTATGCATTTACATGTCAACATCTTTATAATAAATTACTGATTGCATGTTACCGGGATCGTGATGTATATATACCTTTACAACTTTCACAGAACGAAATAGAAAACCGTATAAGGGCCTTTTATAAATCTGTAGGTTACACATTGAAATCTATTAAATTTCCTTATGTTACTTTAATACCAAAACTGCATAAAAATCCTGTGAAATTCCGCCCCATTACTAATGGTTATAAAACTTACTTAACAATAGCAAATAATAAACTTCTATCTATCTTAAAAGAAGTTATGATTAAAATAAAAAATAATGGTGTTTATTTCATAAGTAATAGTCTTGAAGTAATAGAAAAAATTAAAACCATATCTGAAGATGTACATTATAAAAGCTATGATTTTAATGATTTGTTCAGTAATATAGATATTAAAGATCTTTTTGCCATTTTGATGGAAGTCTACGAAAAATATAATATGCAAAAACTTATTACTCTAGGTAAATTTAAAACTTTGGTTAATCTAGTACTATTTGAAACCGTCTTATACGATGGTACTAATTTCTACAAACAGCTCCATGGTATACCCATGGGAGGTGGTTGTTCCTCTATTCTCGCCGACATTTACCTCAATAAGTATGAGGAGGGCACACACATTTTAAACGAATTACTGTTCATACGTTACGTTGACGACATCCTTTTTGCCTGTAAAGAAAAAAATTTTATATTGGATTTTGGATTTTATCCAAAAAGTTTAACTTTAACAGAAACACCATACAACCCTGATGAAAGTCTTAATTTTCTTGATTTGTCTCTGTACAAACTTCCTGATAGATCAACTGGATTTCGCCTCTACGATAAACGTAGAGATTTTAAATTTGTTATAAATTTCATTGTTCCTTGGTATTCATGCTTACATAGGAATGTATACAGAAACATAATCTTGAACCAACTTTTGCGAAGCAAAAGAATCAACAGTAATGTTAATGATCGATACAATAGCGATATTAACTTCCTCCATGGTGCAATTGCACAAGGCTTTCCGAAGCGTTTTCTGTGTAACATAATATGCAAATTTTATGATATAACCGTAACTGAGAGCTACCACATATATTTGGATGCCGAACCTCCCGTGTGTTGATCACGTTAGGGAGTCAGTACCATCTTTACACATGTTAAGAATGAGTACATTCTTATATAATAGATAATGTCTAGCAGATGTATTGGTGCTGGATTCGTCATGGTGGATAGTGGTTATGGTATGGTATCTGTTTTGATCATTAAAATCTATGTGTTTGGATTCTTATTGCCTTTAGTTTAGTGAGAGTAGATATAGTACAGTTTTTTAAATACGTGTCTTCTGGGTACTCCACACTTACATGATCTGTAACCTACTTTTTAAAATTCTTTTTTTTGGAATCCTTTTTAGAATCCTTTTGAAATTTTGATACTTCGGTATTCATCTTTGTGCAATATATCGGCTACCGGGAGTGTTGTCTAGACGCAAGCTGGCTTAACCGGGGAGTGGGGGTCACAACCCCCCCCGGCCAATCTTTGATATATTGCTTTCTTTCATTTTTATACTTTTCTGGTATGATATTAAAATCCACATTGTAGTGCAGCATAGCGCCTTATTCGTGTGATTTTCTGGAATTTTGTATCTTTCACTCATTTATACATATTTATTTATATATATATATATATATATATATATATATATATATATATATATATATATATAGTCCCATGAATTCAGTTTAACTCTAAATTAAATTAAATTCTAAAAATGAAGATCATGTTATAAAAATGTCTAATCTAACGTTTAACCATTATATCTTACTGATGACAACACCAGAAATGTTATGAATCTATTATAGACTTCTAAGTAACAACAGCTTTCAGTAACAACATGCAATTTGATTGAAATCCTCTGTGTAACTTAAATTAAGCATGAAATATTTTAAGATATATAAATGAAATACAATGTTACTCAGTAAGTATGTTATATAGAAATAGCAGGCGGGGAAACACGCATAGTGTCGATTACTAGCCACATCCCAGTTGAACCGGGTTTTCGATTAAGACCACTATTTTCGACGCTGAACGTCATACAATGAAACAAGATAAACTGATTAAAATTTACTACTTTAGCATTAGCTTCCCTGTCTTTGGCACAATTAAATATTAATACGAAATACTAATAAATAGTAGTAATTTTACATAATAAAAGCTGTATGCGTGTTTGATCTGTGAAGGAAAATATAAGCGTAGTACGACCAAGAAATTTGGTACACAGCTACGTAAGGATCCAGGAAGGTGCAGCTCACCGTCATTATTACTTCCTCTATATAAGTAGCATAATGTATATGAAACGCATTATGACGGATTCGAAAATTCAAATTCAAGTTTTCCACTGAAGAGCACGTTTCAAGTACCCATGAACTCTAATCGAATGTGTGTGCGTGTGCATGTGTTATCAAGAGTATAGTGTTAAAATTGCATTTACATTGAATGAAAATTCGCTGACATAACAATCATTCAGGGGTTAAAGGAAATTTTTCGTGACTCGTGTATTTTTATTTATTTGTGCCGCGAAAATTATTTTAGTTTAAAACAGACGATTTGGGAATTGAGTGGCATTATCTATATCTGTACTTTTTAAGTACTTTTTAAGTATATAGCCACGCCGGGTAATTTATTTTAGTAAATAATAATAAAGTATGAGATCATCGGATGAAGCCCAATACTTGAGATATTTGTAAATAATTGAAGTGGCCATCAAATGTTGGCCCCATTCAAATATTTTATGACATTGTTTACCTGAATAAAAATATCCTAGTTATTTGACAGATTTTTATTCTGACAAACTGCTTTCTGAAATGACAAGCAAAAACGATTCAATTTCGGTCCATGCAAAAGATTACGCAAATTCAATCACCGGATTTCCTGTTCAAATGAAATTGAGAAAACGCGAGTGCGTCTTTTTGATGCATTATTTTATAAATCTCCTTGTTTCGAGCTGGAACAGTTGATATTGCTTTCATAAATCGGATAAATAAAACTTTTGAAAAGCAATTTTATTTAAACGATCTGCAGAAGAAGAGAATTTATTTATTATGCGGGGTATTCGTATGATCCAATGACATGGAAATTTCAATCAAAATGTATGGAAACATGCCAATTTATCAAAAGCCTTAAAATGACATAATAAAGACAACCGATTGTTTGGTAAAAAAAAGGGGTCTTTAATATTAGCATCATCTATGACGTACATAAAATTACAAATCCAGAGCGCTTACGGAAGTCACTGCATCCTTCATTGCAGGAAATTTCAATTTTACAAACAAAAAAAAAATCTGATGTGGGCAGCACATGATTTTCCTTATATAATGCAATGAATTTACTACAGTAAAAAAATAGGTTATTTTTATAGTTGTTATTTATATTCTTTCTAAGATATTGAATTTTCGTCAATGAGTCGTCATTTCCCATGTCGTCATCATCAATGAGTCATTCATCATTGATTTAGTGTCAATTTTATCCATTTGGCGAGTTTTTCGTTAATTTAGCAACATTTAAAAAAGTCGCCAAGTTGGCGACATTCCTCCAAATTCCTCGCCAAGCGTTATGGACGAAGAAATAAGTTATTCTTGCAGCAGATAAATGATTATTGGAGTTAAAAGTATTACTCAAAATATTTTTTTTTCATGAATGGAACGAGCTAGATCCACGAGAATGATGTCACCCAATTTATCGCATGGCATTACATATGAAAAGCGAACATGTTTCTCAATAGGAAATATTTTTTTTTTATTTTATATGACTTTTTGATAATTTTTTTTTTAAATGTGCAATATCTCGAAAATGGTTCATGTTAGCGTTCTAAAATTTATGTCACTCGTTTTTTAATGAAATATCTGTTTGCGTTACTCTATTAGCGGTTTTGATTTTTTGACGGTTTTTTCAAAATTTCACGCGAAAATTTAGGGAGGTTCTGAACATTCGATTGCATGGAAAAACAATAGGCTTCCAGTGTTTACGAATTGTGATTTTTCCACCAAATTTCGTTCGAATCGATCCATTCGTTCGTTAGTTATCGTCTACACACACACACAGACATCACTTCAAAAGTGTTCGATTCGTGATCAAGGATGCTTGAAACGTGCTCTCCCGTCGAAAACTCGAATTCGAATTTTCGACCCCGGCACAATACTTTCCTTATACATTATGTATGTAAGGAAAATAAGAATGAGTCTTTAATATTAGTATCTCTGTGACTACATAAAATTACAAATCCAGAGCGCTTACGGAAGTCACTACGTCCTTCTTCAGTGGCATGCCACTGAAGGAAATTTCAATTTTACAAACGAAAAATATTTTTCATGGGATTAAATAAATAACTCTGAAATTCAAAAATGTCTAACACAATTAAAATTCTTTATTTACTGCGATAGTGGCGTAGTATATTAATTGCTGGCTTCTTTCTATTGCAATTTCTGCGAATTGTATCTATGGTGATCTATATCGGATATACGAATTTCAGAAAAATCTTTTAGGTTTTAGATGAGTTATATTTTATTTCAGTTATATTCAGTTATAAGTTAAGCTAGTGGATTTGTGCAATATCAAGAATGAACTGGTTTACAAAATAAACGCAAATCAAGAAAAATAAGTGTACACAAGTACGTTTCGGAAATCAACTGGATTCTCCACTTCAGTGCAAAATATCTGAATTTGGATGTCCAAAGAAACGCAAGACTCTGTTGGCCAAAACTGAAATGGCAAAATGAGGTCTCAATACAGTGGCTCCACCTAGTGGCGCTAAAAAGAAATAAAACAAGAAAAATAGAAATTAAAAGGAAAAATGAGCATAAAACCCAAACAAGAAAAAATAAAAGGCAAAAAATATGAACTCATAGAAACAAAGAATTAGACGTAGTCATGCCTTACCTCGGAGAAGTATGGAGTTATAGTCAAATCGTTAACTAGATTTCTGGAGTTTCTATTAAGTTGAAAATTTTCAAAGAAATCCGAATCGAAAACTAAGCAATTTTGAATTAAGGACGCAGAAGAAAATTCAAACCGGCGACTAGTCATCCAACAATGATTAGCAATAGAATACATTTTTTGAATTTTTACACAAATGTAGTGTTTATTAATTGGCATTTTTCTTTTTTTTCTATATCAAAATTTAAAAATCGATTACGTCTTCAAAACACAAAAGTATATATATATTTTTTTAAATTCACGAAAATTTATATGTTTGTAATACAGATTCCATTTAAGGCCTTTATCAAAAAAGTTTTTTGTTAACCTTTCCAATGATGTTAAAATGAAAACTGTTCGATAATATTTTCGATAGCTAAAGCGCCAAATTGTCAAAAATTACTCAAAAATGCAATTCAGCATTAAATAACTAAAAACACATTTGAATTTAAAGAACTTTTTTGATGAGTTGTTTTCCCTCCTGAGACAAGGTACCTCTGTACCAAATTTCATGGCTGTACGTCACTTAGATTTTCCGCTACAGACGACAAAACAGACAAATATCTTCTTTAATCATTTTAGATGAAAACAACAGAATTTTAGCAAAAAATATTATACTATAACTAAAGCAAAATATTAAACATAGCTTCTAACGTCATTTACCATTACAAGTAAAAATATTAAATATATTTCCATGTAAAGAAAAAATGTAAATATTTCGTTGTAAAACAAAACGCCGAAAATGGAGAGACTCATAAAAGATGATGAAAAACTCAAAATATTCTATCTTAAATTCATTTATTATATTTAACAAAAAATATTATACTATAACTAAAAAAAAATATTAAAAATATGGCTTCTAACTTCATTTACCATTATAAGTAAAAAAATCTGTTTTCCATGTAAAGAAAAACTGTAAATGTTTCGTTGTAAAGCAAAACGAAAATAGAGAGACACTTAAAAGATGAGGAAAAACTCAAAATATTCTATCTTAAAATTCATTTATTATATTTAACAAAACATATTATACTACAACTAAAGCAAAATATTAAATATAGCTTCTAACTTCATTTGCCATTACAAGTAAAAAAAAAGTAAATCTGTTTTCCATGTAAAGAAAAAATGTAAATGTTTCGTTGTAAAACAAAACGAAAATGGAGAGACTCCTAAAAGATGATGAAAAACTAAAAATATTCTATCTTAAAATTCATAAATCCTGCATAAAGTAAAAAGCATACTTTACATGCAAAAGTGAAATAAAAAGTTTATCGAACAAAGAAGTTGGTTGCCAGAGGGTTCTTGGAAAGACTGTGATAAATGGCGAAAAATAATAACGACCCCACACCAATCAGAATATTTCCTTTATTCTGTGACAACATCATGAATATATTACTTCTATCTTAGTAAGACTAGGTATTAAAATAAACGAAATAAAGGATTGATATATGTTCTATATATTTTCAATGTTCTATATGCACTTATTTATTTTTTTTAAAAAGGGTGTGTAAGCTCCGGCCGCAGAATATTCGTAGTCTACTGCATCATTTTGCCTGGTTCGTAGAATTTTATAAAATAATATTCTGACTTCTGTATCAAAATAAAAAAATGTAATGTGAGCAGCACAGGACTTTCACCACATAATGCAATAATTTTACTTTAATGGTGCGTAAACGAATTCACGGTGTACAAGATCATCAGGATAATAATGATGCCATTTAATTAAGACAGCTGAAATTGAAACTGGACACTTTATGCAACTTATCAACCCCAAAAGAACGACTTATTTATAACCAGTTACAAAATGCAACAGGCATTTAATATCCTATGAAATTGGCGAATTTTTGGAGGACAAAATACTAGACTATTATAAAAAGTGCCTCTACTTGTGAATGGAACGAACTAGATTGATCTATGAGAAAAATATTAGCAGATATATTTCAGAATTTTGCATTTAGAAAATGAGCATATTTGACGATAATTTCTTTATGTTATTATTAAGTTATTTGAAAAACATGCAGTATTTTTGTTATTTGCTTTCTAATGCAAAATTACATACGAAATGATTACTTAACAATATTGATGGTCTTGAGTTTTTATCCATTTTTTCAAAAGTTAATTTGAAAACCGTGCATTATTTCGAGATTGGTTGATGCTATCATTCTAAAGTTTATATTATTCGTTTTCTAATAAAAATTTACGCTTGAAATAATAACTTATTTATCATTATTGCGGATTCTGATTTGTTAATGTTTTCTTTTTTCAAAAATTTATTCGAAAATTGGGGAAGGGCGTGTTCAGAACATTTGATTGCAGTTGCATTTAATAATATCCCAATATTTATTGTTCATAATAATTGTACTAAATTATTTTGGGAACCACCATTCATTCGTGGGGTAGTGCTTCCGCAGACTTTCACACAGTCACACACTAACGTACACACACATACTAGCATAATACATACACACTAATATACATACACACACACAGTCATCCCCTCATAAATGTCCGATTTTTGTTCAGGAATGTTTGAGATGCGGTCTTCAGTCGAAAAATCGAATTCAAAATTTTGACCATGACAGTATGCATTATGCTCTATATACATATCCCTTCACACTGCATTATGCACAATGTCCTAAACATTATCATTTGTCGCGCTACCAATCGCGATTGCTGCATTTTGCGAAGGAAAGTTGAATTTGGTGATTAAAATTTGGCGACAGATTTGGTGAAAATGTTGGCAATTGCGAATTCCGCCAATGTCAAAAGGAAATATCGTGGTATAAATCGTAATGTGTATTACTACACCCTTTCCTTTCCCAAAACAATGACCTTTGGATTTCGAGAATTAATATAGACATTTTTCAAATGGAACGTCAAAATAAAATTTGGCGAATAAAAACTCTATTTGGCGAAAGAAGTCAAAAATCTAGAGCAACCCCTGCATTATACTACATATATAGTATATATATACTATATATATAATTGGCATGATTTTGCATGGATAAAAAGGAGGTAGGGAATGAATTTGATCCAAAACAGGCGATTTGTAAATTCACTGGTGTTATCTGTATTATTTTAGCAGTAAGCGTTTTACTTACGACACGGGCAACGCCGAGTGATTCTTTCTAGTTTTATAATAGACTGAACTCAAATTCCACGCCATAATTCAGAATATTTATTCTGCTAAAAATTATAAATAATGCTGAACCTTAAGGAACGTCGACGAGAATTAGATTCTTCTAGAACCGAAATGGAAGATAATATTATAAATGAACATTTGCAAAACGTGACATTCCATGAAACATTCGGTCGATTGAGCATAAGAACTCGGAATTTAATAAAGAGTCGGAAGACAGTACAAGTTGAAGAGTCTGCAATTCGATGATGGCGGATCGGAAAAAAGGATTATGGATGACAGATAAAGATGGAGGACGGCGAATGGGTTCGAAAGCCCAGACCATCCGACTCATCCTAAGACATAGAGCAACTTAATGGATGGCCGGACGGCGAATGGGGTGAAGCAATCCTATCAAAATGTTGAAGAAATGGAATTACCGCGCCAGTTTTTTTATTTAAGAAATTTTGCGTGTGTGGCGGGCATGACACACATTTGTTAGTAGCATCGCCACAATTTTTACATGATACATCCAAATCCATTCGGCAATGGGGTAGAAATTTAAGAGAGACCGGAAGTTTGTTATCGCAAACTGGCGAACATCCTAATGCTGTTGTGACGGATGAGACTGTTGATCGTGTGCGTGATTCATTTTCTGGGAGTCCACTTAAATTTATTCGGCAGACTAGTATTTATTTTTTGAAAACTATTTATTTTGAAAAAAAGACTGCAGGCTACAGGACGTGGTCCCAGTTACAGAGTGCAGGAATTCAAATACATTAAAAAATACAGATTAAAATACCATAAAATACATTAAAAAGTTAAAATACATTAAAAAGGAAAGCAAACCTTCAACAACAATTGATCTTCATAAACAGATTCACATAAATACATACAATAAAATACAGGATGTTTATAACAAATGCTTTTTAAAATCCATCTCCGATGAATAAAAAATATCCTGATTATCAGGGAAATTGTTGTATAATTTAGAAAAACTAATAATTGCACAATTACATCCAATATTCGAATTAAAATTCATTACAGCAAATAAGTTAATGCTTCTTGTTGTATACTGAGGAGCACGAAACCCATCCCATCCAAAACAGGGGAACAGTCAACTCGGTCACCAAACAGATTCCTGAAGAATGAAAACAGAATGTAATCCCCTCTGTTCCGTAAGCTTTTTAAACCAAACAAATCACGTAGAAAAGTAGCAGATAAGGTATAACAACGAATGCGAGTTTTCCTATAATAAAGATACCTCAAAAAATAATTTTGAATGATCTCGATCCTGTTTGAGTGAACGGCGTGAAAAGGCCTCCAAACCACAGACGCATATTCAAGCCCAGACGTGACAGAGGCATTGAAAAGCACAATAATGGTATTTTCATTTGTAAAATCCTGAGTAATTCTCTTAATGTAACCCAGTAACGAACTAAAGATCCTTCGTTTCACAGTTCATGATATCGTTCATAAACGGCTGCGTTTGCGTGCATATAAGCTTCAACTTCTGCAACACTTGAAGCCAAATGATCACCACCTAAGATGGAATTTCGAGGCTGAAATGATAAATAGTATTGAAGAGACACCCAATTATCTTGAGCGTGTTTTCTTTAGTGATGAATCCTACTTTTACACGTGCGGGAAAGTTAACAGACATAATTGCCGTATGTACGCAAATGTTGGTCCATTTTTTTTTCGTGGAGCACACAGTTACGGGACAAGTTTATCTTGATATGTTGGAAAACTTTACTGTTCCACAAATTTTATCGAGTTTCCTGTTCCAACAGGACGGCGCTCCACCCCACTATCAGGGAGATGTTATCGCGTTTTTGAATGAGCCATTTGCGGGACGTTAGGTTGGAGGAGGGGGGGACCAATTGCCTGGCCACCAAGGTCCCCGGATTTTACCCCATTAGACTCTTTTGCCTGGGGATTCATTAAATCCGTTGTGCATCAACAAAAAAAAATGAAACTGTGGATGAGTTGAAGAAGCGTATCAATCAAGCAATTCGTCTAATAACTCCTGATATGCTACGAAACACTTGGCGAGAACTCGATTACCGTTCAGACATGTGTCGTGCTACAAAAGGTGCACACATCGAACTGTATTGATATTAAAGAAACTTGGTGAGATATTATTTTTATTGAAATACTTTTTTTTAATTCTAATGAGTAGTTCCTGTAATTATAAGCCATAACTTTTGGATAATTTTAGCCCGGACACCCTGTACAAATTTGTCGGTTTTTGAAGGTTGTAGTAGCGTAGCGTGATGTTATTGATTGGGGAGGCTGTGCGATGGACGTTTTAACTTGGAAAAGGTTTTTGTATTGTAAGTGGCATTTATATTGCAATTCGCACTTTCAATAAGTTTTATTTCCTTGGTGGGTAAAATAAAATCATTTATCATAAAGAGGCTAAGAGTGAATGAAATGCAGGATATTTTAAAATATGCTACCTATGTAAGATAAATACGTACAAAATATAACATTTTAAATATTTCCTTATTTCTAAATTAGTCGAACGTTTGCAACCATTTTATTAAATATGAAGTCATGGTCTCTTCCCCCTCGGAAAATGTTCTTCGGGCGCCCATGTAAGAAAGAGTGCACTGAAAATTGGTCAGAAATCTGGAACATAAGCTTAGTTGAAAATCATTGCAGTCGACAATGTCCTTAAATAATATTGTATATTAATTATTTACAATTACTGTACTATAAAAACTTAAAAATATCTTATAATGCAATAATATTTAATATTTACAATAATGCAATAATATTTAATATTTATAATAATGCAATAATATCTAATATGTACAATATGTTAAGAATCCGATAGAAATTTATCTACCACTTTTATTTAACTGAGATTCTTGTGTCACATAGGATTTTAGGGAAATCAGGTTTATTCTTCCTAAAACTCCAAAATACGTAAACGGATGCTTCGTCATATTGATGCTTATTTAAAGAGCTAAGTCTACTTAGCAAACTGTTTCAGTTTAATGGTATTGTTTATTAGTATATTTCTTCGTTCTGATATTATTTATAGTTAAGTAAATGCTAGGTCAAATGATTCAAATTTTTTAGTATTACAAATAATGATTATTTTCTGCGCATATTAATTTATAGAATCGCGTTTGATCCGAAATGGAAGATCTATTAGCCTTGCCCGAGAAATGTTTTTTCAAACTACTCACATCTCACATCCAATCATTGACTGTTTACAAAGGGTTGAAAATGAAGGAAGCAATAGTCCCATCTTTCTGTAAGCTATCTTCCATGTTAGTTAATCAGCTAGGGAGGAGTTTAACAATTGGGTGGGTTAAATACCATGTTTTTCCTTATAGAACACGAAGGCTGGATGATTTCAACTTCTGAAACATTAAAATATACGGTAAAATACTTTGAAAAGTGTCACCTCAAGCAAGTAAAAGGTAACAATTTTCTAAATAATACATATATATTCCCAAAGTTATTTAAAAAATTATAATAGGTAAAAGTATGTTTGAATAATTCTTCAAATTAGATTTTAAACAGGGAAGACTCAGCTTTTTAGCCTCAATATACGGTATGCTACTGGAAGGTTGGTTAAACACTACTGTTCGAAATAACAGACACATTTAAAACTTAACTTTTATATTGAAGGTTGCTTGGTTAAACTTTACTACAGCAGAGACTTGCTTTCTCTAAAATAACAGACACATTTAAAACTTAACTTTCATATTAAAGGTTACTTGGTTAAACTCTACTACAACAGAGACCTACTTTCTCGAAATAACAGACACATTTAAAACTTAACTTTTATATTGAAGGTTGCTTGGTTAAACTTTACTACAGCAGAGACTTGCTTTCTAAAAAATAACAGACACATTTAAAACTTAACTTTTATGTTAAAGGTTACTTGGTTAAACTCTACTACAACAGAGACCTACTTTCTCGAAATAACAGACACATTTAAAACTTAACTTTTATATTGAAGGTTGCTTGGTTTAACTTTACTACAGCAGAGACTTGCTTTCTATAAAATAACAGACACATATAAAGCTTAACTTTTATATTAAAGGTTACTTGGTTAAACTCTACTACAGCAGAGACCTACTTTCTCGACAACAGACACATTTGAAACTTATTTTTATTTTCCCTGCAACACATGGTAATGTATAGGAAAAGTATTGGAATTATGCCGAAAATCGCAACTCGAGTTTTCGACGGATCTACACGTTTCGAGACCTCTAAAATACAAAAAACTATTTTTTGCTTAACGTCTGTGTGTGTATCTGTGTGTCTGTCTTTCTGTGCAGGTATTGTATCCACTCTAATTAAAAAATTAATTGATCGAACTTCATAAAATTGGTTAAGTCAGTCACTTGTAAGCGAATCTGGTGTTGATTAGTTTTGGGTACGACTCGGGATAAAAATATATGCCATTTTTTTTTTTTTTTTTGCGAAATGGCCCGCAAAAATTTGCCTTTATCCATTATAGCTTAAAAACTAATGAACCGATTTTCACAAAATTCGGTAGATAAGTCGATTGTGGGATACCCTGGTGCTGGTTACATTTTGGTATGATTCGGAGAAAAATGACATGCCTTTTTCTGCAAAATGGTCCTCAATAATCGTCAAAATCTAAAATCAAAAACGCTCAAATATATCCATTAAATGCTTGTTTTATATGTAATTTTTGACGAAGAAAAGAATAAGACCAACCCCATTAAACTAGGACTAGCCGTTCTTGAGCCGTTCGTTAGTTTTTCGTATTTTCTCTACGCCATCTTTGAAAATAAGTCCAGTTACCAAATGAGAACGAAAATTGAATTTAAAGTGAATTAAATTTAATTAAAATAAAGAGAACGTGGATATAAGTCTGCAGGGAAAGTCAAGTGCTGCCCACATCAGATTTTTTGTATTAAAACATAGGACAGTTAAAAATTACACATCGTAAATCATAAAACTTAACAGAAACAACAAGCACACAACTATAATAGAAGGTCTTTATTTCACTTCCTATAAGACGTACAAAATTTCAAAAAAGCCAGAGCGCTTTCGAGCGAAAATACGCTCTTCATCAGTGGCTAAATGGAAATAGAAATGATCGTTCATATATAGACCAGAAAAGGTAACAAATTTGCATAAATGCAATTATCAATAAACTTCCGTTTATCTAAGGTGAATCCAAAAATACAAAACATTTTAAACAGATTCAAAATTGAACATAAATCACGAAAAGTACAGTACAAATTTTACAATTCTATTACAGAAATTTCGAATTCTAATTTTTTTTATAAAAATAGAGGGGGGGGGGGCAGTCAGGCCCGATCCCCGAGAGGAGGACGTCAAAGATAACTATGCAGAGACTTGAATTGCATGGAGTCGGGAATGAGAGGCCAAGCATAACTTAAAATCTGAACGGGGTCAAAATTACAAATCAACTCGCGGTAAATATAAATAAAGAGGGATTCAAAAAGGAGAATTTTACGAGGGTTATTACAACGCATAAGAAGGAAAGTTCTTTCAATAATGGGCCGGAAATATTCTTTAACAACAAAATGAGCCGTAGAAAGTTTACCACCTTTGACATCCCTTGGATGTTCTGCCAAACGGATACCAATAGTACGTTTTGTACTACCAATATAAAATCTGCCGTTTGGCAGGACATGCTTGGGATGTCAAAGGTGGTAAACTTTCTACGGCCCTTGCTCATTTTGTTGTTAAAGAAAATTTCCTGCCCATTTTTGAAAGAACTTTCCTTCTTATGCGTTGTAATAACCCTCGTAATATTCTCCTTTTTGAATCCCTCTTTATTTATATTTACCGCGAGTTGATTTGTAATTTTGACCCCGTTCAGATTTTAAGTTATGCTTGGCGACTCATTCCCGACTCCGTGCAATTCAAGTCTCTGAATAGTTATCTTTGACGTCCTCCTCTCGGGGATGGGGCCTGACTGCCCCCCCCCTATTTTTATAAAAAAATTTTGAATTTGAAGTCTGTAATAGAATTGTAAAATTTTTACTGTACTTTTCGTGATTTATCCTCGATTTTGAATCTGTTCAAAATGTTTTGTATTTTTGGATTCTCCTTAGATAAACGTAAGTTTATTGATAATTGTATTTATGCAAATTTGTCACCTTTTCTGGTCTATATATGAATGATCATTTTTGTTTCCCTGTAGCCACTGATGAAGAGCGTATTTACTCTCGAAAGCGCTCTGGCCTTTTTTAAATTTTGTACGTCTTATAGGAAGTGAAATAAAGTCCTTCTATTACAGTTGTGTGCTTGTTGTTTCTGCTAATTGAAATCAGGCGTGATGCCAATTTACTTATTTACATAAAACTTAAGCCTGTGGTTAATCATAACACACGTAGTGGCGAATTTGCTAATCAGCTGGATGTGTGTGTACATTAAAAGAAAGGAAAGCAGATCAAGGTGGGAGAAATATCTCGGTTAAATATATTCACCTGCCTGACGTCACCAAGCAAGCGATTTGCCAATGACGGCAGGCACGAATCATACATATTATGGAAATGTAAAAACAAATTATTATGCATATTATAATAAAGTTTGAAAGTTCAAATAAAGTTTAAAAACGTGTGAAAGTTAAAAGTAGTATTTGAGTCACCACAAAAGAAATGTGCGGCATCGAAATACGAAAATTTACGTAGGTTTTATCTAATTAAATTTTAAACTATATTTTTAAACAGGGGTGAATTTTTACTTTCTCTTGCTATTATAGGCAGAAAGTATTTAGTCTGAATCAGAACATAAATGACGAAGTGATGAAACGTTTGCAGTCGTACTCAATCGGACAAGTGAGCGGTGGGCGCGAGTATGTATACTGACGTATAGAGTATATATCGATGAATAAAAGTCGCGAATATGGAGGTAAAAGTAAGAAGTTTAAGCTCCATAGTGAGAAAATGCGAATAGCATTTGAGACAGTTGTTCAAGTGCCGCTGAGATAAAGATAAGCACCCTGTTGCTGTTGTTGTTATATATGGCTTTTTTGGAAATAAATCCATTACATAACTGGCATTTCACAATGATACGAAGGTAGAAATACAAAACAGAGAAAACTAACTAAACTTAAAACAAAAATATTACAAATCAAACAAACACAAAGACCATGAGAAGAGGTCGAAGAGGGGTTCGCAACCTCAGGGACAGTTCATAAAAATAATCATCCTTGTTTTGCATGTATTTCTAGGGTGAAAAGTTCTATTTAAGCTGTTAATTTTGTAGAAATAAATTAGTATCGCAATGCAAATTAGAACTGAAACAATAAGGAATATTCTTACGCATTCAAAATTATTTTACCTTTCTATTTATTTCTATCTTCCTATATTCTGAACTCTATCTTACAACTGGAAAAAATACTGATTAATTAGGGAATCTTAATTTAAAACTAATCAAATATAACATATACTCAATACCATGCCTCACTAATGAATCAAATGGAAACAACGGACTCTTTACTAACACTAGCGGCACCTAGATATACTGTAATTCTCAAAGCGTTGTGGCATTTTCAAGCGCTTTATTCATAGGAGTTTCATCACCTTCTCTTTAACTCCATGGTCGCGAATATAAAATCTAAATTTTTACACCTTCTACCAGAATTATTTTATAGCATAATTGAAAGGATATCTATATAAATAAAAATGAAAATCTGTCTGTCTGTCTGTCTGTCTGTTTGTCCCATCATCACGGCAGAACGGCTGAACCGAATTTGATGAAATTTTGTGGATAGCCTAGAAATAGCCCCACTTAAAATTTAGTCTACGGTTGGAATTTCTACGACCAGTGGTTCTCGAGATATTAGTAAAAAACTAAACTTTCGTTTATCTCATCATCACGAGAGAACGGCTGAACCGAATTTAATGAAATTTTGTGGGTGGCCTTGAAATAGCCCCCCATAAATTTTGTCCAAGTTTCGTGTTTCTAAGACCAGGGGTTGTCGAGATATTAATGAAAAACGGAACTTTTTTATAGGAGTTCTACTCTCCAACTCCGTGGTTTATCCAAACGGAGAGGATAAAAATCGTTTGTTTAAAACGTCAAAGGGAATTAAAACTTTATTTTTGAGTTTGATGCAGGATTTTTGCATTAAATAGTCACTATCTGAAAGCATGAATTGTTTGAAACATGAATTTAAATGAAAAAATCTACCGCCATGTTTTATATTTCACAAGCTTTTACTCAACGATTAGAAGTATAAAGAAATTAAAATGGTTATTTAATTTCGCATTTTATGAGGAAGATTCTATCTTATGTTGCTCGACAAAGGAATGAAATTAAATGTGTTTGTTAATGATTATTATTATTTTTTCGATTTGAATAATAAATAAATGGATATTAAAATATATCTTATAAATGAACGGTTTGATTTTTTTGAATTATATTAATTGCGAACTGCATACATCACGTTCATGTATTTTAGCAAAGAGGTTTTAAGCTTATATATTGTGTTTAGCTAATAAACTTATATTCTGTTTACTCAATAAATTCATTTATCCAATTGTTTAAACAGAAAAAGAGTAGAATGGGTATATCTTCTAATAATATTTTAGTGTTTTCATTTAGTATATACAAACTGGATCGCGATATTTTATTCAGATCTGCGAATTTTGAGCTACGGATTTGGCTGGATATCGCTAACTTGGCAAATTTCTTAAAAGTTGCCAAATTGATTGAAATGTTCCCAAATTGATAAAAATGACGTGAATCAATGAATTTTATTTTGTTTTGTTAAAAGAAAGTACTGAAATGGTGTTTCGTTAGCATTTGTCTGTCCGTCCAACCGCCCTACTTAGTAACCCATTTAGCGAATTTTTAAAATGTCACCAAATTGATAAAAATATTTATAAATCCATAAAAATATTTTGAAATTGATAAATTGCCCTAAATAAACGAAATTGTGTTTTTTTTAGGGGATAATATTTTGATGATGGTTCGTCAATTTATCGCCAAGTGGGACTGTCAGTTCTACATTCCCACTTGGCGATAAATATGGCGATTTTTTAAAATGTCGCCAAACCTTCATTAGAGATATTCAGACGATATTTTGACCACCAATTTATTTGAAGCAAATCATAACATGTCGCTTAACAACGGATTTAAGTTTAACGTGTTTATGAGGAAGAAGATTTTTATTAAATCTTTTCCGATTTTAATGATGAAGATATGTATATAAAATAAATTTCATTGCCATCGTATTTTTGACTGGATAATATCAATTACGATCTTCATGATTAAACATTATTATTATTGATGTTTTCGGGGATTATTGATTCAGAGACTATTGATATTTTCAATTTCTTATGGCATTGTTTTATTGCGGCAAAAATTGTTGAAACTTATATATTGTACGTTGTATGAGTAATCTTCTACAAATGCACGGGTATATCTTTTAATGTAAGAGAATATAAGTAGTACATGTATATTGGCATATATTGGAATCAAGCCTTCCGGTATGAAGATCACGAGGATTATTGATATTTTTAATTTATTAAGTAATCTGTTATATATTGGCAAAATTTTTTCAAACTAAATATTATAATACGGGTAATCTTTTACTAACACTAGGACATATCTTCTAATCTATGACATTATAAGTAGTACGGGTTTATCTTCCCATATAATTTTTGCACTTTCATTTGGGCACATATTGGAATTAATTATTGCCTACTGGTTTAAAGATTACGGATTTATTGATATTTTCAATTTATATATGTAATCTACTAATACAGGTTATATCTTCTAATATTCGCGTATATAAGTAGTACGGGTCCCATACAATACGCTATTATTTTGCATATATTGATTCAATTCCATACTTTTTATAAATTTGCTTACAAAAAGGCCAGGATATTTTATTCTTCAGATCTAGCTGTGAAGATAATTTTGTATAGTGAGAACAGAGATCTTTAGGTTTCTTTTTAGGAGCATTGTATTAAATATTTTAACAGAATATTTTGATTAAACATGTCAATTTGTATACTATAGGGATTTGCACATGATTGTGAATTTTAAGTTTATTTATATTATATACTCCGTATGAAGAACGGGTATGCTGCTAGTATATAATAAGAAGAAAAATTACATATTGGGAACTTTATTGAGTTCAGCAATGCAAATAAGTGGCACCTGCTTATCATAATTCCGTTTCATTCCGATCACATTTTTTTCATGATTTACTTAGACACTGGCATATTCACAACTCATTTTTACTCCTATAACGTGAACAACCCAACTGAACGATGACGAGCTTATATATCCTCTGTCGAAATTTCTGGATAAAAAATGCGTACCTCGTATCGTTCTTAGCCAATCTATAAAATTCAAACAGTTTCCAGAACTCGCTAAATATTACCAAGTTGGCGACATTGTGCTAAATTCGTGACAAATAACACCGAATTTGTCGCTAAGGTCAGATATTTTGGATCTTCAAAACAGTGGTAGATTCGTAACAATATGGTTGTAATTCCGTTACATATTTTCTTTTCATTGCGTCACATTTTTTTCACGATTTACTCCATACCCTGTGCCCTAAGATGTTTCACATCAATATAAAAAATCTGATGTGTGCAGCACATGGCTTTCCTTATTTAATGCAATGGATTTACTACTTTTACAGCAAAAAAAAATAGGTTATTCTTATAGTAGATACTTATATTCTTTCCACGATATTGAATTTTCGTCAATTAGTCGTCATTTTCATTGATTTAGCATCATTTGTATCCATTTGGAGAGATTTTCGTTAATTTGGCAACATTTAAAAATCGCCAAGTTGGCGGCATTCCGTCAAATTCGTCGCCAAAATCTCGCCAAGCGTTATGGGCCGGAGAAATAAGTTATTCTTATAGCAGATAAATGACTATTAGCGTTCAAATACAAAAGTATTACTCAAAGTATCTTTTCTCATGAATGGAACGAGCTAGTTCCACGAGAATGGTGTCAGTCAATTTATCGCATGATATTACATCTGAAAAATGAACATGTTTCTCAACAGTGAATATATTTTTTTTAATTCATGGGATTTTTTGACAAATTTAATTGAACAATGTGCAATATCTCGAGAAAGGTTCATGCTGGCGTTCTAAAATGTACGTCAATCGTTTTCTAAGGAAAAATTACATAAGAAATATATATTTGCGCAACTTTATTAAAGGTTTTGAATTTTTGATGATTTTTTCAATATTTTACTCGAAAATTTAGGGGGTTTCTGGACATTTGATTGCATTTAAAAACAATAGACTTCCAGTATTAACGGATTGTGATTTTTGTACCAAATTTCATTCGAATCGCTCCATTCTTTCGTTAGATATCGTCTCCACAGAATCACTGACACACACACACACACACATACACATACTTTCACACACGCACACACACACATACTTTCACACACACACACACAGACATTACCTCAAAAATGTTCAATTCTTGATCAGAGATACTTGAAACGTACTCTTCCGTCGAAAACTCGAATTCGAATTTTCGACCCCGTCACAATACTTTCCTTATACATGATGTATATAAGGAAAGTAAAAAATCAGTCATTCGTAAAAGTAAAAGAAAATGAATAAACAAAAGGATCAAATCAAATCTTATATCCATCATATCGCTTTTCTTCAAACCCTATCATTTTAGGATACATCATCAAAATATCGGATAGTGTGCAAATGAAAATCCTGATCGAATAGAAAAAAGGATTCGTTGATATCCTACAAAGCAATTGTAAAGATAATAACAAGTGAAAATAGAAAAGGAGGAAACAAATGAAGTTATCGCGAAATTGGATGAAAACTGATACACGGCGTCTGCAGTATAGCAAAGGTCAAAGAGGATGATGGATGACGAAGAAAGGATTATCTTCCTCTGATCTATTTTTGTTAAAACCTGAAACTGACTTTAATACTGACCTGAAGTTTAGAATTACCGTGTTTTCGAGTATAGTAAAGGATATTTACTTTCTAATATTTTAGTTTAGAGAAAGTATTTTATTTTTCCTAAAATGTTTAAATTCAAGATTTTGGGCGTAGATACACATTTTAAGAATTGGTAAAGAACACTTGTTTTAGCGTCGCATCGAAGCAGCGATCTTCTGCTGGTCGGACGAGTAGGTGGTTTGAAAGATGATTATCTACAGTGGTACAGATAATTTTTAATAAAAAAAAATAAATGTGGGCTGCATATGACTTTTCCTACATCAACGTAGTCTCTTATTTGTCATATCACCCGTATATTGAAAATGTTTGCTTAACCTTTTGCTTACGAGTGGGACAGCGTCAATCTCAAACGAAGAACCTCTCAAAAAGACAGGTATTTGACATACCCTATCCCAAATAGTTCGATCCCTCTTTGCAGACATTGGCGTCCATGGACGCCAGTGTCTACAAAGGGAGATCGAGCTGTTTGGGGTAGGGTATGGCAAATACCTGTCTTTTTGAGAGGATCTTCGTTTGAGAGTGACGCTGTTTCACCCGTAAGCAAAAGGTTAAAAATCGTAGGTTTTTTTAAAAATAATAGATACGTTGTACTATTGAGATCTTAGTGATTGCTCCGTCTACTTATTGGAGTAAAATTGTTCAGCCGCCATTGTAAAGAACACATGTCTCAGTTGCTTACGAACCTGGATTCTCACTTAATTGAGCAACAATCTAGATAAGGAACTACTTGGGTTAAATTATTTTCTTCTAAATTTAAAATACTGCAAATTACATAAAATCAAATAATTTTAAAATCTGATTTTAAATTTTAGAGTCCGGTGCAATATTTTCCCCACGCATAAATACATATTATAAGAAAAGTAATTAGAATTGAATAAAATGTGGAAAACTGTAAATTCGATTTATAACTTAGATTGATCTGTTTGACTTATATATTGCAACAGAAGTATTTTTACATGGAATTATTAACAAGAGATAATATATTTTATTTAAATGAATTATTTTGTTGTATTTTTTTTTCTTATTATTGGAAGACACACTAAGCATTTTGTTATGAGCGTCTGACGAGGAAAAGTTCATTAAAATTAATAAATAAATGTGTAGTAACATTTTGAAATAAATTTTATTTTTTAATTAAACTCGCATGCTTGAAAGAATGATAATTAAATCTACAGTAAATGAGTCTAGTCCCAAAAAATGAGACAATGAGTCGAAATCCACAGAACATGGATCGAAACTTCTCAGGAAATCTGGAAATGTGAAAACTGTTTGCATATTAGTAAACTTAGCTCAAATAGTTATTTCATACTGACATTAACATAAATCAATTCTCAACTAAGCATATTTTAAATGTCAACGAAAAATTTCATGATTTTACTCTTTGCTCTTGTTTACTCTTTAAAACAATTGCTGAAATTAATCGCCCTTTATGTTCTTCAATCAAAATTTAAAATTCGAGGATCACACATTTTCCAATGATTAAGTTTTAGGCGGTTTTTAAAGTTGCATTTCTTTCAAACAATTAGTAAACGTATTTTAAGCAGATAATGTCTTTAGAAGATTATCGAATTTCGATACAAAAATATCAATTTGATTGCAAATTAACATTTAGATTTCTCAACATTGCCTATAGAAAAGTGGATTGCGTTGAAATAAAATCACATTTTGCTTCATTCTTTTCTTCTCAGTAAAAATGTCGTACTGGTGCTGATTTAATTTCACTGCGATTCAAGAAGAAAAACTGGTTCTTTACACGAAACGGCTCATAAAAATTGAAATAAATTAAAAAAAAATTAATATACTTAAATATAGTAATTAAATGCTCATTTCATATTCAATTTTTTATGACAAAACGAAACAAATAATTAGCAATACCTAAGTATGAACCGTTCACGAGGTGATTTTGAATTTCCGCGGTTTTAAACCCTTGCAAACTGTATCAAATGTCTTAAAAACTGGGTATTTTTTGTAATTCCAAATTCTGTGTAAGCTATGTAATAAGAGTGCAACGTGTTCTTGTCTTATCAGACGCTTGGTGATACACACTTATAATATCGGCTATGGGACACAACCTAACGAAGACAGATTTTTGATTCATCTCTCTTAAACGGAGGAATTGGATTATTTAGTCTTTCCAGATCTACCAGATGCTCCCCCCCCCTGAGATCAAGAAAACTGAATTTTTTTCACAGTTTCAGTATCGGTAACTTAACTGAGATTGGGTGGAACTTAACAAAGCTGGATTTTTGATTGTTCTTCCGGGAGTAAGCAAAATTATGAGACTGAAGATATTTTCCAGGCCCTTCAAAAGTCCTCCGGATGGTCTAGTGGACTGAAACCATGCACATTTATAGTATTAAATACGGGACAGAACCTATAGGAGCTATTTTTGATTTAGACGACTATTTCCGATGCTAAGCAACATACATCGTTAAACACAATAAAATATATTAAAAAGAGTAGTGAGTAACTCTGTTATTCGTTATAGATTGATGGCAAATTCTGAATATTATTTGGATATTACTTGAATATTGCTTGCATATTTTGAATGAGAGAAGGTTTATGTGTGTGACGATAGTGTAAGGTAACTAGGAAAAAATTTCGAATTTTTTGCTTTTACTTTTTATTTATTTATTTTTTTATTGTTCAATTTATCAAATTTGTCGAATACGGTTTATTTCTTATGAATCGGACCCCGAATGACGAAGTTATCAATGATGAAACGTTTGGATGTAACGTTTGAAGTCACTCCACTAGTCGAGTATGCTTGTTGGCATACTAGTGAATGACGCAGATGTTGCAGTTCTAAGATTTTAACATTATTACACTTTTCTACCAGAATTGTGTAATAATGCAGTTTAAAGGGTATATGTAATCAGAAGAAAACTGCATATCAGTTCTGTATTAAGTTCTGCAGATACTTTCACTCGCACTACGTCAGAAACTCAACTGAATGATAACGTGCTTATATAGCCTATGTCTTTCTTGCCTCGACCCAGACCACCCGACCTACCCACGGTGAAAGGAATCTGTTTTGATGGCGAGGACAGTGCCATCCAATTTAAACCAGAAACCAGTGGGGACTACATCCACATGGAGCGCACCCTCCTTCCACCAACCTCTCGGAAAGATCGAGCCCACAGATTTAATGTGGCTGTACTCCGGGTAAACACGGGGATAGTTTAAGAAGAGCCGGGAATCGAACTTGTGTCCTCCAAGTACAATCCCTGTACTTTAACTACTGGGCTATCCAGCTCCATATATGTAGAAAATTCTCGAAAAGCAGATAAATCGTGAAGTTATTAGTCAGTTTACAAAATTCAAGCAGTTTTTAGAACTCACCAACAGTCGCCAAGTTTGTGATATTTCGCCAAATGCTTCGTCAAGATAAGAGAATTTGTCACCATGATCAAGTGGCTCAGACATTCAAATTATTACAATGTTTTTTTTGTTAGGTATTTGTAACAATAGGATGTCCCTTCCGTTACACATTTTCGTTTTATCCTTGTCACATTTCTTTGATGAGTTTCTTCGTACTCCGCGCTTTTCAGATATTTCAGATCAAAAAGAAAATAATGAAACGTATATCATATTTATTCTGGAGCTTTTGAAGATTACCAAACTGTATTGATTTTCTCCAATGGAACGCAAGATAGGGAATTGATAAATGAGAACTGTTATGACAGGGGATTTCAACGCAGAAATGTTCATATCAATTTCTGAGATAATTATATAAATATTTATTATGGCAGAATACATAATGTATCTCTTTTGTGTAACTGGAAATGACAATTTAAATGTAATCGAAATTCTAAATAGCAACACAGTATACAATACTGACAAACACATAATTCTGAAATCCGGCAGTCAGAGAAGTAGAGCACTTATGTGTCAGAAACTTTGAATACTTGAGGTTGAAAGTGTATTTAAAATTCAAATTTTTGGCATATCTACATATCTAATGGATCCCTATTGATATAAATATTCATAATAAACTAATATTTAAGTCTATCAGAGACAGATAAGCTAACACTCTAAAAATTTTAATGTTCTATTTTGTTTAACAATGCATGCTGCTCAGTGTCGAAGATAGTCGTCTCATTCGAAAGTTGACAAAGGGTTCTGTTAGGTATTCGTATTCGTAACAATGTGATATCAATTCCGTTACACATTTTTGTTTTATCGGGATGTTTTAGGGATATTTTACCCCCCCCCCCCTCCATTTTGTCTACTCTGAGGAAGAAATCAAAAATCTGGCTCTGTTAGATTAGGTCCGATGGTCGATATTATAAATGTGCAAAAATTCAACCTTTTAAGACATCAGTAGACTTAATAAGGGCCCAGAAAGAATTCTCGAAAAAAACTATAATCTCCACCCAGGGTGAGAGGGAATAAATTATATAAGTTAATTCTGAGCGATGCTCGACACTGTAAGTTTGTAAAGATTCAGCCTTCTAGGTCATCGGGGAAGGTTTTTGGGGATTTAAAAATACTTTTCGAAGAAAAAAATCCATTTTCTCCTCCCCCGGGAACTAAATAGGAAATTTAGCTCTGTTTGGTTCTGCTCTATGGATAATACTATAAGTGTGCAAAAAAACTCAGTGTTACATGTTTCCAGAGAGAGAGGGGGGGGGGTGAAATTTTGCTTAGGTTCTGACCGATGGCCGATACTGTAAGTTTGCAGAGATTTAGCCAACTAGATCTACGTGATTCACGATTCTGGCCGATGTATAGGCGAATGCTGGGATGTATCAAATGGCTGGCTATTTATAGTAACTAGATAAATATTATTTGAAAATAAATTGTATTAAACCACCTCTATGCCCCAACTGTAAATTTCTTGGTTATAAAGCAAAAATGAAATGCTTTGTTCATAAAATATTAAGCTTTTCAATCCAAGAAATCAATTAATTTACAAAAGTCACAAACACAGACATTAGATATATGCATAATGGTATTTCCACGAGCTTTAGGGTTAAGATGCGGTTGATCAGATCGCGCTCTGATCTTCAGATCCATAGGTGCATTGTTCAAATCTCTATTACTGCTAGGGTACACTGAGAATGCATATTCGTATTAGTTCAGAATCCATTTTATTTGTGAATTTACTTGGTAATTTAAGATAATATTCAGTTACAGTAACCACACAAATATAAAAAGAACATAGCATAAAATACAAGAATACTATGTAGTATATATGCCGAATGCATTAAAATAGGCTTTTTTACATTCCTTATATGCATAATGTATAAGGAAAGTATTGTGACGGGTTCGAAAATTCGAATTCGAGTTTTCGACGGGAGATCACGTTTCAAGCATCCCTGATCACGAATCAAATATTTTTGAAGTGATGTCTGTGTGTGTGTGAGTGAAAGTATGTGTGTGTGTGTGTGAGTGTCAGTGAGTCTGTGGAGACGATAACTGACGAACGAATGAACCGATTCGAACGAAATTTTGAACAAAAATCACAATCCGTAAACACTGGAAGCCTATTGTTTTTAAACGTAATCGAGTGTTCAGAACCCCCTTAAATTTTCGAGTGAAATTTTGAAAGAATCGTCAAAAAATCAAAACCTCTAATAAAGTTACGCAAATAGGCATTTCTTATGTTATTTTTCATTAGAAAACGATTAACATAAATTTTAGAACGCTAACACGAACCGTTCTTGAAATATTGCACATTTTTCAAAAAAATTATCAAAAAGTTATATAAAATAAAAAAAAAATATATTTCCTATGGAGAAACATGTTCACTTTTCATATGTAATACCATGCGATAAATTGGGTGAAATCATTCTCGTGGATCTAGCTCGTTCCATTCATGAGAAAATATACTTCGAGTAATACTTCTGTATTTGAACGCCAATAGTCATTTATCTGCTATAAGAATAACTTATTTCTCCGTCAGTAAAGCTTGGCAATATTTTGGCGACGAATTTGGCAGAATGTCGCCAACTTGGCGACTTTTTGAAATGTTGTCACATTAACGAAAATCTCGCCAAATCGATTAAAATGACGCTAAATCAATGAAAATGACGACTAGTTATTGAAAATTCAATATCATGGAAAGAATATAAGTATTTACTATAAAAAAATCCTATTTATTTTACTGTAAAAGTAGTAAATTCATTGCATTATATAAGGAAAGTCATGTGTTGCCCACATCAGATTTTTTTAAATGGGGAGGAGTCAAATTAAAAATATAAACATCAGTACAATAGGTATTATGGAGATCAACAAATTTATAGATAGAAAAGCGTTTAATGTAATTGTGTTTAACGGTAGTATTGTGAAATAATGTTTTTTTTTAGTATTATTAACAGATATATGAAATTTCAGGCAAGAAAGTAAAATGGGACATTATATTCAATAGTATTATTTAACACTTTATAGTAAAACAAGAGGCAGGGGGGGGGCATTTTCTTCTTTTAAGAGACATTAATGTAAATTGTAGCTACCGGCAACAGTAGCGTTACTGTGAATAAAAATAATAGTAGTTGCAAGAAATAATTCAATGCAGTGCTATACGTATGCTTCAATTTATCGGCCGAAACATAAACTTCTAATTTAACACAATTTCCTTCACTCTCTACCTTAGGGTGTATGAAATTCGTTAGCCTGTAGGACAGCTGGATGCATATTTTTAAAAATGCACAAAATGTTGGTAGACTTTGAAAGTTATGGACAGACATACCTTGTTTAGGCTGATTGCTAACTTCCATAATTTACTGGTGGGGAAATCGCCAATTGTAGCCATCACTATTTACTTTTGCAGAATTGAAATTTGCGGGATATCCTTAATAGAAAGCATAACGTGTTGTTGAATTAAACAAAGGCTGCATCATTGATAAAATAAAATTAAATGTGGTTTAGAACGTACTTTTTCGTCATTTTTCTAAATATGTTTTAGTGTTTTTAGGAGAAATGATTTTGTTTTTTGAAATTTATGTTGTTTATTT
The DNA here is from genome assembly GCA_951213105.1 of Amaurobius ferox. NCBI lineage: Eukaryota > Metazoa > Arthropoda > Arachnida > Araneae > Amaurobiidae > Amaurobius > Amaurobius ferox. Next base: position 121,566,789 of record OX578140.1, read on the forward strand.
TAAAACATACATATAATCTAAAAATGCAACGGTGTGGCAGTATATGGCTTTTGCTACATATACTTATTATATTTATTTATTATATTTATTATATATTTATTTATTTTATTTATTATATATTTATTTATTATATTTATTATTTATTTATTTATTTTATTTATTATATTTATTATATATTTATTTATATACTTATATATATTTATTTAATAGCTATTCAAAATATAATGTTTAATATTTAAAAAAATGCTTTATGCACGACAATGCACTAATTACGCTAAAAGTTCTTAACATAAAATTAAGTTAATGTAATGGCACTTTCATGATGCAAATAAATCTGTACGAAATGCATTTGAGATTCAAAGCGTGAAATTCAATAGAAAATTCATTCTTGAAATTCATGTCCTACGTAAATTCAATAAGAAGTATTCATTTCAAACTAGTATAAAATTAAATCACCTACTTAAGCGTATTTTGAATTTAAAGACGAAATTTCTCCAAGAAACCATTTGCTCTTTGATTCAAAGAAGGGATGTTTGCGACTCAAATTATATGTTCCGTGTAAACTTAATTTGAAGAAGTTTTCATTTCAATCTGGAATAAAACTAAATCATATACACCTAGTTTAAGTTTAAACTCGAACTTTCTCCAAGAAACTATTTGTTCCTCGTTGCACTCCTTGCTCCATAAAACACCAAATTAATTGCAATTTCGTTAGATAATCAAAATTCTAAACCCCCGGTACCCACATTTTAAAGTAATTAGGCTGCAGGTGCTTTTATAAATTGCATTCCACAGTTCGAATTAGATTCAATGTATTAATCAAGGCTTTATTAGTACCATTTATATTGCTGTTGAAAATAATTCGCCTCTTTCTGCTGTAGTGAATGGCTTACGCTCTGAAATTAATGCACACAGCTGTATCGATTTTCCAATTCAACGCAAGATGAGGGAGTCACAAATGTGAAAATATACTGCAATGTAGAATTGTAGTTCCAATAGACAAGATAACTGTATCATATCATTTACTAGCAGCATATCCGTTCTTCGTACGGAGTATATAATATAAAAAAACTTATAATTCGTAATCATGTGCAAATTCTGTTAAAATATTAAATTTATTGCTCCTAAAGAGAAGTTTAAGAATATATGTTCTCACTATGAAAATTATCTTCGTGGGCAGATCTGAAGAATAAAACATCCTGGTCCCTTTTGTAAGCAAATTTACAAAAAAAAAAAAAAAGGAATTGAATCAATATATGCAAAATGAAAGCATTAAAATTGTATAGGACCCGTACTACTTAATAAGCGAATATTAGAAGATATAACCTGTATTAGTACATTAGAAGATTACCCGTATTACAATATGAGTCTCAAAAATCTTTGCCAAAATAAAAGAGATGGCGTAATAAATTGAAAATATCAATAATCCCTGTAATCTTTATACCAGAAGGTCGTACTTGATTCCAATATATGTCAATATATATCAAAACATATTCCAATATACCTGTACTACTTATAATCTCGTAGATTAGATGATATACCCGTGTATTTGAAGAAGATAACTCGTACAACGTGCAATATATGAGTTTAAACAATTTTTGTCATAATGAAACAATGGCATAATAACTTGAAAATATCAATAATCCCTGAATCAATAATCCCCGAAAATATCAATAATAATAACGTTTAAACCTGAAGACCGTAATTGATATCATCCAGTGAAAAATGCTATAAGAAAAATCAAATCGTTCTTTTCTAAAATATATATTTATATCCATTTGTTTATTATTCAAATCGAAAAAATAATAATTAAAATTAACAGACAGAGTTAATTTAATTGCGTTTTTGAGCAACATGATATAAGATAGAATCTTCCTCATAAAGTGCGAAATTAAATAGCAATTTTGATTTCTTTATACTTTTGTTCAGTAAAAGCTTGTTTAAAATAAACCATGGTGATAGATTTCCTATTTAAATCATGTTTCAAACAAATCATGTTTTCAGAAAGTGACTAATTAGCGCAAAAAATCTCCCACCAAACTCAAAAATAAAGTTTTAATTCACTTTCAAATGATTTTCAAGCTTTTCGTTTGGAAAAACCACTGAGTTAGAGAGTAGAACTGCTAGGAAAAAGTTTCGTTTTTCAATAATATCTCGACAACCCCTGGGCTTAGATACTCGAAACTGGGGCTAAATTTATGGGGTGCTATTTTAAGGCTATCTACAAAATTTCATCAAATTAGATTCAACCGTTCTGCTGTGATGATGAGACAAACGAAAATTTCGTTTTTTACTAATATCTCGAGAACCACTAATCGTAAGAACTCCAAACATGGACTAAATTTTAAGTGGGACTCCTTCCAGTCTACCCACGAAATTTCATGAAATTCGTTTCAGCCGTTCTCCCGTGATGAGGGTACAAACAGACAGACGGATTTTCAATTTTATTTATATAGATTGTACTAGCTGTACCTGCGCAAAGTATCTACGCTCTAGAAATTTGTGAAATATTTAATAATGCTACCCGGAAAATAGCAATTTAATTCGCGAAATGTTTCATTTTTTCTTTGGATGAGACTTATTTCAATATTTTCTTTAGCCTGTCGAAGTCTATTAGCTTCATTTCTCATTCAGTAGCTTCATCAACAGTTTCTTTGACACTGCATGCCCTTCTATGTACAATAACGAACTGCATGCATTATAACGAACTTCCCATTGTAAAGCCATCTCGAAATCAATTAGAATCACTCAATTATATTGGTTTTAATTATATATATATCCGTCTTTTTTTCTATATATATGAAAAACGCCTACTTTCAAATTTGATAGAGGCTTGATATTTGGTATATGGGCTAATCATTTGATAAAAAAACCCTAAACGAGTAGAGTTTTTCATAAACGTTCATTTAAGAGGGTGCTCCACATAAAAACGTTCAAAAGGGGAAACGATAACATTGACGTTAAGTCTATTAGCTTCATTTACCATTCAGTAGCTTCATCAATACTTTCATTGACACTGCATGCCCTTCTATGTACAATAACAAACTACGTGCATCATAACTAACTTTCCATTTTAAAGCCATCTCGAAATCAATTAGAAACGCTCAATTATTTTGGTTTTAATTATATATATATCCGCCTTTGTTCTATATATATATATGAAAAACGCATACTTCTAAATTTGATAGAGGCTTGATATTTGGTATATGGGCTAATCATTTGATAAAAAAACCCTAAACGAGTAGAGTTTCTCATAAACGTTCATTTAAGAGGGTGCTCCACATAAAAACGTTCAAAAGGGGAAACGATAACATCGACGTTAAGTCTATGAGCTTCATTTATCATTCAGTAGCTTCATCAATACTTTCATTGACACTGCATGCCCTTCTATGTACAATAATAAACTATGTGTATCATGACTAACTTTCCATTTTAAAGCCATCTCGAAATCAATTAGAAACGCTCAATTATTTTGGTTTTAATTATATATATATCCGCCTTTGTTCTATATATATATATGAAAAACGCATACTTTTAAATTTGATAGAGGCTTGATATTTGGTATATGGGCTAATCATTTGATAAAAAAACCCAAAAAGAGTAGAGTTTTTCATAAACGTTCATTTAAGAGGGTGCTCCACATAAAAACGTTTGAAAAGGGAAATGATAACATTGCATCCTTCAGTATGAGAGATATACTTCAAATTTGGTGTGCGGGTGGTTGATTCGAATGGAAAAAAGTGGGTAATTTCATTTTTCCAATATTTTCTTCTTTAAGGGGTTCCGCACACCAAAATTTTCGATTTTCTGAATAAATGTGAAAAGCGAATTATTTAAAAATTTACTTTATTCGGGGGTTGCTTATCGTGGAACCGTTTATTTTCAACGGGTATTCGGCTAGTATATACTAATTGTGAAGTGTCCTTCTGTCTGTGTGTCACTCTTTTGTTAGGCACTTCCCTAGTAGCTAGAGACTTGCAATCTGGTACACGGGTCGATCGTTCGATGAACCCCCCTGGAAAAATCGTATTTTCCGAAAATGTTCTGTAGAAGGGGTGAGTGCCCCACACCAAACCGTTCGAAAAGTGAAATGATAGAAAATCATACTTTGAGATGAGATAGAGACTTCAAAATTGGTGAATGGGTAAATCGTTCGAAAGGGAGATAGTGTGTAATTTTGTATTTCAAATATTTTCTACTCAATGGGGTGCCGCACACCAAAATGTTCGATTTTCCAAACAATTGAGAAACGACTTTTTAAAATTTGATAGAGGCCTGAAATTTGGTATTATGGGCTAATCATTTGATGAAAGTACCCAAGATAAAAGGGTTTTTCAAAAATGTTCGTTTAAGGGGATACTTCAGAGAAAAACGTTCGAAAAGTGAAGTGATAAAAAAATTTGGAATGAGTTAGTGATATCAAATTTGGTGTACGAGTAGATAGTTTGGAAGGAAGAAAGTGTACAGTTTCAGTTTTTCAATATTTTCTATTTCAAGGGATGCCACACCCCAACAAATTCGGTTTTCGGAATAAAGGAGAAACGTTTTTTTTTAAAACCTGACAGAAGCTTGATATTTTGCATATGGGCAAATCATCTGATAGAAAATCCAAGAAGAATGGAGTTTTTCAAAAATGTATATTTAAGGGGGGTGGGTACTCCACACAAAACATTCAAAAGGTGAAATGATCGAAAAAGTATTCTTCGCGATGAGGTAGAGACATCAAATTTGGTGTACCGGTAAATAGTTGGAAAGGAAGAAAGTGTGCAATTTCAGTTTTCCAATATTTGCTATTGTAGGGGGTACCGTTCACAAAAATATTCGATTTGACGAACAAATGAAAAACTCCACCTTTACAATGTGATAGAGGCTTGGAATTTAGTATATGGGCTAACCGTTTGATAAGAAATCCTAGATGAATACGGTTTTTCAAAACTGTTCATTTAAGGGGTGCTACACAGTAAAACTTTCGAAAGGTGGAGTGATAGAAAAAGCATGCTTCGCGAAAGGATAGAGACTTGTAAGGGTAGATGGTTTGAAAGGAAGAAAGTGTGCAATTTCAGATTTCCAATATTTGCTACTTTAGGGTACCGCACACCAATATGTTCGATGTTTCGAATATATGAGACACGCTTCCTTTTAAATGTAATAGAGACTTGATATTTGGTATATGGGACAATCATCTGATAAAAAATCCAAGACGAACAGAGTTTTTAAAAAATGTTCTTTTATATGTGTGCTCCACAGAAAAATTTCAGAAAGGGGAAATGATAAAATAGCATGCTTCGGGATGAGATACAAATTTTAATTTGGTGTACGGGTAGAAAGTTCGAAAGGAAGAAGTGCGCAATTTAAATTTTTCAATATTTTCCTTTTTAGGGGATTCTGCACACCAAAATGTTCGATTTGTCGAATAAATGTGAAGCACGAGTAAATGTGAAACACGAATTAATCAAAAACGTACATTATTCAGGGTTATTTATTGCGAGACCGTTGATTTTGAACGGGTATTTGTTTAGTATATGTATATAATATGCTTGTGAAGATTTACTAGTAAAGATTTAGTAGTACATATATATTATGCTTGTCAAGAGTTTGTGATGGTAAAACAACATGTATATTGAGAAACATCAATCTGAGACAAAATGTGTTAGTTTTTTCAAATGGACCAAAGCTATGGACAAATTTTAATTTGCATTCTCATATTTCCTTTATTAATTTAACTACACCTTCAACGAAAATATCATATGACGAAGTAAAAAAAAAAATCTTATATGGGAAGCATGACTTTCCCTCAGGGACTCAAATTCATCTTTTCTTTCCTTCTCTCGTAATTCATTAAATTGAGTTTAATTGCACAAAATTACGCTGTTAATTATTTGAAATTACACTGGATTTGCAGGTTTGTTTCAATTTTCATTTTCATTTAGCAACTAGACGTATTTTAAAAGGCGATGCTGCAGAAATTCGATGCGACTGAAATATTTCAAGAACAATTATTCCTAGAGCAATGGAGTTGGTCTTATTCTTTTATGCCCTCAAAAATTACGTATAAAACATGCATTTACTTGTCACATTTGAGCATATGTAGCCTTTAAGTTTAGATTTTGACATTTTTTGAAAATTATTTCGCAAGAAATGGGATGAGATTTTTGCCGAATTGCACCGAAATCTAATCAGCACCATAGAAACCCACAACTGTCACCAAATTTTGCGAAGTTTCATCAAATAGTTTTTGAACTAGAGTGCATATATACGTAGCACAGACAGGCATAGACACACAAACAGACAGACACACAAACAGACACATACAAACAGGCACTAGGCTAAAAATAGTATTTTAGTGTTCTAGATTCGCCGGAAACAATTTCGATTTTCGACACAATTACAATAATTTCGCTATACATTACCATGTATTGTAAGAAAAGTAATAATCATTAACTCCGTAAATTTATAGACGTTGTCGTTCAGGTTTAAAAGTATAGTATACGTTTCAATTTTAAAAGAAATTCGTCAGATTAAAAATAAATTTATCTTATTGCATATCTTAGCAACTATTTCGTTGATTTATAAGTTTTTCCCCCTCTTGGCCGTTTTCAACTAGACGGATTTTAAGTAACCATAACACAATAGCGTGTAATCAGTGTTTACGTGTATTTTCATCAAAGCTTAATAAAGGAAGATGCTTGTGTGTATGTCTATGTGTGTGTCTTCTGTAGCAGAAAATCGAAACTTCGGTAAATCGCTAAATATACCTGAATTCTCGGGGCAATAGACTGCGGCGAGTGTTTCGTTTTAAAATTCGAATTAGAATATGAACTTAAAAGTCGAATATCGGCCGAATTTTCGTCAATTTAATCCAATTTATCGAGCAGGCGATTCTGCTGGAATGCGAATACTTTTTTTCGCAGGTGTTTTTAGAAAGGTATCTCAGACTTTCGGTCTAGATTTTGGGTACTACATATTGTACGATTGTCTGATTTCGTGGATTTCACGGATAAATTTCAAAATTTCGGAATATAGAATTATTTAAATATTATAAGTATGTCCGGAAATTTTGATTTAAATTGGATATAAACTTTTGAACATTAATGTAAAGCATCATTAATTTTGAGAATGATATTAATTTATTTTTACTTTTGGCTACAGAATCAGTTCAATTTAAATTTTTTTTTTCAGCTTCGACATATGAATCGTAGAAAATGACGAAAACAAACTGGATCCTGTAATACAAAAATATAATTTTTTAATCAAACTTTCTAAAAGCGAAAATTAAACTAAAGTTGTGGATCCATATTTTCTAACTAAAAGGACAATTTCATTTTCTATAATTTCAAATATTTTTATAGTGCTTATTTAGAGCATATCAAAGGAGCTTATTTTTTATTAATTACATAGATGCGCATTGTAAAACTGGAGCGTGGGAGAGTTCTTGGTTCAAAGCAAACTATTTGGAAATTGAATGGTGTTATCCGTATATGTATTATTTACGTAGCAGGCGCTTATTTAGGACCAGAAAAACCCCGGGTCATTCATTTTAGCATATTAATAAAATCATCGTAATAAATAGTAAATTTCAGTTACTATTAATCACTTATTTTACTTCGTCAAAATTGTATTTAACTTAATTCCATATTCAGTTGCCGTACTCCATTACATTTATCGTCATCAACTATCGTAAATGTTTCTGACCAGACAATTTTGGAATACATTTAGAGCGAAAAATTTGGTTTTCGACCATACCATTTATTTTCTAAATCCGGCAATTAACATTTCCTCCAAAAGATCGTTTCCGACAAATTTCTCTCATGAAGCACGATATCCAAGAGGCTCATTGCGAGTCGTTGCCATTCTCTAGAGGCTAATTGATTGAAAATAAATGATATGGCCACAGGAGGCAGAAATTACGTTATGAGTGGTATGGTGACAGTAAGACATTATTAATCTATATCCATTAGAATGCAGTTATATATATATATATATATATATATATATATATATATATATATATATATATATATTAATTATTACTTTCCTTATGTACATAACGTATAAGGAAAGTATTGTGACGGGGTCAAAAATCGAATTCGAGTTTTCGACGGGAGGTTACGTTTCAAGAATCCCTGATCACGAATCAAACATTTTTGAGGTGATGTCTGTGAGTGTGTGTGTGTGTGTGTGTGTGAGTGAATCTATGGAGACGATATCTCACGCACGAAAGGAGCGATTCGAATGAAATTTGGTAGAAAAATCACAATCCGTGAATACTGGAAGCCTATTGTCTTTAAACGTAATCGAATGTTCAGAATCCCCCCTAAATTTTTGAGTGAAATTTTGAAAAAATCATCAAAAAATCAAAATCTTTAATAAAGTTACCCAGATGGACATTTCTTATGTAATTTTTCCTTAAAAACGATGAATATAAACTTTAGAAAGCTAGCAAGAACCGTTCTCGAGATATTGCACATTTTTCAAATACATTTATCAAAAAATCCCATAAATTAAAAAAAATATTAACTGTTGAGAAACATGTTCACTTTTCATATGAAATATCATGCGATAAATTGGGTGACATCATTCTCGTGAATCTAGCTCGTTCCATTCACTAGAAAAGATACTTTGAGTAATACTTTTGTGCTGAGTGTGTGTGTGTGTGTGTCAGTGAATCTGTGGAGACGATATCTCACGAGCGAAAGGTGCGATTCGAATGAAATTTGGCAGAAAAATCCCAATCCGTGTATACTGGAAGCCTATTGTCTTTAAACGTAATCAAATGTTCAGAACCCCCCTAAATTTTCGACTGAAATTTTGAAAAAATCATCAAAAATCAAAATCTTTAATAAAGTTACCCAGATGGACATTTCTTATGTAATTTTTCCTTAAGAAAGATTAAATAAACTTTAGAAAGCTAGCATGAACCGTTCTCGAGATATTGCACATTTTTCAAATACATTTATCAAAAAATCCCATAAATTAAAAAAAAATATTAACTGTTGAGAAACATGTTCACTTTTCATATGAAATATCATGCGATAAATTGGGTGACATCATTCTCGTGAATCTAGCTCGTTCCATTCACTAGAAAAGATACTTTGAGTAATACTTTTGTATTTGAACGCCAATAGTTATTTATCTGCTATAAGAATAACTTATTTCTTTGTCCATAAAGCTTGGCGGGATTTTGGCAACGAATTTGGCGGAATGTCGTCAACTGGGTGACTTTTGAACAGTTGCCAAATTAACAAAAATCTCGCCAAATGCATAAAAATAACGGTAAATCAATGAAAATGACGAATTGTCGAAAATTCAATAGCTTGGAAAGAATATAATTATCTACTATAAGAAAAACCTATTCTCTTTACTATAAAAGTAGTAAATTTTTTGCATTATATAAGGAAAGTCACGTGTTTCCCATTTCCGAAACCATGTACGTAATCAAGGGCTATACATGTTTCGTTAATGCTGATTCTACGTTTCTGTGTACATTACTGTAAATTGTATTACAGAAATAATCCATATGGCCCGACGTAGAAGAAAATACAAATTGGATCAGATACACAAGAAATCAAATATAAATCAAATATAATCTAACACACCAGCATGTGGCACAGTATTTATAGGAGAATACAATGTAATGAAAAGGTATAAGAATGTATAATAATATAAATGTATTTACCCTTGTGCTGCTTAACAGTGTAGATTTCGTGATACTTACTAAGCATTTTAACTCAAAACAGGTTACAGTCAATTTTATATACGAAGATTTCAACTGTTAAAATTGAAACATAGAGATGAAAAATTATATAAAATTGTTTGAGAATGATCCGTCAATATGTTGCTGTAATTGTAGCAAGGTGTTGAATTTAAAATTAAAATGTGTTTTAATAAATGAAAAAATAAGGTTGGGCGGGTAGGTATTTTTGATAGTGGTGTTTATGAATTTAAGAAGGTGTTCTTTGTAGTAACATGTACACTTACATTTTTACGGTGTACTTAACATTTTTATTCTTAATAACTGGTTATGAAGAATATTTCTATATACTGATTTTTAAGAAAGATTTGAAGAAAAATGTTAAAGTTTATTTACAATGAAGTTATAAGTTTCTGTTTTGTCATAGATTTTAAATTTTAGTGTGTCTGTAGTTTGAATTTTTAAACTAACGTCTAGATAATTGATCCAGTTGGATGTATATACATTTTCAATTAGTTGTATATTAGTTGGATAGAAATTAAAGTTTAATATAAGTGCTTCATTAGTAATTCCAATAATAATTAGATCATCAATAAATCTGTACATGATATGACTGTCGAAAGGGTACTGAATTTCGTGAAAATGCAGATAAAGGTAGGCCAGTATTGGGGATGAGATCCCTCCCTGTGGTATTTCCTTATTTAATTTGTATATGCATTTTCCTTGGGCTAGATAGTGTTTGAACAGAATGAATTTTAATAACGTTTTGAATTTTGGAATATATATGCTTTTTGATTGAGTAAATTGTTCGTATAAATGTAGTATGACTTTATATAAATCATTAATATCAATGTTATTAAAGACGTCTTTGAAATCAAAAGTTTTAACATCATGTATGTAAGGGTAACATCATATATATATATATATATATATATATATATATATATATATATATATATATATATATATATATATATATAGAACTATACAAATATGAAATATACGTAAAAATGTAATATAATACCACTCAGAAAAAGGCGCAATGCAGCACTATATACTGAAGCAGGATATAACCAATTTAAACGATTTGAAAAAAGGAAAAGGGGAAAACCATATGAATTGCATAAAAATGGCTGAGAGGGATAGCGACCTCTCATTCCCGTTTTAAGTACTTTTCGTCTAGACAACGCCCACGGATACCAATGCAATTCAATGACAGATCCCCGTAGCATGTGCAAAAATGAAAGCTCCATAATGCAGAAAAGGAGGCCTCAGAATGCAGACAGAAAGAAGACAGAAATGGAACGACGAAATCACGTTGGCAATGATGCTACCTACTGAAACGTATCGTCCGTTTCGCCATATATAGTATGTACCCATACGCATGCGTACCTCGATTCTTCAAATATGATGTCATATTCACAAGTCATTAAAGAATGAATAATCCTCTTCTTTAAAGAAAGAATTGTAAATATCTTTAAGGAAATTCCGTGGGTAATGATTTTTAAGTGCTTCCTGTAAAATGAGTTTGTTGCATGTGAGACAATCTTTTTTGAAAGTATTATTATTACGATTTCTTCTCAGATGTCCTGTTATGATGTTGCGGAAAATATTCCTAGACAAATTCGACTTCCATCCAATTATATGGTTAATCTTCATATCATAATTATTACGTTTATTGAACAGAACTGTATGAATTCCATTTTTATGTTTGTATCTAATGGTTATGTCCAGGAAATTAACTTCGTTTTTGACACTATTAGGGTTCTTGATAAGATCCAATTCCGGAGGATAAAAGTCAAATTCCAATCCAGGAGTATTTGAGTAATGGCCTAAAATCACATCGTCCACATATCTGTAATATGGCATTTCATATAATACATGATTATTCCTTTCGAAATATGTTAAATATATGTCAGCCAGGACTGATGAACAGCCCCCGCCCATAGGAATACCCCTAATTTGTTGATAAAAGACACCTCCGTTACATAATATGTTCTCAAACAAAACGATCTGAATTAAATCCATATACCTTCGTAAAGTGATTACTTTTTTAAGATTGTATTCTGTATGTACCAGTAAAAGTATTTCATGCAATTTTTTAAGATCAATGTTGTTGAAAAGGTCCCGGAAGTCATAACTGGTGAACTGTATATCTTTATTGCAATACTTCAGTCGTTTAATTACTTCAGAGCTGTTTTTTATGATTATTGGATTTTGTACTAATAAAGCTTTATATGCAGGTTTAAGTATATTCATAAGTTTTTTGTTAGCCAATGTAATATATGTATTACATCCTACAGTTACAGTACGAAATTTCACGGGTGTTTTATGCAGTTTTGGAATGAGTACTAAATAAGGAAAGGACACATTTTTTATATTGATGCCAATTCTTTTATAAAGAGCCCTGATTTTATTTGTCATCACAGTTAAATTATAAGGTAAAGGTCTGTACATTGTGGGATCCATGTAAGATTTCTGTAAGATTTCTATGTAATAAGGTTTGCAGGTAATTGCGTAGTTCGATACCACTTTATCAGTATATGTGATCACAAAACGTTCATGTACTTCCCTGATAGAAGAGGGGATGATTGAATTCCATTGAATATTGAGTTTGCTATTATATTGGTTGACAAAACAGTTTAGGATATTATATTTCCATTCATCAAAGGCTTTTATGGGTAAACCATATTTAATAGCTAATTTATATATGAAAGAATCCAAATCTAGATTAAAATCTTCTTTCACGAGGTCAAATTCTTGTCTGCGGAATTTTGTTCCTTTTTCAAAAAGATTTCTTAAAGGCAAATCATCAATCACTTCAAGATTACCTGTAATTATATGATTATGGTGTTTGTCTCGTAAATCACTAAGATGGCATTTACATACCCCACTATTCATCATAGATATATTTTTACTAATTTGGTTATAATTGTATAAGCTTCTTCCGTAGGGTCGTACATAACGGTATGTAAGCTTTACTCTGATGTTAGCTATAGGAATCATCTCGTTCAGTTGATTGAACAAAAGTTTGAAAGGTATTCTATCAAATGTCTTATTTTTAAAGGTTGTAACAAAGTACTCTTTGTGGATTACTTTATTGGGCTGACATTTCAAGATGACATAAGATTTCTGAGCCTTCAATTTTATAAAATCGAGCAATATGGCAAAATAAAAGTATTGTTTTTCATTAGGATCAATAGATGCCAGGTGATCAATGATATATTCCCAAATTCTACGTAAGTATTTCCTTCTGATTCCATAAACAAAATTTTTTAACCAATTATTGTTGATCGGAGTATTATTGTTAAACGATACCATGAGATTTTCCAATTTTGCTTTAGTGTCTTCAAATTTAATATATCCATTGCTGCCTCCTCGCTTCCATCTAGATGTCTTATGCAAATGACAATAACTGGATACCGGGACTGAATCTGCATTTTTACAGTAATCCAGATTATAATTTTCATTTAAAATTGCCGTGTTAAGGCCAAATGGGAATGCAGAACCGTATTGCATAATATGCGTGTACTCCCACCACAGACGTTCCTGGAGGCGAGGTACAATATCCAGTATTGTAATCACACAGTTTGAAAATTCATGGACATGGTAATGCCTTAGTTCTATGTTCGTAGAAGGTCGATCCGTGGTCATACTTTGCTTTATTTGGTTTCTATGTAAATTGATACGTAAATGTAAGGGATTCTTGGTTTGACCAATATATAGAATATTACATGTGGAGCACTCTATACAATATATCACATTGAAAGTTTTGCAGAACAAAAATTGACTTTTAGATTGCGGTCCGATTTGTAAAGTGTTGGCACAGGGGCATAATTTGCATTTATTCGAAGAACATCTACTAAACTTAAAACCTTTTAAATTGTAAAAGTGTTTATAAAATCCATCAAAAAATATTGATCCGTGTGGGATCGCGTTCTTTGACTGCACAACATCATTAAGGTTTTTTGTTGTCACACCCGGATTGGAGTTAAAAATCACCGGTTTGAAAAAGTGTTTAATAGAAGCCATCAATTTTCAGTCAACAACCGTAGTCTATACACCATAAGGGTAGCGGGTTATCGATAATATAAATACCCCTATATTATATCACCGGGCATATATTCAAAAGTTATTAACTAATTAATTCCACTATGAATACGTTTGCCAGTCGCTAAGTTCAGTAATGTATACATTCATGTTATTCAAAAGTTTTACTCATTTTGAGGAGTTCTCCTTCTTCAGATGAATATTCTTAATGACATATGAAAAATGATTATGATCAATCTCACTTGAGCAACTTCAACTTATTATATATCATCACAAATCTCAAATCGATATTCTCCAATTAGACTAAATTCCTAAAATCCGATGTGACAATTAAAATTTAATATTTAGATACATACATAAAAATGGAATTCATACAGTTCTGTTCAATAAACATATTGGATGGAAGTCGAATTTGTCTAGGAATATTTTCCGCAACATCATAACAGGACATCTGAGAAGAAATCGTAATAATAATACTTTCAAAAAAGATTGTCTCACATGCAACAAACTCATTTTACAGGAAGCACTTAAAAATCATTACCCACGGAATTTCCTTAAAGATATTTACAATTCTTTCTTTAAAGAAGAGGATTATTCATTCTTTAATGACTTGTGAATATGACATCATATTTGAAGAATCGAGGTACGCATGCGTATGGGTACATACTATATATGGCGAAACGGACGATACGTTTCAGTAGGTAGCATCATTGCCAACGTGATTTCGTCGTTCCATTTCTGTCTTCTTTCTGTCTGCATTCTGAGGCCTCCTTTTCTGCATTATGGAGCTTTCATTTTTGCACATGCTACGGGGATCTGTCATTGAATTGCATTGGTATCCGTGGGCGTTGTCTAGACGAAAAGTACTTAAAACGGGAATGAGAGGTCGCTATCCCTCTCAGCCATTTTTATGCAATTCATATGGTTTTCCCCTTTTCCTTTTTTCAAATCGTTTAAATTGGTTATATATATATATATATATATATATATATATATATATATATATATATATATATATATATATATATATATATATATATATAATAAAAATTGATAAAACATTAAAATATTAAAAGTTCGAGATTAAAATTCATATAAATGAAATGCGCATTGCAGCAATTTTCTCATTATACGAAATTTATTTCTTTCGAAGTACTTACACTGGAGAAGTGCTACGGGAATTGTTGCCATACCGGGAGTGTGCCGCGGCCTAGCAGCATGCTGAAACCGGGGATTTAAGGGGTCGCGATCCCCCCTTAGGCTTTTTTAGCATATTGCCCGTTAGCCTTCCCATCCATTTTTATTCCATTTGTATCCTATTTATATCTTATTTTAATATATATATAGATATATAGATATGTGTGTGTGTGTGTGTGTGTGTGTGTGTATGTACGTGTGTGTGTGTGTGTATGTACGTGTGTGTGTGTATGTGTGTATATATAGAGTGTCTCAAACAGATTAAAACGCGCTTTAATTCTTTACCTGTTGGAGATAAGTGGGCGATGTAAATAGCAAAAATGTTGAAAGTAAGGCAGGAAATGAGACTACGTTAATGAAATAGTTCTTCCATTCATTTTCAAATAGTTACACTTTTTAAATTTATATACGACCCCCTTAGACAAATTTAGTCAATCAGAAAGTTTTTATTTTTAATGCAACAAGATCATTAAAAAAACCGTATATCTGTATCTTTAAAATCAACTGAATTATGATAAAGGAAAAAATCTAACTTATGCCACTTTTCCGTACCATGTGAAAGGTGCAGTGGAAATAGGGATCATAAATAAATTGATGATGGAAATTGTTTAGATCAAAAATACGTTGATATGTGCCAAAATTGTTTATTACAAATGCATCTAAATAAAGCACTACACAGACAGAGACCATATAAAGCAGTGGTACTCACACTGCGGTTGGGAATCCTATGTATTACCATCCAGTTTTATTTTTTTTGTGATATGTCAGAAATTTACATTTCTAATTTGATATATAATCCCCATTCACAATGTTCAATTTTCAATTAAATATAAATCGCTCACTTTTCAAGATCAGATATGTGGGTTTTTTTAATGATCTTATTACATTAAAAAAATCTGATGTAGACAGCACATGACTTTCCTTATATAATGCAATGAATTTACTACTTTTACAACAAAGAAAATAGCTTATTCTTATAGTAGATATATATTCTTTTCAAGATATTGGATTTTCGTCAATGAGTCGTCATTTTCATTGATTTAGCGTCATTTTTAACCGTTTGGCGAGATTTTCGTAAATTTGGTAACATTTCAAAAAGTCGCCAAGTTGG
The DNA here is from genome assembly GCA_951213105.1 of Amaurobius ferox. Taxonomy (NCBI): domain Eukaryota; kingdom Metazoa; phylum Arthropoda; class Arachnida; order Araneae; family Amaurobiidae; genus Amaurobius; species Amaurobius ferox. The sequence continues at coordinate 121,582,838 of OX578140.1, forward strand.
CGACATTCCGCCAAATTCGTCGCCAAAATCTCGTCAAGCGTTATGGAAGAAGAAATAAGTTATTCTTATAGCAGATAAATGACTATTTCCGTTCAAATACAAAAATATTACTCAAAGTATCTTTTCTCATGGATGGAACGAGCTAGATCCACCAAAATTATGTCACCCAATTTATCGCATGATATTACATATGAAAAGTGAACATGTTTCTCAACAGTTAATATGTTTTCTTTAATTTAAGAGATTTTTTGATAAATATATTTGAAAAATGTACAATATCTCGAGAATAGTGTGGCATCGAAATCTGCGATGCGTATTTCTGTTTTAAAAATGCTCTTTTTCTTGTCATGTAAATGTAGAAGCTCTCAGACGATTTTCTGTCGGAATTAGAGCAAACCGTGGAGTGTGTGTGCGACCTTGAATAGGCTCGCCTGCCAGTCAGCGGAGAAAGAAAAAAAGCCGTTGAGTGTTAATTTTATTTTGTTGATTATTTTCCAATGCTCGGTTTTGTACGTGTGATATGGATATGTTGTGGTGACGTCAGCGAGGTAAAATGTAGAGGGACGCGCTTGGATGAAAGAGAGAGCTTACCATGGACGAGAGGGCTGTCGGTCGCATATAGATTTTGTTATAGTTTAATAATGAAACTATTTTAAATTTATAAAATTAACTTGTGTAAAATTGCTCTCAGTATGGTATCCGACCGACAGAGCCCCTCCGAACCGAAATCTGGGTTCGTATACTATTTTCCTTTAATTGGGAGATTGTAAAATTGGATTGCTGGTTGTAAGTCTATGGAATTTTTAAATGTAAAAAGCCAGCTTAAAAGTAATAGATCTGTATCAATCTCCCCTGGTATATTATATTGTTGAAAAGGTTATTTAATTATGGTAATATCTATACTAAAAGATTTTCAAGCTAGATATATTGTTCTGAAACAAATGTTAGAAACCTAACTCATGAATGAAGGAGTTATAATTGCCATTTTTGGAAAATTGAATTTAAATTACGAATAATGTCTTATCTGTGCTTCATAAAGAAAATTAAAGAATGTTCCTTTACTATAATGAAATATATAGAGTCTTCTTTTCACGTGCTATTTTACTTGTCATTTATTACTTCCAGCCATTGAGTTGTAGTTTCGCTTCTCACCAGGGAGACGGATCTGAACTCTGGAGTTTAGTACTTACCACTATTACGTTATTGTGTTATACATGTTTTATATCAACTAACTTATACATTTGAATGTAAAAGCAGAAAACGCTTTTACATGTTTGGTGCCGTGTGCACTTTTGTCTCCCTGAGTGCTGGAATACTTTCGATTTCAAAAAAAAAGTATTTGTGTTATTTTCGGTTTCAAAAAAATGATTTTGAAATGGCAAGATTGGTACTAGAATAAAAATATATTTGATATTTTTGTGAAAAGAAAATGTATTTATAATATGTGTATATACAGATATGAATGTGGTCTTTGATACCACCGAAGTAAGTCAGTATATATTTGCAAATGAAATATATGTAAGAATTGCTGCATATTGTGACATATAAACATTTCCACAACAAGAACACTTTTTACACGACACATTTTCGACTTGATTTAAAATAAACATTTGTTAAAAATAAATTTTGAGAACAAAATTAAGAATGTCAGGCAGACAAAGCAGAAGGAAAAGAAATGTGAGAAGTAACTCACAAGTTCAAAGGAACGTTAACAATGTCAGACAGGCTTCACCTTCACCGGTACGCTCACCTCCTCAGCGTCGGTCACTTTCTGTTAGCACCACTGGGGCTGCTAAATCAAATATCGGGAAGACTCAATTTTGGAACTCGGTTCCAGAGTTCTCCGGAGCGGAGGATGGTTCACTCCAATCATTTTTAGATGGATTGGAATTGATTTCAGAGAATGCGGGATGGACGTCTCAAGAGAAAATTTTTTGTTTGAAAATGAAACTGTCTGGTCCAGCGAGTCGGCTAGTAAACGGCATTCCGAATTTAAAGAATTCGAAGAATTATGATGAATTAGTTTCGGCTCTTAGGGATAATTTTGAAAATACACAAGATATGGCAAAGCGAATTGCTGAGCTAGTAAATATAAGACAGAAATCTGGAGAAACGGTTCGCCAGTTCGCTGTGCGAATTGAATCGGCTTCGTACGTGGCGGTACCTGAAGAGTTGGAAAAGAACAATAATTACTCCATAAGAAAAGCGCTTTTGAAAAATGCATCTCAAAATGCAACAAACTTGCCTGTTATTTCTGCTAAACTTGCAGGAAATTCCATGAATATGCTAATTGACACAGGGTCCAGCATAAATATCACATATGAAGAAATTTTAAATTTATTCGATAAACAGTATACAGTGCATAGAAAACCTGCTGTACTGCGGGGATTTAACGGAGGAGATACAATTGTGAATTATAAAATTTCAATTAAATTAACCATACAGGATGAAAACTTTATTCTTGAGTTCTGGGTTTTGAATTCTCCTGCACCATCAAATTACAAAGCTATCATTGGAAACTCATTTTTAACAGAAAATAAAGCTGTAATCGATTTTGAAAGCAATAACATGATCATGTGTGGACAGAATATTCCATTTAAAAGCAGAGAAAATTTTTCCAGTCAGGAATTTTCACTGGCAAATGTCTGTAGCTTACAAGAAGATAGTTGTTTGGAAAGACGAAGTTTATTTAGAAATTTTGATCAGAATTTTGGAAATAGAAATGAAAAGGTACATGACAGACAGACATTCACGAATGTAAACAATGCAAATCGGAAGGAAATTCCTTACTTTCTGACCAGCCCGAATAACTCAGTTTTGGGATCACCTTTGTACAAAAACACTTATAATGAAAAGGAAGAAAGAATCAATATTATTAATGAAATTAAAGAAAATAAATTTATTGTTGCAACTGTATTTCAAAAAAGTAAACTTAATCCACTTACTGAATCTTTTGTAAAAATTAGAGTAAATCATAAATTTCAAGATAATGATACTATTTTGATTGAACCGCTTGAGGGAGAAAAAGAATTTTTTGTGGCAAGAGCAGTGTATAAGACACCTCAGAAAGATTATTTATATGTGAAAATTGCCAATCCTTCTGAAAATACAATTAATTTGAACAAGAAGATGAAAATTGCAAAATTACAAAGTATTAAAGAAGTACAAGCATTGCCAGTAAATACAGTAACTGACCACACACCCATTGAAAATAATGAAAAATTTGAAGCATGGGGTGGTGACTTTGACTTAAGTCACTTATATGGAGAGAAGAAGAGGAAGTTATTGGAACTTCTTAAAAAGCATCGTAGAGTTTTTGCAAAGTCGGTTTCAGAAATTGAGGGTTGTGATACAATTTTCCATACAATAAATTTAAGAACTAACATACCAATTAAAAAGAAAAATTACAGAGTGCCTCATCACCTTCAAGAGGAATTAAATAAACAAGTGACTGAACTACTTGGTGCGGGTATTATTAGGCCCAGTACTTCGCCTTATAATACGCCTGTTCTATTTGTCAAGAAAGCAGATGGGTCATATCGTTTGGTCTGTGATTTTAGGCAGTTAAATGAAGTCATGATTGACGAACCATATCCAATTCCTAATATCAGTGAGCTCATCGACAATTTGGCTGGAGCAACTTATTTTTCTACTCTGGACCTTACTTCTGGGTTTTACCAACTTTGTTTGGACCCGAATGACTGTGAAAAGACAGCTTTTTCAACCAACAAAGGCCATTTTGAGTGGTGTCGCACTCCTTTTGGGCTCAAAAATGCCCCTGCATCTTTCCAGAGATTGATGTCATTGGTTTTGGCAGGTGTTTCGAATGTTTACATTGATGACATTGTTGTGGCTTCAAAATCCTTTGAAGAACATATACAAAAATTGGAAGAAGTATTTGTTAAATTGCAAGAACATCACTTAAAATTAAAGCCTTCAAAATGTTACTTCTTTCGAAGAACAATTAAATACCTGGGATTTTTAGTCTCAGATGGGAAAGTGCAACCTGATCCACACAATTTGGAAACAATTCAGAAATTTAAGATGCCAAAGTCCATAAAGAATGTGAGGCAGTTCCTGGGTCTCACAGGATTTTATAGAAAATTTGTGAAGAATTTTGCAGATGTTGCTTTGCCCCTCACACAACTTTTAAAAACAAAACAAGGTGAAAAATTTAAGTGGAATGAAGCAGCTCAAGAATCTTTTGACATTTTGAGGAAAGAACTTTTAAAAGAACCAATTTTGATTTTACCTGATTTTAAAAAGAAATTCATATTGCACACAGATGCATCTAAATATGCACTTGGAGCATATATTTCACAACAAGATGATAATGGTTTTTTACACCCTATTTCATATGCCAGCAGGAAGCTAAATGATGCTGAAACCAGATACAGTGTTGTTGAGCGTGAAGCTTTAGCTGTAGTCTGGGCAACAAATTTTTTCAAACACTATTTAATTGGAGCTCATTTCACAATTTATTGTGATCAGCACTCCCTTTCATTTATTTTCAAATTCAAGGATCCAACATCCAGACTTTCACGTTGGATAGCTTCTCTTTCTCAGTTTGACTATGAGATCATTCATAAGCCAGGAAAGGCGAATATTGTGGCTGATTACTTATCAAGATGTGTCGGTGACAAGGAAAATCCATTGTCAAAGAATTCTGCAAGTGCTAAAAATTCGGCTAATGCCCAAAAACCAAAGAAAGTAAATTTTGCACAAAATCAGAAATCTTCAAAAAGTTCAGAAATTCAACAGGTGAATGCAATTAATACAAATGTAAATGATGAAGAAAATATTCAGAGTGAAAATTTAGAGCAATTAACAGTGGAACCAACTTTGTTTACTAGAATAGTTAACGCTCAAAAATCTGATAGCAGATGCAACAAAATTAAGAATTTCTTAGAAAAAAATGTGGCTCCATATCCACAAAGATTAACCTTTTTCGAGAGAGAAAATGCATTGTGGTGCACACATAAGCACCCCAAAAGAAGACACGAATTTAATGAAAGATTGGTAGTACCTCAGTCATTGGTATCTGAAATTTTGTGGCTGCACCATGACTGTCCTGCATTTGCTCACTGTGGTTTTCGCAGAACTTTGTCCAGTATCAGCAGAAAGTATTATTGGCAAGACATGTACACTCAAACACAGAATTATGTCAGTTCTTGTGATGTTTGTGTCATGAATCATGGGTTCAGAAATTTTAAAGCACCAGTACAGAAGTTTGATACATCTGATTTTCCCTTCCAAAGAGTGGCAATGGATTGTATAGGTCCTTTTCCAGTTTCCAATTCTGGGAAAAGGTACATTTTAGTCATTACAGACTATTTCACAAGATGGGCAGAAGCTTACCCATTGTCATCTATTACTTCAGAGAAAATTTTGGAATGTTTTGAGAAATTCATATCGTCTCACGGTATTCCCCACCACCTGATTACAGATAAAGGGTCGAATTTTCTTTCAAAAGCTGCTCAGAGCCTATATAAGAAGTTGGGAATCATCAAACATAGTACCAGTAGCTATCATCCCCAATCTGATGGCCTCTGCGAGAGAGCAAATAAATCTTTGCTCAGAAGTTTGAAGAATCTTGCATATAAAGAAAAAGACGACTGGGATCGTTCAGTTCCTTTTGCCGTTCTGGCCCACAGAAATGCTGTTCATGCATCAACTGGAGAAACTCCTGCATACCTCATGTATGGCAGAGATTTAACAGTACCAAATACCCTTTTAACAGGATTTAAAAGCACAAAGTATGATTCTGTGCATGATTATGGTCAAGATTTGGAATATAGATTAAAGAAAATCTATGAAATTGTTAAAGTTAATTTGGATAAAGCACAACAGAGTCAAATGCAACAACAACATAAAGGTGCAAAACAACCTGTGATTAAAGAAAACGACCACGTGTATCTTTACACACCATATTTACCACGCGACCAGTCCAAAAAACTTTCTTCATATAATAGAGGTCCATTTAAGGTGATCAAGAAAATCTCTCCAGTTAACTTTATAATACAACATGTTCTAAATCCGAAGAACGAGCAGAGAGTCCATGTCAACAGACTTACATTACTACCACCTAGAAGAGTTGAGCTTCAAACTCTTCCAAAAGATAGTGCACTTGGTCGTGATAAACAAACTGTGTCCTCATCAACCTCGAGTGTTTTCCAGCGGCAAAATTCCAGTGCTCCAATTTCCAGTTCTCATAGCCGTGCAAACAAACAACCTGTTTCCAGTGCTCCAGATTCCAGTGTTCCAATTTCCAGTGATCCAAATAATGTAAACAAACAACTTTCTTCTTCCAGTCACACAAACTGTGATAACCGTCATACCAGAGTGGTCTACAATAGAGCTTTAAACCAGCAGCGTCCTAGAGTGAACAGTCGATATTCTCTTAGACAATTTAATTAATCCAGTTTTTCATCTGTGCACAACAATGTTCAAAATCTTCTTCTTCTGTGATGAAAAATTCCAGTGTTTACAAAATTTGTTTAAGAAAGAGTGATACAGTAATTGTTAATGCAGCTTGTTAAAATTTTGGAATTTTGAAATTTAAGCTTAATTGATTGTTGTGCATAATTTTTCTGAAAGTATTGAATCTGATTATTGAAATTTATTATTGTTTATTCTAAATATTTTATTTACACACATCTCTGACCCATTGTAATGGAAGGTTATTTCATCTGTGAAACATGCTTCATCTGTGAAAATACAAAATTTTTATTAATTTTACTGTTTTGAATTTATATGCAATTTTAATTTTGTGATGTGTGTGATATCGACAGAAACTTTTCACTCTACAGAACTTTTGATTATCTTTTGATAAACTTTTTGAATCTGGAAATTTGAAACTTTTCGTGATCTTTGAGCTGTGAAATTTTTGGTGATTTGTTTTGAAATCTTCGAAAAACTTTTTTGAGTGATGAGATGACTGTGTTTGATCAAGTTCATCTGTTTGAGGTTGTGATGGAACCTCTTCTGAAATAGTTTTCAATATTTACAATAATTTCAAGTAATTTGAATATCATGTGTTGATGAAAATTTTAATTTCAGATGTGCAGAATTTTGAATACCTGACATGAAAAACTGTTGTGAAGTGCATGAGTTGACACTTCTGACAACTTACCTGATTTTGAAAAAAATTTTGAATATTTCTGTTTTTGAAAATTTATTTCATGTGTTTTTCTGTTCCTGCTTTACATATATTTTTTATTTGATCTGCAATTTCATGTTTACATTTTTACAAGTCCACTTCCCTACTGGTACAAAGAGTACAGTAGTTTCGTCAGTCACCATTGTCCCTTGAGTTCAATGTTGCAAATGTTTTTTCTTTTTTGAGTGAATTGCAGGTGTTTACACAAACAAGCTACACCCTGTGTTTCGAGAGGGATGTGAATGAAGCGTTTTAAAATCCCGGCTTTTTGCTGCACCTGGTCGAGGCTGGACAGATCTCGCCGTTGTTTCCAGAGCGGAGGCGAGAAGCGTATCTTCTGGAACCCCTGTGTGTCGGAGGAGTGATGTCGTGATGGAGGACTCATCGCTTCGGAGTTGGGTTTTTCATCTTTTCTGAATTGACAAGTGCTTTGGACCGTGACTGTCCTGCTTTCGTCTGGATGCACCGGAAGCCCAGCACGCGGGATATTTTTTTTCTCATTTTTACACACCCATTTTATTATGATGGCAACCCGTATAGTTCCCCGCTGATTTTACTCTTTCTGGAAACATATTTTTCTGTACAGTTACACAGCAGGAATCTTTAGTGTATTTTACAGGTGTATTATTTTTTATTTGAAGAATTTGAGAAAGTTTGATAAGAGCATATTTTGTGTATTTCAGTGTATTTGCATATGTTTTAACTGTGTGTTTTCTTTTGAAGGGATCCTATAGCAGTTTTTGGACAGCATTGTGTCCTCTCTTTTGGCCATGTTTTGATGTTTTGACTCTTGGACAACGGGGACCCTGATCAAGTCTCTGGACTCCTTGAGTGTGGTGGTAGTGTAGACGTACGTACATTGCTCACCCTCAAAATTTTTGTGCAAAATTGCCTGCGGCAGTTGCTGCTTCTGCGATGGAGGTGATGCTTCTACAGGATTCTCTTGGAGAAAATTTTCCTGCCCTGCGGTTGAAAAATTTTTTGCCGGAGGGGGAAGATATTTGTGGCATCGAAATCTGCGATGCGTATTTCTGTTTTAAAAATGCTCTTTTTCTTGTCATGTAAATGTAGAAGCTCTCAGACGATTTTCTGTCGGAATTAGAGCAAACCGTGGAGTGTGTGTGCGACCTTGAATAGGCTCGCCTGCCAGTCAGCGGAGAAAGAAAAAAAGCCGTTGAGTGTTAATTTTATTTTGTTGATTATTTTCCAATGCTCGGTTTTGTACGTGTGATATGGATATGTTGTGGTGACGTCAGCGAGGTAAAATGTAGAGGGACGCGCTTGGATGAAAGAGAGAGCTTACCATGGACGAGAGGGCTGTCGGTCGCATATAGATTTTGTTATAGTTTAATAATGAAACTATTTTAAATTTATAAAATTAACTTGTGTAAAATTGCTCTCAGTATGGTATCCGACCGACAGAGCCCCTCCGAACCGAAATCTGGGTTCGTATACTATTTTCCTTTAATTGGGAGATTGTAAAATTGGATTGCTGGTTGTAAGTCTATGGAATTTTTAAATGTAAAAAGCCAGCTTAAAAGTAATAGATCTGTATCAATCTCCCCTGGTATATTATATTGTTGAAAAGGTTATTTAATTATGGTAATATCTATACTAAAAGATTTTCAAGCTAGATATATTGTTCTGAAACAAATGTTAGAAACCTAACTCATGAATGAAGGAGTTATAATTGCTATTTTTGGAAAATTGAATTTAAATTACGAATAATGTCTTATCTGTGCTTCATAAAGAAAATTAAAGAATGTTCCTTTACTATAATGAAATATATAGAGTCTTCTTTTCACGTGCTATTTTACTTGTCATTTATTACTTCCAGCCATTGAGTTGTAGTTTCGCTTCTCACCAGGGAGACGGATCTGAACTCTGGAGTTTAGTACTTACCACTATTACGTTATTGTGTTATACATGTTTTATATCAACTAACTTATACATTTGAATGTAAAAGCAGAAAACGCTTTTACAATAGTTCATGCTAGCGTTCTAAAATTTTTGTCAATCGTTTTCTAAGGAAAAATTACTTAAGTAATGTCTATTTGCGAAACTACATTAAAGGTTTTGATTTATTGAAGATTTTTTTCAAAATTTCACTCGAAAATTTAGGGGGGTTCTGAACATTCGTTTATTTTTTAAAACAATAGGCTTCCAGTATTCACAGATTGTGATTTTAGTACCAAATTTCATTCGAATCGCTCCATTCGTGCGTAAGATATCATCTCCACAGACTCACTGACACACACACACACACACACACACACACAGACATCTCTTCAAATATGTTTGATTCGTTATCAGGGATGCTTGAAACGTGTACTCCCGTCGAAAACTCGAATTCGAATTTTCGATCCCGTCACAATACTTTCCTTATACATTATGTATATAAGGAAAGTAATAAAAAGTTTTCTGATTGACCCAATTTGTCTAAGGGGGTCGTTTAAATATTAAAATGTAAAAAGTGTAACTTTTTGAAAATGAGTGGGAGGACTATTTCATTAACGTAGTTTTATTTCCCATCTTTCTTTTAACATTTTATCAATGTTCATTGCCCACTTATCTCCAACAGATAAAGAATTGAAGCGAGATTCAAATTTTTTGGGACACCCTGTATACATGTATATATAGTCCAGAAAGTTTCAGAACGGCGCAATATCTCGAGAAATAAACTTCGGATCAAAAAATAAAGAAACACGTCTTCAATATATTTAGAAAAACTATTCAATGATACCAAAATTGACCTACTAGGAGAAGGGGGATGGGGCAACGTTGAAATCCTCAATGGGAACCCCCATTTTAATTGCAGATTTGGATTCTCCTGAAAAAATTACATACATTTGAACTACGATTTTTATTCTACCCAGGAATCATCTACCCAGGAACAGCGATATGAACGTAGTAGTTTTCTGTTCCCTGCGGGATATTTGCTCCCACTTTCCCTGAAGAAAATTAAAATAAACCCTACTGGCTACTTCCCCTATATACAGTCATGCATACACGGAAAGTATCGTCCCTATTGTGATACTTCCCCATTTTCAAACGTTTGTGCCCCCACTTTTGTTTTTCTCGATTATAGCGCCGTTTATGGGAGCAAAAATCAAAAATAATAAGTCAAATGAATGTAACTTTTTCTGGAGAATCCAAATCTGCAATAAAAAAATGGGGGTTCCCATTAAAGATTTCAAAGTTGCCCAATCCCCTTCGCCCTAGAAGGGGTGAGGGGGGATCAATTTTGGTATCACTGGATAGCTTTTCTAAAAATATTGAATGCGTGTTTCTTTAATTTTTGATCCGAAGTGTATTTCTCGAGATATTGCACCGTTCCGGAACTTTCTGGACACCCTATACATATATATATATATATATATATATATATATATATATATATATATATATATATATATATATATATATATATAGATATATATATAGATATATATAGATATATATAGATATATATATATATATAAAATTGTATATCTTATTTTTAGATATTTTTCTAATATATATATATAGATATATATATATATAGATGTATATTTATATATATGTATATATATATATATATATATAGATATATATATATATATATATATATATATATATATATATATATATATATATATATATATATATATATAAGATCAGTGGTGTCATTTTGTTTGTTTGTCTGTCTGTTGATCGCCCTAGCGTAAAATCTATGGGCGCAACTACGAAATTTGGAACAATGATACTGCAGATCAAGTTTCAGACACCTTGGAGCGATTTTCTGTTAAATCTGAAGTAGTTTTTAATTATTTGATTTTAAAGAGCCATTTTGATCGATTTTCGCACAAATCGCTTCCTTAGCGATTGAAAATATTATCAGAGTTATTTTCCATCTTGACACTATCGCAAAGACCAAAAAACAGCCTTAAGATCTACACACGCAACACAATTTTTCGTTTCTTTTTAAAAATGATAAGCTCATACTTTAATTGTGGAATCGAATCTCTAACCTCAGGGCGTATTATATTTGAATAAGTCAAAATGTATAAAGATAATTAAAGAGAAAGTGATTACCTCAATCCTTCCAGTGAAAAGGAAACTCGATATGTTACTCATTCCATATTATGTGTTGCCATTTCGAAACTGTAATCCTCAGATTGTGTTTGCTGCTCTGCAGCCAAGTAGATCGCTTATGGTAACAGCTGACAAAAACACCGCGATTCTTGTTATATTCTGGATTCGCGCCTGCAAGCTCTTGCAGGGATACTGATGAGTATGATTGAAAGTTCTGAAGTTTTGTAGGAAGTGTCATTGAAAGTGTTCCAAAACGAAACCGCGATTACCTTCTTCGAAACGTTACAAAGGATTTGCACGATTGGCAGAAAGCTGACATATTTTACTTTCCCAGCAGAAGGGTAAGGGTGTTCATCAAAGGCCGTACATAACCTATATTTTTCTCCACCGTTAGTCGTAGATATGGGCGTATGCAGAATTTTTTCCTGGAGGATACTAAAATTGATTACATTCAAAATTTATAGATTACTATCAATCTTGAAATATGCATTACAAAATACATTTGAATAGATGGTATGAGCAACACATTTTAAGAATTAGTGTGTATAGCACTTTTAAAAATTAGTACGTATTAATTTAAAAAAAAATAGTGTGTACTACCTTTAAAAATTATTTCCTCTTTCATAGCAGAAGTCTAACATTCCTGGAGACGGAGTAACTCAATTAACAAATTGGACATTCATAAACATACCAAATGCAATAGTCTATTATAGTTTTCTATTTATGTATAAATTTAAATTGTTTTTATTAATATACATGTGGGAGAAAACACACAGTTGTGGTTGAATGTTCTAATTTCAAAAAGCATTTTTCTTGTTTTCTCTCATATTTGTTGTAATAAAATTAACAATTTTCCAGGGGGCAGTTTTGGCGGCGTGGTTGTAGATATATACACTTACAGTTACAAAAATGTTTCAAATAAGGCAACAATTTATCTTATAACAGTGTTAAATCGATAAACTTATTTTTCTGAAAGATATGAAATCTTACTTTTTATACGGTCCCTCCATCCAAAATTTTCCATTTGCTAAAAACATCTTTATACATTAACATGTAAAACTGAAAAAGCTAGCATCTTTTACGAGTAAAATTTACCGAGATATAGAGACTCAAATTTGAAATAGTTTTTCTACTGAGAAATTGGAGGTCGTACACAAATTGCATTGCAAAACGTCAATTTGTCAACAAATCATTGAAAATGAACGCTGTCTTCTACATAAATTATAAAGAGTTCAAGAACTTTCTGGGACACCCTGATATATCCTAAATGTATGTCTTTAAATGAAATACAAAACAAATATCCTTAAATCTTTAATTTTTAATTATATAGGTCCCTCAACGCTAGTCCGAAATGATGGATTTGTAGACGTGGGAAAAGGATTAAATCATAAAATTCAATTTTTATATTTCGGTAAATTTTGATCGTAAAAATGATCGAACACTTTGAGTTTTACGTATATATATATATATATATATATATATATATATATATATATATATATATATATATATATATATATATATATATATATATATATATATATATATGAAGAATTTTTAATAATAGGAAAATTTTGGATTGAGGGATTGTATAAAAAGTAAGATTACATATTTTTCAGACAAATACGTTTCTCGTTATAAGGTGAAATGCTACCATATTTTAAGGTTTCTTGTTATAAGATAAAATGTTGCATTATTTGAAGCATTTCTTGTTACAAAATAAAAATTTTACCTTATTTGAAACGTTTCTTGTTCTAAGATAAAATGTTACCATTTTTGAAACGTTTTTATAAGATAAACTGTTGCATTATTTGAGATGTCTCTTTCTATAAAATAAAATGTTACCTTATTTGAAATGTCTCTTGCTATAAAATAAAATGTCACCTTATTTGAAACGTTTCTTATTATAAGATGAAATGCTCTTATATTTTAAACGTTTCTTGTTATAAGATGAAATGTTACTTTATTTGAAACGTTTCTCTTTATAAAGATAAAATGCTACCTTATTTGAAACGTTTCTTGTTATACGATAAAATATTACCTTATTTGAAACATTTTTGTTATTCGATGTATATATCTACGACTAACGGTTAAGTAAATGAATAATTGTGTAAAGACTTCCTGGAATACCCTGCATGGAATACATATTGAAATTGAGTTAAAAGTAAGAGCCCCTAGTTATTGATTGATTTACCTATTTTGGGTAGTTCTGAATACGAATGAGTAATTTTTAGCGTGATGTCTATATGAGTGTGTATTTATGAGTCTGTGTAGTATTTACGTATCCAGTCCAGCTCGTGAAATATTCAATGAAGTTTTACGAAATTTTTGGTAGTTATGTTACTTATGCATATCCCTGGTGCTGTCTAGATTTTGATACGATTTGAAAATAAAAACAATTCTTTATCTTCTAAGTAATAGCGTCAATATTGTTAATATTTAAAAACATCAGAACTCGTGAATATCTAAAACAGTATCAATATTCTTAAACGTATTATTAAAACACGTGTTTTATACGCAATTTTTATGATAAAGTGAATAAAACCACCCCGTTATTTTAGGATGAACCACTTTCGAGCTCAGTTTTATAAGAATTATTTCTGTTTTTTAATCTTTGCGATGTTGCAGCGGTAGCTCAGTTGTTAAGACGTGAGTACCGCACGCGTTAATTCCTTGTTTGATTTTCGACGCTTCCTGAAACAATCCCCGTGCCTACATGGAGTACAGCCACGATAAATCTGTCAGTTCGAAAGTTCATTCAATAGGCGATGGGCTACGGGAATGGTATAGTACTTAAGATTGCCATTCCCATTAAGATTAGGTTTAAATTGTGTGGCACTTTTCCAGTCGTTCAGGAAAACGCCTTATGACTTCGAGTAGGTCGGACCGTCTGGGTATAAAATAACAAAAAATATAAATGCTAAGATAATCGTCAGAGTACCTCAAAGGATTGAGCGTTGCCCAACTATCAGAAAATTAGTGGTTCGATTTGCCCGGCGATGCATGTTCTTTATTAAGGCACCTGGGAAACTTGTCACTGAATCTTAGATGTGGTGAATGATTTAGATATGAATACTACGGAAATTAACATCTAAATGCGATAATATATTTCTTAGAACTATTGATTTCACGTTAAATAATATTGATACTCTATAACGTATGATGTAAAAATTATAGATTTTAAGTAAAGCTTGTTCTAATCATATACATCAGAAAAACGTCTATCAATATTTTATTTCTTATACTATCTAAATAAAGAATTTTAAATTGATAAATGTATTTGGTTTTAAGATATAATGTTCAAATTCGATGCACATTCTAAAGAGCCTTGGTGTCCCAATCGGGAATCGAACCCTGGATATCCGAACTGGTCATACGGTTGAGATACTGGGACAAAATAGCAAGCTCTTATCGTCGAAGTGGACTCTGCATTCTCCACCCTCTAATGTCAAATTGGCGAGCAACTGACAATCTGACTGACTACCTCCTGCTATTTTTACCTCAGATTAGCGTCCTGCTACGACTATTTTTACCCAAGTTAGTACCCTGCCTGGTCATTATCCTCTCAATTTCAAATCGGCACTCAATTTTCCAGAGTCCACTGAATCCGTTCTAGTCGTACGAAGGTCACTTTCAGATTGTGTTTGCAATAAATTTGGTGACGTTGACCATTACAATTTCGATTGTTAATTTTCTAAATATTTTCATCTTTGCAAACCCTTCCCCTCTAATAAACCAATTTGGTTCTCCAAAGTTCGTTCAAATCCCTCTTCAGTAGATATAATTAAAAACTGTATTCTTTTTGCCATGGAAATTTCTAATAAAGTGACCAAAGCTTATGAGTAAATTCTGCTCTCAATTAATTTTGATCAATGAATCCCTTTATTTCGTTCTTATTAACTTATATGGACTTATTGTCTTCCCTCCATATTTTCTGTTTATGAAAAAAAAAGCTATGTTAACTGTTCTTATTTATCGGTTTTTTCTTTTTCTTTTGATCCTTTTTATTTGTATTTTTTCTAATTTTTCTTTTCTAAATTTTATTCTAAATTTTTTTTTAGTTTCCATGTGCCTATTTTTTTTCCATTTCATATATTTTCTTTTTATATACTTTCTAAATTTTATTTTTAAAATTTTATTAATTTCTTTAATTTTAATCTATTTTTCATTATGTTAATATACCTCATTCTAAATTTTATTTTTCAATGATCCTTTTATTTATATTCGCAATAACCTTTTTCCCATTTTTGAAAAATGGACATACTTGTCAAGTTCAAATATAATGTAAAACTATCTGTTTAACCACACTATTTTTCATCAATTGTTATCTTTTCAGACCTAAATAAATGTTCGTTTGGCGGGATGGTAGATCTTGGGTGCAGCTAGCTACTCTAAACCCACTATGTGAGTCGCACGGTCTGGGGTCTTCAGACCTCCAACATCTTTACACTAACCTACAGGGTTGATTTGTTAGGGCGCCATTGTAAAGAACCTTGCTGTCCCAACCGGGAATCGAATCCTGAATCTCTGAACTGGCCAGCCGACCCTCTACAGTTGAGCTACTGGGACGAAATTGCAAGCTATTATTGTCGAAGTGACTTTGCAACATACATTTATATCACTCGTAGTAACAGATCTTAAATAATATTCCGTTAAAATATTTATTTTGAATATATAGAACAAAATTTTATAATATGATAATATAATAAAGACAGCGATACTTTTAGATTGTATATAAAGAATGTTATTTTAATTTAAATTAAACTGAATAAAAGTTGCTTCCACAAAAGAATTTATATGTTTTTTTTTTCTTTTAACAATCTCTTAGGACATTCAGTAAAACGTAACGCTGCAAATGAGTTTCCAAATCCCGTGACTTGTGTAACAAAGCAGAACTTTCACCCGTTTTAATTTTCATGCAAATGAGAGGACGAAATTCCTGGGAATATTACATTATAAAAGGTAAAAAGACCCGCTCCCAAAATAATGACTCAATTTTACGGGAGTAATTAGTCTTGAGAGTTTTTCTGAAATAGTGTTTGATGTGGTGTCTTTATAAAATTCAGTATCACAGGAAAATCGGTAGAATTATATTGTTAAAGGATGGTGCAAAATTTATTTTACGAATTTTATGAAATCCGAATATATATCGATATTGCATAATTTAATTGTAAATTGGTGATAAGTGTAACTTGGTTTAAGTGTAAATTGTTAATTTAATTTTAATTTAATATACTGTGTATTTTTAATTTTACATTATACGAGAAAATACAGCCGATGTTATCCGGTGTTTAAGATCACTGATTAAAATTTCACTGAAACATACAGCGAATTCTCGAAAACTAAACAACGCTTTATTTAAACATCTGTAAAATGCGGTACATTCAGCGGTAATATTTTTAAAATTATCACATTACTGTAATAATTAATTATATTTGAAAACTTAAAACTTCATCGAAAAAAAACTTGATTCAAATGACGTCATCGAAATAGAAATCGCCTGCCTCTCTGTGTAAAAGCAGTAAATATTTCATTCATACATTTGTATTCCATTCATCACGCTACTACAATAATTTATTCTACTTAAAAACTTAAAACCATGGAGGTAAAAGTAATTTAACTCTATGCATAAAACTTCATCGAAAAAGTCTGCCATTAAATCGTCTGTTTCTCTATGTAAAATCAATGAATGTTTCATTCATATCATCTACTGCAGACTCCAGAACAAAATAATTTTGAGTTAAAGAAATTCAGTAATTCTTATACAACTCATCTTACAGCTAATCAGTTTACATTCTCCATAAGAGAAAATTAGGTTTCGTTGTAGAAATAATCAAAGTTTGATGATCATTTAAACTCAAATATATTGTAATTGTGTTGTGTCAGAATACAGATGCACAGAAATTAAGCAAAAATAAAGCGGTTATAGGAAGAATACAACACTAAATTTAAATTAAAAAGAACTTTAAAAATCATAATTTTAGCACAAGATGGATGGCATTGATCATTTAACCTCGAATATATTGTAATTGCGCTGCTTGAAAATGCAGATGCACAGGAATTAAGTAAAAATAAAGCGGTTTTAGGACGGATATGACTAAATATAAATTTAAAAAAATGTTAAAAATCACGATTTTGACACAAGATGGATGCTATATTTTATTTTGAAATGGGTCACGTGATCTCTTCATATAAAGGGTTTAATTATTATTTTAATTTGTATTTAAACTATTGAATATATTTTGTTGAATTTTTTTTATATATTTTATGGGATAATTTAAACATTTCCTAAAATATTCGAAGCAATTTGTGAATTTTAAATTCGCTTAAAAAATGTTTGAAAAATTAGGTCCCACAGTATTCAATGTATTTCATTTCTTCAAACCGGGTTAAATCCAAAACTAATTGGGTGATATTATTCATTTATATTCCCATAGGTCCCACAGACCGTCTGAACAACATACTAAAATTTCATTTTGATAAAGTCATTTTTACGTCAGTTTTCGTGCTAACAGACAGACAGACAGACAGACAGAATGAAGAAAGTCACAAACACTTTTCAACTATGTTGTAAAGTGTTAAAAAAACTGCTACGCGAGCCTAATACCTCTTAAATAAGCAAACGAGGCGTATGCTATTCCAGTAAAGGATTTTTGTTAGCTTAAGCTAAAAAGTGCAATCCTTAAAACAGAGCTCCAGCATAATTATAAGATTCAAAATAATTCAACGACTATATTGCTTTCCCTGCAATATATGGTGATGTATAGATAAATATATTGTTTTCCCTGGAGCGAATATATTGCTGTTAAATATATTGCTATATATATACCTGCTGCTAAACATATACCTGCTAAATATATTGCTTTCCCTGCAATACATAGTAACGCATAGAGAAAGTATTGTAAACGTGTTATTTCAATTCGAGTTTTCGACGGATCTACACGTTTCAATCACACTAGACCCCGAAAAATGTATTTTTAGCGTCACGGCTGTGTGTGTCTCTGTGTGTTTGTCTATGCAATGTAAGTATCCACTCTATCTCAAAAACTAATCGGCCAAATGTCACAAAATTTCGTATATGAGTCACTTGCGAGAGAATCTGGTGCTGATTCGATTTTCGTGCGATTCGGAAAAATCCCTGCTTTTATTTTTATGAAATGGCTCACAAAAATCACCAAATTCAAAAATAAAATACTATATATTCTCAAATGTATCAATTAAATGATTATCTCATACATAATTTTTGACTATGAAAATAATAAGACCAACCCTGTAACTCTAGGAGTAGCCGTTCTAGAGATATTTTAGTTTTTTACATTTTTTTTAATTTTAGTTTTGTAACGTTTCCTTTGAAAATACTTCCGGTGCAAATTGAATATAATTTTAAATAATTTTCCGTGTTATTTTGTGTAATTTAACTTACTTTAATGATTTAAGAAAGAAATAAAAAAAATAATTTGAGTTTGTAGGGAAAGTCATGTGCTACCCACATCGGATTTTTTATGTTGCTTTTGGAACATCTCACATGGCGAAAATAAAACAGCGCTATGATTAATTCAGAATGCAGGAATAAGAAAAAATATTTTACACGATTAGGAAAATAATTTTTTTTTTTTTATCTAAACGAGTTTTCATCTGAATTTTGGAAGTGTTTAACGCAATACTTATAATGATAATGTAATAACAAACTTCAGAAATTGGAACGAAATTATTTAAATTCGCAAAATTAGAAATCCGACAAAATAAATCCACTTTATTCGAAAATAGCAGATTTTTTGTCTTTAAAATGTATGCAAATTAATCAAAGCATATCTTTTGGTATCCGTTGCATTCGGCTTTAAATGCTCATAACTTTTAGACGAATTCGAATTTTAAAAAAAAATATTCCCCCCAGCAACCCATCACAGAGTAGTTGGAAGTGAGCTTGATTTAAATTTTTACCCATAGTGTAAATACTAAATTTTATTTATTAATATTTGATCAACTGAGTCTTAAATGCAAGTCCTAAGTTCATCTGACACATTTATGTGTTCATATTAGTCTATATGTAAAATTTTTGTATATATTTTCCGCCTGTTCCTAATGCAGTGTGAAAAATTGGCAGGATTTTTGACACTTTACAACAAAGTTGTAAATTGTTTATAACTTTGGTCATTCATTCATTCTGTCTGTCTGTCTGTCCGTTAGCACGATAACTGTTTGAAAAATGACTTTATCAAAATGAATTTTAGAATGTTGTTCAGACGGTCTGTGGGACGTATGGGAATATAAATGAATAATATCACCCAATTAGTTTTACCCAAATACATTCAACCCTATGGGACCTAATTTTTCAAGCATTTTTTAAGTGGATTTAAAATTTACATATCGCTCTGAAAGTTTTAGGAAATATTCGAATTATCCCATAAAATATATATAAAAAATAGTCAGCAAAATATATTTAGTAATTTTTTAAATGAAAATTAACATAATAATTTTACCTTTTATATGAAGCGATCACGTGACCATTATATGAAGAGATCACGTTGTTGTTGTTGAAACCCAGACCGTCCGACCTACCAGAAAGGTGTAAGGTAACTGTTTGGACTGTCGGGAAGTGCCACCCAATTTAGACCGGAACCCAGTGGGGTAGGCATCCACAGGGACCGTACCCTCCTTCCCCTACCACCAACCTCTCGAAAGGACTTTCGGACCCACATGTTTAACGTGATCATACTCCGCATGAACACGGCGGCAGTTTTGGCAGTGGCTGGAATCGAACCCGGGCCTACCGAGTGCAACTCCAGCGCGCTAACCAATGGGCTACCGCGCCCATGAAGAGATCACGTGACAAACGTCAAATTAAAATATGGCATCCATCTTGTCTCAAAATCGTGATTTCTAAAGTTCTTTTTAATTCATATTTAGTGTTGTATCCGTCCTGAAACCGCTTTATTTTTGCTTAAATTCTGTGTATCTACATCCTGAAACAACGCAATTACAATATATTTGAGTTTGAATGATCATGTAACATTGATTATTTCTACAACGAAGCCTACTTTTCATTTATATAAAATGTAAGCAGCAAAATATGTAGAATGAGTTGTATAAGAATTGCTGCATTTCTTTAACGCAAAATTATTTAGCTCATGGAGTCTGCAATATAGCTGATATGAATGGAATATTCATTCATTTTATAGAGAGAAGGGCGATTTTTTTCGATGAAGTTTTAAGCGTAGAGTTTAATTCCTTGTACCTCCATGGTGTTAAGTTTTTAAATAAAATAAATTACTATAGTATTGCGATGAATGAAATGAATGGGAAAATGTCATGAATGAAATGCTGCTTTTATAGAGAAAGCCTGGAGTGTTATATTTCGATGACGTCATTTGAAGAAATTTCAATTGTTTTCGATGAAGGTTTCAAATATAATAAATTATTGTAGTATTGTGATAATTTTAAAAATATTACCGAGGAATGCATCGCATTTTAGAGATGTTTAAACCAGGCAATTTATATTTCAATGCCGTCATTTGAACGAAGTTCATTTTTTTCGATGAAGTCTTAAGTTTTCAAATATAATAAATTAATGTAGTATTGTGATAATTTTTAAAATATTACTGAGAAATGTATGGCATTTTAGAGATATTTAAATAAAATTGCATTGAAGTTGGAAAGTGTTTCATAATTAATGCTTTATGTATGATTGATCTTTCTTGTTTTTTTTAATATCGGAAATTAAACCACTTAATATCTTCTTTGTATAATTGACATAAATTACAGTTAAATTAAGGCAATTATACTTTAATCCCTTCTATAGATAGAGAGAGATGTAGTTGGCAGCATGTCTGAGTTCAATGCATAAGTTCCGTGTTCGAACCCCGATTTTAACAGAGTTGAAGATCCGGGCTACTCGACTGACCCTAGGGATTACAGTAGCTGTTTGACTGATTTTAACAGAGTGTTATTTCTCTGACAAAAATATAAGTACAATTATCTTCATATTTGAAGAGGACTTTCGGAAAAATAAATCGCTATTGTGTTGCATAGAAAATAATCTTTTCAAATATCTAAATCCATCATTAAAGATTATTTTTAAACTATAACATTCCAATGTTTGCACAAAGAATATCAGAAACAAAACACGCTAAGAAAATTCGAGTATAAGAACTTTCACGAAAAAAAACCGAGTTTGAAAGATTATTTTTAATTTTAGAAAGTTCTGTGCTTGTTTACCATGAAAAATACAGCCTACCAATTTGATCTTCCGATAAATTGCTTTGAAGTTTCATATAACGAAAAAGAATATCATAGAAATGTGAAAATATATATATATATATATTCCTGGAAATTTTTTAAAAATGAAACAAACATCCTCGGAAAAACGTTAAAAACAAAGAAATATAGTTTCTCAGTAGCGAAATAACAAAGGATGGAAATATAAAAAGCATTTTCTCAATGTTAAAATAAATGTCAACTTTAAGAACTCATGGAGCGAAATGCATGAATTAATATGTATCATAACCAGTTTTGCCTTTCATAAGACAAAACATATTATGTTGGCAGCTTTTTCTACATTATGCAATAGCAAGATCCACAGCAAATGTAATGAATGCATTGAATTTTACATTGTACGTTGAATTGTACATTGTTTAGCGCTTTTCTGAAAGATAGAATATAAAATTATTTCAAAGTACTAAAGTACTTTATACATTTTCATATGTAACTTTATAGTTAAAAATATTGCTATATTTGCAAAACAATATAATCCATATATAAAAATATTTTAATAATTAATTTATCAATTTGGCTTAATTTTCGCTAATTTAGCGTCATTTTTTAAAAAATGTAGCCAAATTAGAAATCTGTCACTATTTCTAAAAGTCTCTTAGCTATATTTTACTAATTTAGTCGAAGGTCGTTTAATTTATCTCTAAGCATAACAGAGAAACAGATAGTTCGTTCCAGAGAAATAGCGTCCGCAGAATCACGAACATCCTAACATACATACATGCATACATTACATACACACAAACATAAAAAACGTTCGATTCGAGTTCAAGGATGCTTAAAGTGCTTTTTGTATAAAAACTCGAATAAGAATTTTAGATCTCGTCACAATAATTTCCCTTATTACAATGTATTCCCTTATTACAATGTATTTATTACAATGTTTTCCAAAGTAGACGCTATCACCCCCCGTGTGGCTGCTGAAAGCGTCTGGGATGGTGGGGATCTTTGTTGGCCCCAGAGGCAAGCAAGTAGGCAAGAAGATAGCGCTAAAAAATTTGGTTACTTGAATATTTTTCAAGTAAACACTTACCCCCTTGACTTTAAAGACACACTTATGGTTATACATTGTCTCAAGAATCATAACCATCAACTGTTCGTACATGTTGGTTGAACGGTCCTATAATGTAAGGGTTAATTTATTTTATAAGGAAAACCGCGTCGTAAAATGCAAGTTAGCCGATCGGTCTAAAAAACAAGATGACATGTCTTAACAAGCTTTCTTACAAGTCCAGTGCACAGCCCAGACAGAAAGAAATACGTTGGCCATCAGGCGGTTCCTGTTTAAATCTATTTTATAATATCTTTGACTCAGTTGTACAATTTTTGAAAACTAAGATGATTCATTTCGAGGAAACTTAAAATCAAACAGTGGCATTGCTTACGTGACAGATTTGTATAACAAATTTAATGAAACTAATTTACCCCTACAAGAAAATGAGTTGAAATTGGTCAAAACAAAGGCTGTTATTCGAGCGTCGAAAGTTTCTTGTACAAATGCAATTTAAATCGTGAAGAATTTTACCAGTTTCCGAATCTTTCCTCTGTGGAAGAGCGTGATGATTACGTACTGATTTGTTTTCAGCGTTAGAGGGCACTCCATAATGATTTTAGCAATCGATTTGAGGCTATCACTACAATGTAGATTAGTACCCATTTCAAGTGCTGAAGTATCTCATTTAGGTATGTCGGACGGTTTGGGTCTAAGAAGAAGCATCAGATTTACAAATACTAGAAGAATTAATTGAATTATTGACAAACAAGGAATAAAAACTGAAATTCAAAAATAAGAGAACCGACTGCAAATTGTTGACCACGGAAATTTAAGGATGCTTCTGGTAAATAGTTTAAAGCCAAATGTAGACAAATTGGAAAAAGCTCATTCTTATCATTATTGATTACTTTTAATTTTGCTGATTTGATTGATATTAATTACTAATAATAGTGAGAAATCCAGTGCGTTTATGTGCAATTTCATTTTTGGTATTTCATTATTTGCTTTGGAGTGTCAGTTCCAATTTATTTTATTTCCGAACTAGCTTTCTGAAATTCAAAAATTACACATAGGCTGCATAAATATTTTGATGAAATTAAAAAATTGTAGACACAGCTACATTTAAAATTTTAATATTAGATGAGACGGAAAGGGCTTATTTGAGGGAGGAGCTGAACAAATATCTTTAAAAGGTAGCATTTTTCACTATGCGTTTTGTGACGTTTTAAGCGAACACAAAGGGAATTTCAACCTATAAAATAACTAAAAAAAACTAACTCAAAATTAAAAAAAATAACGCCGAGGAGCACTTATCGGGATCATGAAGCCAAATTTCATGTACCAAAGTCATGTACCAAATTTCATGGTCGTACGATGCTTAAATTTCCCTGTACGGACAGCACAGGCCCACATACATTTTGCTTTATTAAATGCTAGAATGAATTCTCCGATGTTTTCCAGGTCTGAAATAAGCGCCAACTAATAAATAATACAAACACTGACACTTATTTTGGTCTCTCATGAAAACGCGAAGAAAACGCAATGTGCAAGATACGAAATCACATCTAAATGTACGGGAAATGCCTCCCGTGTGTAGGGATTGGCTTTAATAAATACAATAGTCCCGGAAAAAAGCACGATTACCCCCCATCGCATGGGGAGTGGCTTCAATTGGGAGAAGGACTTCGGCAATAGCGAGGTCCGCTTGTACGTTAGCGACCTGATAAAATCAATGACATGCCTCCGATAAGAAATTTATAATTAATCAACGGATGGGTTTATGGAATTGTTTTTTTTTTTCGGAGTAATCTGTTATATTTTACACAAGTGCTGAAAAAAATGAACGATGGATAGCAAGTCAATATCTATATATCGTAATATAAAAATCGGAGAGATTTAAAGCGTACGAAAATTATCGTATTGATTCCATTCACAGTTTGTTTAAAAGAAATTTTTTTCGATTTTTGCGATGGTGCCGAGATGAAAACCTTGTTATGATATTTTAGGTCGCTAAGGAATCGATTTGTGCGATTATCGACCAAAATATTTGTAAATCGGGCAAAAATAAAAAAATAACTAAAAATCTAATTCGAAATTAAAAAAGAATTATGCCGAAGTGCACCTAGTGCGGTCCTGAAGTACCTGTGTACCAAATTCCATAATCGTACGACGTTTAAATATCCCGCTATAGAATGCACAAACACACACCCTGAAAAATACATTGGCATCAAAATCTGGAAATTGAATATTTTCGTGAAAACAATATTTTCTCAATACTACATATGAGAAAGTAAAAATGGGAATATCCACACACTGGCAAAACTAATGCTGTATTAATTAAAATAAAAATATCCTAACACCTTGAAATGTCTGATGTGGGCAGCACATGGCGTTTCCTACAGACTTAAATTAATTTTCTTGTTATTTTATTGTATGATGTATTGAATTGAGTGTTATTGAAGAAAATAAGATGGATACTTTTCTGATATTATATACAATTTGCATTTGTAATGCATTTTCGTTTCATTTGGTGACTCAATTCACTTTAAATTCTGCAGCTCCTCAAAATTCCTGAAAATCACAATATCTCGAGAATGGTTCATCGTAGAGTTAGTTATTGGGTTAGTCTTATTTGCTGCGTTGTCAGAAATTACATGAAGAACAAGTACCTATTAGCTATATTTTCGGAATCATGCCAAATAAATCTATTCAGCATCAGGATAATGGTCAAGGGACTTAACTACTAAATTTTAAGAATTTTCATTAAATAGTATTTAACTACAGTGAAAACGTCTTCCGATTCTCAGAAAAAAAAGCTTAAATATCTCGTTAACGGCTAGTACTAGAGTAATCAGGTTTTATCTTATTCCTTTCGGCGTTAAAAATTAGGCATAAATCAAGCATTTAATGGTTACATTTGAGCATATGGTTACATTTGAGCTTTTATTTTAGATCTTGACGATTTTTGCGGGCCATTTTCCAAAAAAAGCAGATTCTTTTTCTTCCTATTCGTACCATAATCTAATCAGCATTAGGATAACCACCAAGGGACCCACCTACTAAATTTTAAGAAATTTAATTAAATAGTTTTGAACTACAATGAAAACGTTCTCATTTCCTAAAAATTAAAAATCAAAACATGTCGAGGACGGTTCATTTCAGATTAACGGGGTTGGTCTTATTCTTTTTCGCTGTCAAGAGTTACGTATAAAATAATCATTTAATCGATACATTTGAGCATATGTAGACTTTTATTTTAGATCTTGACGATTCTTACCCACAATTGATTTATCTACCAATTTTTGTGAAATTTAGTCGATTCGCATTTTAGCTAGAGTGGATACAAACGATTTTTGCAGGCCACTTTGCAAAAAAAAAATGACAGGTTCTATTCGAATCATTCTCATATCTAATCAGCAACAGAGTAATCCACAAGTGACTTACCTACCAAATTTTTACAAAATTTGGTCAATTATTTTCTCAGCTACAGTGGAAACACGAATTGCACAGACACACACCCAGACGTCGCGCTAAACATATATTTTTTCGTGTTCTAAGTCGTAGATCCGTCGAAAATACTCCAGCTGCGATTTTCAACGCGATTCCAATACATTCCCTATAAATTACCATGTATTGTAGGGAAAGTAAAATGACTGCTAAAACTAATCACTCTTAAAAATGTGATAAAATAAACAACATTTGTAAATATTTGTTTATATATATATATATAATTTTTTTCAAATATGATAATCAAAATGATAATACCATAGATGATTATTCTAGATCTTAAAATTTTTAATACTGGCATTTGTTTGAATTTTTAGTCCCAAAATCTTAAACCATGGAGTTAGAAAGAAGGAGATGAAACTCCTATGGATGAAACGTTTGAAAATGCCACAATGCTGTGAGAACTACATCTAGGTGTCGCTAGGGTTAGTAAAGTAGCTGTTATTGTTAGTTGACACAACAGAAAAGCGTAGTATTTAGTAAATGTATTTTTTATTATTTTTTAATTAAACGTTCCTTTATTGTGAGTATCAATAACCAGTATATTTTCATAGTTGTAGGACAGCATACAGAATATATGGAGATAAAAATAAATGGAAAGGTCAAATAATTTTGAACACGCAGGAATATTCTTTATTGTTTCAGTTCAACTTTACGTTGCGCTAATAATTTGATTTTACAAAACTGGCAGTTTAAATAAACATTTCAGGCCTTTCACCACAGAAAAGCATACTACGCATGACTACTTATCTTATCCCAGCGCCAACTGAATTATTGTCTCAAACAATATTGGTGTTTCCTTAATATGAAAGTGCCGATTGTCAGTGGTCAGACGATTATCATTCAGATTGTCAGTTGCCCGCCAATCTGATATTAGAGGGTTGAGAATGCATCGTCAAAAATAGCTTGCAAATTCGTCCCGGTGAGCTTCGGATAGCCAGTTAGGAGATTCAGGATTCGATTCTTGGTTCGGGCAACAAGGTTCTTTACAAACCACAAACTTCGCTTCTTCTGAAATAATCTGTACGAAATGGAAATCTTTTCGCGACGGAAAATTCTTCCGGCCACCTGAAATTCCGTTGAAGGCAGGCTCGACTGTATTGGGTAAACGCCAAAATCATTTGAACCAATAACCCAGTAGACCAGGTGATGGACTGGAGGGGTAAGTTCAATTCCATCGGTTAGAATTATTTTATGCCGATCCGGTGGTCGAGCGGTCAGGGGCATGAGTTTCCGCCTGATCGCGGGATTGCCGGGTTGCGGGTTTGAATCCCGCCAGAGGGATGTTTTCAGGTTGAAGCCAAGTCAGACTTCCGCTCTTTGGGGTGCTTCTATAAAAGTGAAGCTGCAATTCTTCTCCCCTTCGCCATGGGATACCTTGGGGGGTCTTGTGGAAGTGGTGCGTAGGTGCCCCTTCACCACGGGGGCATTAGTAAAAAACAAATAATTATTTTATTTCAAAGGCTCGCATTGAATTAAATAATATTTAGTAAAACTGTAAATTTTGAAGAAATGACACATCAGTGCAGTGCAAATTACAGCTCAAAGAAAAAAAACATCACATGTATTCAAATTTATTTTATTTATGAATTATTTGTCCTTAAATATATTCTGTATTCTGTTCTACAACCGGGAGCAAAACACTCATAACTTCTGCTCATAATTAGGGAACTTTAATTAGAAAATAATAAAAAAAATCTGATGTGGGCAACACATGGCTTTCCTTATATAATGAAATGAATTTACTACTTTTACAGTAAAAAAATAGGTTTTTTTTCTAATAGATACTTATATTCTTTCCAAGATATTGAATTTTTGTCAATCAGTTGTTATTTTCTTTGATTTAGCGTCATTTTTATCCATTTGGCGAGATTTCCGTTAATTTGGCAACATTTTAAAAAGTCGCCAAGTGGACGACATTTCTCCAAATCGTCGCCAAAATCTCGCCAAGCGTTATGGAAGGAGAAATAAGTTATTCTTATAGCCTATAAATGATTATTGGCGTTCAAATGCAAAAGTATTTCTCAAAGTACCTTTTTTCATGAATGGAACGAGCTAGATCCACGAGAATGATGTCACCCAATATATCGCATGATGTTACATTTGAAAAGTGAACATGTTTCTCAACAGTTCATAGATTTTATTTAATTTATGGGATTTTTTGATAAATTTATTTTAAAAATATGCAATATCTCGAGAACGGTTCATGCTAGCGATCTAAAGTTTATGTCAATCGTTTTCTAAGGAAAAATTACATAAGAAATGTCTATTTGCGTAACTTTATTAAAGGTATTGATTTTTTGATGATTTTTTCAAAATTTCACTCGAAAATTTAGGGGGGTTCTGAACATTCGATTACGTATAAAAACAATAGGCTTCCACTGTTCACGGATTGTGATTTTTGTACCAATTTTCATTCGAATCGCTTCATTCGTTCGTGAGATATCGTCTCCACAGACTCACTGACACATATCCCCCTCCCCCCACACACACAGACATCACCTCAAAAATGTTTGATTCCTGAGCAAGGATGCTTGAAAAGTGCATTCCCGACGAAAACTCGAATTCGATTTTCGACCCCGACACAATACTTTCCTTATACATTATGTATATAAGGAAAGTAATACATATACTAAACACTGCGCTTTTCTGGAGAGTCATATAAGAACAGATGAGATTCTACTAACACTAAAGACACCTAGATATAATCACAAAGCATTATGGTATTTTGAATCTTTTCTTCCAAAGGAAGTTTTATCTCTTACTGTCTAACTCCATGGTACTGTGCTTTGTATAAAGCTGTCTCAGCTCATCTGTATATATATTCATGCAGTGTTAGTTAATGTATGAAAGGAATGATAAATGGTTCACATCACAAAACACATTTTCAAAGAATTTCGTATAGATAAAAGGTTAAATCGCCGCACCACTCATTAAAAGGAAAGTAACTGTAATGTAGCTCAACTCGGCTGTTTCATATTTAAATTTTACAAGAAAATTTTTCAAATTTTACAAGAAAAAATATAAAAAATCGGTATCGTGGGGCCAAATGATTAAAGCTATAGCGTATTACTATTCAGTTTAAAGTGCTTGAAAAAAAATCTTTCGATTGATGCCATACTTGATATTGAATCCCCTCCCAGGGGTAGCTTCCCCACCAAGGAGGGGGGCTAGTGACGTCATGAACAAAAAAAAATGTGTATCGTGTAGCCTTTTTATTTTTCACAACAATGATTGAAACTAAATCTCGTGATTATTAAGCCATAAATAAACCCTTTTATGCCTGATTATGTCCAGTTTTGTCCTATGCTGCCCCGTTAAAAAAATATAAAATTTCGAATAAAATTCAAAGTTTTCGCTTGAATTAAAAAAAAATTCTATCTAATTCTAGATTTTTTATATCAAAGCTGGATATAAAGTTTCGTGAAAATTCATTAATATTTATGGCTGCTATCGAGTACACAAGAAAACGACCACAGACGTCAGACAGATGGACATCACTCCAAAAATAGTCATAGCGTGTTCAGGAAGTCTTGAAACCTATATTGGCATAAAAATCTCGAAATCAAAAAACAATACTTTGTCAATATTACGTATGAGTAAGTAAAAAAAAAAAAACGACCAAACAATTTTATATCAGTCTCCACGTTTTCTCTGCAATCTGAAAGCTTACGTGACCTTCCTATGTTACTCATTAGATAAATGACGCTTGTCTTCCGCCGCTGACTCTTATAATGCCTGACTGAAAATGGCATGAAAGTGGATATATGGATGGTAGAAACTCGGATTAATTAAGCGGGGAAATATTTGGTATAAACGAATTATCAGATACATTTGAATGATTTATGACACGAAAAATTCGATATTAATTTACCTGGTATGTTTCGGAAATTATTTCTCACGATTCGTTGTTGTGATATATTTTATATAATTACGTAATAATATAGAAAATACTGAAAGTAACAATGCTTCTTTTGTAACAGCATAAACATTTGAGTGAAAGCATTAACTGATTTTGGAACCAAAAATATATCATTTTCTCTTAGAAGACAAGGCAACCACACCATCAGAAACAAAGTATCTGACAAAAAATATTAGCATCATGTGCCTAGGAAAAGAATCGTTGTCAAATAAAAATAAAATAAAAATGAAAAGACAAACTCCATCAGAAAAAATAAAGAACAGTAGGATTCAAAACACTTTTTCTGTCAGCAGGAAATAAAACTACATGCATTTCCTTTCTGTATTTTTTTTACAATAATTATTTTTTCCTAGTAAAATTTATTCAACTATTTATTGACAGACGCCGTCTTACCTTTGCTGTTGTGGTTGGTGCTGCTTTTTCTTTCAAAACCTGTTAATATTTTTAATCAATTACTTATTTTGTTAATGTTTCTACTTTTCAATTAGTTAAGGGTACAGTTTGAACGTAGTTTTCGAATACAATTTTTATTATAATTATTAGTCGTATTATTAATATTATTATTTTTAAATGCCATAGTAATATTTAACATTGCATTTATATTTAATTATTATATTAACAAAGCATTTTTGCTGGCAGTAAAAGTGGATACAAAGTTGCTTTTGAGTGACTTAGAGTCAGATTTTAACTAATTTCCCTCATCGGTGACAATAAACAGATTTACCTTGGCTCCTGTCATGCTGAATTAATGGGAATCTACGTCCTTTCTTAGACTGTAGTTTACTTGTAACATTTTTTGCACTGGTACATTTTTAACGTCCGCACTCCAAGACCTATTAACGCACCTTCTTCCTTCCTGGTAGGTCGGACGGTCTGGGTCTCAACAACAACAAACTATAATACTCTTCTACATGTTATTTCACTAACTTCTGACAACTCTATCTCACTAAAGACCCTCCATCTCATCATTCCATCTCTTGCACAAGGTTTTATGTTAACTCCGCCCTGGCTGCCCATTGGATCGCATGAATCTGTGATAGGCCTGGTCCAAACTCCCATTGGATAATTTCCTATTGCCCGCGGAGTCCACTCCTCATTGGTCGGTCACCTTCACTGCCCCGAGTCCACAAACATCCTGTGACGTGATATCATAAATCGTTGTCTGCACCATAAATCGCTGTTCGCCCATAACTTCATGTCTGGCCCTCTGTTGTCACCTCTTTGTCGTCTTGGTATTTATTAATAAAAGAACTATCACCTTTTAAAAAACTCCATATCACAGTTACATTCCGTTTTACTCGGAGTTCTCTCTGCTTACAAATAATTTTTATAAAAATAATAATCGATTATCATATTTTTATTAATAATTAGAATTAGTTTAATAGGTATTTCATAAATACTTTTGTTCGTAAAAATTTTCTTACATTAATGTTTTTGCGTTTTTGTTACCCTTAAAATATCTATTTCTCAAGATTAAGGGAGATGGAATGTACACAAAGGATTTCAACTTCTGGTTATTTTTCCATTTCCCTTTCAAAATTTTCATTTTACTTGCAACATATATTTCTCAAAATAGACTATAGAGTCTGGATAATGAGGGGTGTAGATTAGATATCAATTTTGGAGTAGGTAGTGTAGTTCACTAAGAATTTTTCATCTTAAATTATTTCTACTTCCGGTTAGAATTTTTATTTGAACTATCGATTTCTTAAGTTTGGCTAGATAGATCTTAGATGATGATTGATGTGGTTGGGAATTGGATTTCAAGGGGTTTATGAATACAATACGGATTGCCATTTCCGGTTCTGGAGACGTCATTTTCAGTTTTTCCGGAAATTTGTGTGACTGTATGAAATAATTATGCAAAAGAGAATAAAAGTACTTGATGGCAAAGATGCCAAAAACCCAATTTGCCACTGGCTCTTTCATAAACTTCTTCTTTCATATTAAATAGCGAAAATCTTAAGCAAGCAAGTGTACAGTCTTGCTTACAAATAAAATCAACGAAATTTAATAGTAAAAACCTTGGTTCCATATGTTATAAAACGAGAATTACAATTTTCTAAAAGGTAAATACTTGATGTAAACATTTATTTTATATCTCTAACTGCATCGATAGATATGATATTTTATATATTTTATATGACAAAATCTTGATTTAATACGGATTCATTAGAAGTATTTATGTTCATATTTTATGGGTTATTTTATTATCTGAAATGCCGCTCTTAAATATATTTTATGGCATATCGATAACTTTCACACATCTGTTTTCATTCACAGTATGTTTTCGTACATTGACTTTTATAACTTTGGTGCATTTATACATACTTTTCGCCATGTGAATTTGGAATGGAGTTAAATAGTAATGTATATCACACTATCCAAAAATGCAGACAGTAAAGAATAATATAGTTTGTTCCGGAATTAATTAATTTTTAAGACAATATTTATTTATAAACATAAAAATCTGATGTGGGCAGCACATGACTTTCCCTGCAGACTTATAGTTACGTTCTTTTTATTTTAATTAAATTTAATTCACTTTTAATTCAATTTTCGTTCTCATTTGATAACTGGACTTATTTTCAAAGATGGCGTAGAGAAAATGCGAAATCACTAAAATATTTCAAGAAAGGCTAGTCCTAGTGTAATGGGGTTGGCCTTATTCGTTAAAAATTACGTATTAAACAAGCATTTAATGGATATATTTGAGCATACGTAGTTCTTTATTTTAGATTTTGGCAATTTTTGCGGGCCATTTTGCAAAAAAGGCAGGTTATTTTTTTCCAAATCGTACCCAAATCTAATCAGCACCAGGGTGTCCCACAAGTGACTTATCTACCAAATTTTGTGATATTTGGCCCATTAGATTTTGAGTTAGAGTGGATAAAAGCTTTTGCGGGTCATTTCGCAAAAAAAAGGCGCGTTCTTTTATGCTGAATCGTACTCAAAACTAATCAGCACCAGATTCGCCTACAGGTGACTTACCTACCGAATTTTATGAAATTCGGTCCATTAGTTTTTGAGTTAGACTGGATACAAAATCTGCACAGACAGACAGACAGATATACACACAGACGTCACGCTAAAAATTGTTTTTTCATATTCTAGAGGTCTTGATACGTGTAGATCCGTCGATAACTCGAGTTGCGATTTTCGGCATGATTCCAATACTTTCCCTATACATTGCCATGTATTGCAGGGAAAGTAAAAATAAAATCTATATAAATAAAATCGAAAATATATCTGTCTGTTTGTATGTGAGTTTGTCTCATCATCACGAGAAAACGACTGCATCGATTTTCATGAATTTTTGTGGGTAACCGTAAAATAGCCCCACTTAAAATTTAATCCAAGTCTCGAGCTTCTAGGATCAGGAGTTGTTGAGATATTTATAAAACACTCACAATTAAAACGTCCGTAGAGATAGCATTATGCTGACGATATTTTTCCGCCAATTTATTTGAAGAAAATTATATCATGTCGCTTAGAAAAGGATTTAAATTCACTGTGTTTATGCAGCAGACGATTTTTATCAAATATTTTCTGATTTAAATAGTAAAAACAAAAATACATAAAATTAATTTTATCGAAATTGCATATTTGACTGCATTATATCCATTCCGACCTTCAGATTTAAAGATTACGAGTATTATTGATATTTTCAATTTATTACGTCATCTTTTTTCTTTGGCAAAGGATTTTTAAACTCATTGTAGTATATGTAATTTTCCACTACTACACTGGCATATATTCTAATCTACCATAATATTAGTAGTAAGGATAAATCTTCCCATACAATTTTAGCGCATTCATTTTGGCATAAATCGATTCAATTTAATATTTTCTATAAATTTGTTTGCAAACGGGACCAGGGTGTTTTATTCTGCAGATCTGACTGTGAAGATAACTTTGAATAGCGTAAACAGGAATTCTTATACTTCTATTTAGGAGCATTGATTTAAATATTTTTATAGAATGATTTGAATAACAATGCCATCTAGAATACTATGGGAATATCCGTACGAAGAACAGGTATACTGCTAATATAAATATAAAATCACATAAGGATAACGATGATACTAGGTATTTACATTCACACTGCATGCGGGCGAATGTAACACCTGCACATTTAATAAAAGGTCGGAATATCAAAAAACGTTTCAAATTTAAGAGCAAAAATGGCGCACATTCTACAGTTCTGCTAACATGGAAATTGCGGTATGTGAAACAACATTTCATGTCGATCATTCTATGTTAGTTATCTTATTTTCAACGTTTTCAGATATTGGAAGCTAAAATTCAATTAACTGCAGCATTGTTTTTTTTAATAGTTTGATTTGAAGAAAAGGTAACAAATGATTTTGGCATTCGAAATGCAACTCGGTTTTAGTATGTTTTTCTATTATATTCTACGTGGAACCAGATTTGGGAAATTAATATTTTATATCATCCGCGTTTTAAAAAGAAAACGATTTAAAAAAGAAAAAACATGGTTTAGGCAAAAAGAAAAAACTGGTTTAAACAAAAAAAAAATCCATGGCTTAAACTGAGATTTAAGCCAATTGGGTATAAATCAGCCATCTTTTCTATCAACCCAAAAACTTTTAATCTGTTTTTTTTCTGCTTTTTTGTTCTAACTGATTAATAGATCAAAATTTGTAATATGAGTTGAAACTATCGTAAATGCATTTGATATTGCTTTTAAGCAACTTGAAAAGCTGTATTTAACACGGTCTTAAAATCAATTTTGAAATTTCCTTTGACGGACCCTTTTCCCTGTAAATCATCATATATTTTTCGGAATTATATGATACCTAATATATACATGTCTATGAAGCAGCTCTAACAAAGAAACAAACTGAAATGGTATATAATAAAAGTAAATATTAAACAAATCTTTATACTCAGTGCAAAGCTAACTTGAGCTCATTTTAGCGGCTACAAGTCCTTTTTACTCAATACTATTCTTTATGTGTTCCATGATATGCATTTGATACATCTTATGTGTTCGATGATTAGCATCTTATGTATTCGATGTAACTTATGTGTTCGATGATTAAAATATAATGTATTCGATGTATCCATAAGATATTATAGTGATGATAAATTATAGTTGTGATAAATTAACAGATTCGTATTTATGTATTAACTAATTTTTTTATTAAAAATAAAAAATATGAATATTTTTTTATAATTTAATTTCTTGAATCGATAAATTACGACGCGAATAATATATTTTGCATAGTAACATTTTTTTATTAAAATTACTTATAGAGTTTAATGCGTAAACTGTATTGCTTAGAGGGAATTCATTTTCTTCCCCATGCCTCTCTGTTCTCAAGTTAGCCTTGGGCGAAGTCTTTCAAGGTGATATATATGGCTTCACGCAAAAAGTGACATTGCCAATTTTGGTTCGCACTGACTCTAGCATGATATTGAGTTTGATCTATATTTTCAATACAAAAGTTACAGAGTCAAATCTATCAACCGCCAATTATAAAAATATCACGTCTTTTCATGCCAATGTCAAAATGTCATCTAATATTATCGTTTAATAAATGCAAATGTCGATATTGGATAAAACTTAAAAAAAATAAGCGTAAGAACAGCCAACGTCAATGTTATGGTTATGCTTATGGCATAAATCGTGAACAATTCTATCTATAGGTTAGAACAACAGCCGCCAGAGATGAGCAGGTAATAGCATCGTGTGTGCGATTGTATCTATAATATCTGCTATCAGATGTAAAAGTCTGATTGATTGATTGTATCTATAATATCTGCTGTCAGACGTAAAAGTATGATTGATTGATTGTATCTATAGTATTGTCAGATGTATCTATATTTGATATCAGACATGTCGAAGTAAACATGTATAGCGATTGCTGTTCAAGGCAGACAAAATATATTTTTATTAATAATGATGATATCAATGTTGCATGTTCTTTTCATATTTTCTGACTTTTTTCTGGGGGAAAATTGACGAATTACTCCATATCGAATTATTTTTGAAACCATAAATTAAGCATAATAAAAAGCTGAAAAGATTATTCCACGGTAAAAATCAAGGAAAACTTTCAACTGCGATTTTTTTGGCTTGGTTAAAGTTGGCAATGGTATTTTTTACACAAGCCACAGATATCATCTTGTGCATACGCATGTTACTAAATATATCTAAACTAAGATGAATAAAAAAGGGTATTCATACATTTTCATCACTTACTGTGTCGGTGGCGGAATGTTGGGATTTGACGCTAAAATTCCGCAACACAAACTGTTTCCAACTTTTGAATCTAAGATGCATCACACGTAGGACATCGTCTGGGTCTTGCCTGTAGCATTCCTCCCTTCTGTTTAGGTAGTATGAATGAGTTTTCATATCATCCATTGTGCAAACAGCAGTTATTGTAGATCTTTATGAAAGCCCGTTGATGATCTCACATATATCCATTTACAAGTGTAAAAACCAGCTAATTCTATACTGGACGGGACACTAAGCTGTGGTACTGGAACCATTAGAGCAAGGTACGTTGAAATTTTACAGTTTCGTTCTGGTAAGAACTCACCAATGATATTCATTTGTATTTAAATATAAACTATATCCACTCTAACAGTTACTTTTTGCACTTTCCACGATAGTATTTCGTAGTCAAAAAATCAATCCTCATTTCTTCGTTGTAACGATGGACATATTTTTACACTAAATATAGAACTCTCTGCTATATTTTAAATATTTATTCGCTATAATCTTCATTTATATTCACTCTCTGTATTTCTATATATTTTCTGTATTTCTGACTAAAAGTTTCATGTCTGTATTTATACATTTAAAATCATGAAAATCTATTTTAAATGTTCTAATTTGTTCTAATTCTTTGATCAGTAATCTTCAGTATATTGCACACTGTGCAATTTAGGTTTTTTCAGAGTCTAGTAGAAATATACGACATTTACATGATTATCGTTAACACCAATACAAAAGGTTTGAGGAAACGCAGAACCCGATACCCGTTTAATGAACACGTCACAGGAACACACAACAACACTTAAACAACGACTTTGAATAAATTACACATGAAATTTAGTTCCGAACACTTTGATGACAGCTTTATAAAAGACAGGAATGATTTTAAAATACTCCAACAATAATCACATCTATATTACTTTGAAAATGTAGAATATCTTTTAAATTTATTTTAAACATCCAGAATGAATTGTTATTTTATGGAGGAGAACGATGCATTAGTTCACATTTCAAATATCGGTTCTTAGAATAATGCTAAAGGCTGGATAAGAACTGCATAAGGGAAAGAAAGGACTACATACATCGATATGATAGTTCTGAAATATATTCATGTTAAAATTCTAAAGGATGTTTCTGAAAAAATATAAGTGGTATATATACGATAACTGAAGAAATATTAAGACTATAAGTTTCTGGTACAGTAGTATTGCAAATTTGCAAATATATAGTTAAGTAATTAGCTTATTACATAAGAAGTCCTTCATGTTGAACAAGTGATATATTTTTTAAACATTATCTAGCATTTTCATCTGTCATAAAACTTCCTCTATAGTCCATGAATATTTGTTCAAGGTATTTCATTCTAAAGTTCAGTAACAGCAAAATGAAATCATATCGAACTATATGGCTGTGAATTTGAAGTATATATCGCAGAGCTGTTTAGTTTAAAATATATTTTGACTCGAAGGTTTACATGTAATCATAGACTTTTATGAGTCAGATAATTTGGGCGATTATATAATATACTTTTTTTTAGATCGTTATATTAGTTGAAACTTTTTGAGCAAGATTAAAAATATTTTACTTTGTTCGAAAAAAATATATATTGATAAACATTTGTAAACAATTTCAACATAAAATCCTTTAAAATTCTTCAAATACCACAATAAAACTGTAATTTTCTAACGAAATAGTAGCTTTGGAATATATAATGGAATGCTCTATTTTGTTAATTTAAAAAATAATGGTTTTTGTCTGAAATAAGAGCAATCTTCTGTCAGATAAGATATAGTAAAAATTTTCTCAGGGTTACTGTTATACTTTGATAATAGATAATATAATAACTACTGACTTACTCATTTCCATATCATAGAAACATTTCTTTTCCTAGAAGATTAAACGTTCTAATCAATTCCGAAAACCCAAAAATTCTATGTCACCTATTTTAAAACTTTACATTTAAAAATTATTAAAAATCAGACGTTTATACTCAATATTCTAGACTGCATAGAGAGATATATTTCTCAGTGTTCTGTTACTGCACAATTTATCGATAATACCACCGAACTACCGATTTACTAAGCAGGGCACAGGACCGACCAATCCGTTCCCTCGCAAGCAGCATCGCATTTTCAGCAGGAAACCACCCACTTGGTATGATCCATGCCAGCAGCTCGCCGCTGCCGGTCCACCAGTTTGTCCCGATAATCAACAGTCCCTGTGTTGGACTCCATCTTCCAGTGGTCAGTTAATGACTGGTCACCAAGGGTGAAGACCACTCTGCACCTATTATTTACACCGAGAGGAAGGAGATGGGGATGCAGCTCCTTGTCTGGAGTTTTCCTCTCTCATCTCCCTTCAATTTCATCCAGGATTTCTCCGGTCGTGCTCAG
Source organism: Amaurobius ferox (assembly GCA_951213105.1). Taxonomy (NCBI): domain Eukaryota; kingdom Metazoa; phylum Arthropoda; class Arachnida; order Araneae; family Amaurobiidae; genus Amaurobius; species Amaurobius ferox. The sequence goes on from OX578140.1 coordinate 121,621,406, forward strand.
ATCCATTGATCGTCAGCGCTCGTCGGAAAGGGTGTGCGCAAGTCACGTGTGCGGAAGAGGCGTCACGTTCAGGGGGGATGGGGAAGCCGAGCGGTAAGATTGAAAATTTGCCAGATAGTTTTGGTACCTACTCGCGCTCATTGAAAAAGTGGAGGTGGGTGGGTGATGAGGTGTTGTTTACAACCATTGTTTAATTTAGGTCATGATTTTAGTAAAGGGAATAGTTTGCGGCAAAATATAATTTGAGCAGTTCTCTCACAGTTAAAAATCAAGGTGAAAATCAAGATTAAGATTCTTCTGAGATTCGTTGCTGATTCAGTCACTCAGCGAGGGCTTTCAGTTTTATACATATAGACTAACTTTCTTTAATATTAGGTCTTGGAGATATTTTTTAACACGACTTACTTTTTCATTATAACTGCTCTCTTAACTTTTAATAAAATTTAGAAATTCATATTTAAAATTTTAAGACATCATTTTTATTTTACTTTTAATAATCACTGTAAGAAATAACATTATTTTAAAACAAAATAAGATTAAAAAAAAATAATTTTGATTTAAATATTTGATTACAGTTAACGTTCTCAAAATTATTGTCACACAAAACTCTAGATTTTCCCTATTTAAAGCTAATCGTTCCGAAATTAATTTTGTATAAATTGCGCAAAATGGAGACACGTAGCAAGCATATTAACTTTATTGCTTAGTTTTTCACATTATATTAGAGTAGAAATTACATAGATATTATAGATATTGAATATTATTAAAATTGATTTAAATCCTATAATAATTTATATGTCTCAAAATGGGCATGACACACATGATGTTGTCACGTGATACTATATTTAATTTATTAAATTTCTTTACTATTGCTTTAGTTTTGTTAAATTACTTTACTAAGTTAAATTTGGTGTAATTTCCATAAAATTTCTATTTTCTAGTGTCATGTGCCATTTACGCAGCTTGAGTTTCCTGTTAGTAAATTTCGTGTAAGAATTACTGATATCAAAACAAATTTGAATTTTAAATTTGATGTGATTTCGATAAAAATTGTACTTTTTTACGTTCCTACTTCAAAAATTTGAAGCATATATGTTTATACATGTAAGAATTTATTTTTGTCTTAAGGGGACGGTGGACGTCGAAATTTTTTTTATTTATTGACTTAGAAACATGAAAATTTGTATAAATATTCCTTTTAACATTACTATATAAAATACCATTCAATGTTTTTCAATTTCGTTATAATTTCTCTTTTTTTAAATTTAATTTTTTTTAACGAAAATTTGAAAATGCTCCTTGCGTGCCATTTGTTCACATGTTTGATTAGTTTTACATTATGATCACTCAAAAACATATTATGAACAAATTTGGGTATTCATTTTTAAATCCTTAAAAAAGTAAATTTTTTTTAAATATTTTTCTGCATTCAAACTTAATTTTCATCATTTAATTAGATTCTTATTCACTTTTAATTGTCTTAATAAAGTTCAATTATAAAATGCATACCCAGTTTCATTAAATAGTATGAAAGGTTTCTTCTTGCCAAATTTCATGTTTCTCAAACAAAAATTAAGACGCATGGAGCATTTTAAAAATGTAAAACCTTCGAAAATTTCATTTCGAAAAAAATGCATTTAACCTTTTGCTTACGGGTGGGACAGCGTCCATCCCAGACGAAGAACCTTCCAAAAAGACAGGTATTTGACATACCCTATCCCAAACAGTTCGGACGCCAATGCCTGCAATAGGAGATCGAACTGTTTGGGATAGGGTATGTCAAATACCTGTCTTTTTGGAAGATTCTTCGTCTGGGATGGACGCTGTCCCATCCGTAAGCAAAAGATGAAATGTGTAAAATAATGTTACATATTAAAAAGAAAAAACTTTTTGCTCATTTCAACGTCCACCGTCCCCTAAATATTGGTTTCAATCGGTTGGGTAGTTTCGGAAAAGCGATTAAAGAGCTGTAGCTCATTAATCGCTACAGCTCTTTAATCGCTTCTTTTAATTAAGTCGTTGCTCTTAATGAACAACGACTGTAGCTCTTTAAAAGCAACAACTATAAAGTTGGTACAGTTTAAAGAAAACATTTTGTTAATTAATGCTTCAAATGTGCCAAATGAAATGTTTACATGTAGCCAATATAATGCCCATATTAGGTCAGACTAGAATTCAAAAATTCAAACTGGGATTCCAAATATATTTGGAAAGTTCTGAAATATTGTCAACACCTTATAGAAAAAATCTGATGTGGGCAACACATGACTTTCCTTATATAATGCAACGAATTTACTACTTTTACAGTAAAAAAAATAGATTCTTTTTATAGTAGTTATTTATATTCTTTCCAAGATATTGAATTTTCATCAATGAGTCGTCATTTTCCATGTCGTCATCATCAATGAGTCATCATTGATTTAGCGTCATTTTTATCCATTTGGAGAGTTTTTCTTCACTTTAGCAACATTTAAAAAAGTTGCCAAGTTGGCGAGATTACACCAAATTCGTCGCCAAAATCTCGCCAAGCATTATGGACGAAGAAATAAGTTATTCTTACAGCAGATAAGTGACTTGTGGCGTTCAAATACAAAAGTATTACTCAAAGTATATTTTTTCATGAATGGAACGAGCTAGATCCTCGAGAATGATGTCACCCAATTTATCGCATGGCATTACATATGAAAAGTGAACATGTTTCTTAATAGGACATATTTTGTTTTATTTTATATGACTTTTAGATAATTTTTTTGAAAAATGTGCAATATCTCGAGAACGGTTCATGTTAGCGTTTTGAAATTTATGTCAATCGTTTTCTAATGAAAGATTACATAAGAAATGTCTATTTGCGTAACTTTATTAGCGGCTTTGATTTTTTGATGATTTTTTCAAAATTTCACTCGAAAATTTGGGAGGTTTTGAACATTCGATTGCGTATAAAAACAATAGTCTTCCAGTGTTTACAGATTGTGATTTTTGTACCAAATTTCGTTAGAATCGGTCCATTCGTTCGTCAGTTATCGTCTCCACAGACTCACTGAGACACACACACACGCACATACTTTCACACACACACACATACTTTCACACACACACACACACACACACATACTTTCACACACACACACACACATACTTTCACACACATGTTTGATATCACTTCAGAAATGTTTGATTCGTGATCAGGGATGCTTGAAACGTGCTCTCCCGTCGAAAACTCGAATTCGAATTTTCGACCCCGTCACAATACTTTCCTTATACATTATGTATATAAGGAAAGTAATAATAGAAGGCTTCTTTCACTTTACAACAGGTGCAAAAAGTAATTTTTTAAATTATTTACGAAATTCATTTCTATTGATCTAACTTGTGTTTCACATCGCTTGCAATAAAACAGAATATATCGCCAAATTTCTTAGGCCGTAAAAGTCGGTTAGAAATGGAAATTAAAAATAATATGATGTGAGTAGCAAATGATTTTCCCGACATACTCAAACTCATTTTCTCTTTACTTCTTTCATAATTCATCAAATTAAGTTTAACTACGCAAAATAATGCGGATAAATTATTTGAAATTATACTAAGTTTGCATTTCTAATTCAATATCTGTTTTCATTTCGCGGGTGGATATATTTTCAAAGGTGACGTTGCAAAAAATATAAGGAAATTGAAATATCTGAAGAACGATTTGTCTTAAAGTAATGGGGATAGTCGTATCCTTTTCGTCGTCAAAAATTAATGAAAAGTAACTAATTCATACATTTGAACATATGTAGTCTTTTAATTTAGATTTTGACAATTTTTTCGGGCCATTTCCCAATAAAAGGCAGATTTTTTCCTTTTCCCAATCTTAATAAAATCTAATCAGACCCAGGGTCACCCCCAAGTGCCTTACTTACCAAATTTTATGAAATTTGGTCAATTAGTTTATGAGTTAGAGTGGATAAATACACACACACACACACACACACGCACGCACGCGCACACGCATACGTCACACTAAAAATAGTTTTGTCGTGTTCTAGAGTGGTCGCAACGTGTATTTGCGATTTTCGACACGATTCCAACACTTTCCTTATACATTAGCAAGTATTGTAGGGAAAGTAAAAATCTTCAAAATGCTATCTATTGACCCGAAATAAAATTATTTCAAATAGGAAATTTGATTTAAGCATAATATCCATGAAAACGCTGTGTACTTTTTTGTTACATCGATAAAAACGAAAACTTTCTAATTAATTCTTAAAATAGTAGCCTCAAAAATGGAAAAATTCATTAATCGTGGTGTAATAATTATTGAATTATAACAGTGCATATATTTTTCATTGTTTATGTGTGTTTCATACAAGCCATTTCTACACCCGCTTTGGACGAGCGATGGTGATGTGTCATTTAATCTGACACCTGCATACACATTTAATACAAGTTTTAAATATAAAAAACTGTTTCGAATTAATCCAAAAAATATAGTGCGCATTTTATAATTCTTTTAACATAAAAATTGCGGTATGTGAAACAACATTTCATGTCCGATCACTATATATTGTATTATTTTCAATGTTTTCAAAAATCTAAATAAAAAAATCAATCAATAGAAATTTTCAATAGTTTGATTGGGAGAATAGCCAGCAAATGATTTAGATATTTGAAGCTTAACTCTGCTACTGTGGTTATAAGTTGAATAAAAACTGCAAAAAAATTAAATTATAAAGTATAAATATATTTGTCTGCTATAACTATAAATAAAAAATTTAGCATCTATATAATCGTTGCTATATATAACATAATACACTGAGTTATAAAATAAGAAAAAAATCGTCTGCTATAGCTGCATACAAAAATTGAGTATTTATTTAATCGCTGCTATATATAAAAGAAAACTTGGAGTTATAAAATATAAATAAATTCGTCTGCTATAACTATAAATACAAAATTCAGCATCTATATATTCGCAGCTATATACAACACGAAACATTGAGTTAGAAAATATGAAAAAAATCGCCTGCTGTAACTATATACAAAAATTGAGTATTTATTTAATCGCTGCTATATATAAAACAAAACTTGGAGTTATACAATATAAATAAATTCGTCTGCTATAACTATAAATAAAAAATTGAGTATCCATTTATTCGCAGCTATACAACATGAAACATTGAGTTATAAAATATGAAAAAAATCGTCTGCTATAACTGTACATAAAAATTGAGCATTTACATAATCGCTGCTATATATAAAACAAAAAATTAAGTTGTAAAATATAAAAAAAATCGTCTAATGCAACTATAAATTAAAATATTACAAGAACTGGTGGTTGTATACAAATAGATGTAATTAAGAAAATTTATTATACTTTCTTCTGAGCATTTTGGTATGTAAAGGTATTTTGTGGGTTTGGCCATTTTCGAGTTACATCTAAAGGATTACTGGAGCAAAAAATTCATATATATAAATATATAAATTATCGATATATAGATTTTTTGAACAAAAATCCAAAATTTTAGATTTTCCTCCTTTTTTTAGATTTCTTTCCTTACCGATAGAATAATTCCAACGTGTTTGCTAAGTTTCAAGTTTCTACTTCTACCAGTTTGGACTGTGCAATTTAATATACGTATAATGGGCAAACGAAGAATAATTAGATGGTCATAACTCCCAGTGTATTCGTGTTAGCCACGCCAAGAGTACAAATAGAATTGTGGAAATTCTGCTATTATAATGCGCATTAATTGAAATTTGATATTTTCAAAGCATTGTTTCGTAAACAAAACAATGATAGTATCATAGTTTATACACAAAACAGATAGACGAATTTCATTATACATGTAGAGGGTAAAGTAGTAAGCATTAACATAAATTAACTGAATACACCTAAGAAAAGTACTGACTGATTTATTGTCAAATTGTATATATTTCTGAAGAATATTGTAGATTTTTGAATTACAACTTATAAAATTCTCGTAAAAAAACACGGTTTTAGTGAGCCATTTCGACAAAATAAAAACCAGTTCTTTTTTCATCGAATTTCACAAAAATCTAATGAGCATCAAGGTAACCCATCGATCACATACTTGATTGTCAAATTTTATATTTTCGGTTTTAAACTGGGTGTATACCTTGCACAAACAGACACACATACACAGACATCATGCCAAAAACAGTTAATTTTTACTCTACACTTCGCAAAACATGTAAATTCTTTAAAGACTAGAATTCCAATTTTCTATTTCATTCCAACAGTCACCCCTTTCTCTGGATAAATAAAAAATATCAGAAATGTTATAAAAAGGTAACGCCGTTACGTGTACAATGGAGATAATTCTACTAAATAATGCAATACCCAGGTTGGCCCCAAAATTGACATCTTAAATTGAACTATTTACGATGGGGTCAGTATTTCTAGAAAATGTACAATATCATGTGTCTGTTTCCAGAGGTATGTCATAACCAATTAATCTAACAGCGTGTAACTTCATACGTCAGTTTATGAGCTGTTCAACGGGCGCAATCCTTGTACATCTTACATACCTTGTGTCTTCATTGCTTATATTGGCATGTAAGCAATGAAAATATTTCCATCCATTGAGGAGCAGAATCACAGTGCGCCGATGGATGATGTTGCTAATGCCCGGATGAATGTTATGGTTGAAATCGTAACAAAAATGGCTAGATTTCATGGATAAACATTGTAAGCAGTTGTACATTTAAACATTTTTACTTTCCTTATATACATAATGTATAAGGAAAGTATTGTGACGGGGTCGAAAATTCGAATTCGAGTTTTCGACGGGAGAGCACGTTTCAAGCATCCCTGATCACGAATCAAACATTTTTGAAGTGATGTCTGTGTGTGTGTATGTGTGTGTGTGTGTGTGTGTGTGTGTGTGTGTGTGTGTGTGTGTGTGTGTGTGTGAAAGTATGTGTGTGTGTGTGTGTGTGTGTCAGTGAGTCTGTGGAGACGATAACTAACGAACGAATGGACCGATTCGAACCAAATTTGGTACAAAAATCACAATTCGTAAACACTGGAAGCCTATTGCTTTTATATGCAACCGAATGTTAAGAACCCCCCTAAATTTTCGTATGAAATTTTGAAAAAATCGCCAAAAAATCAAAACCACTAATAAAGTTACGCAAATAGACATTTCTTATGTAATTTTCCATTAGAAAACGATTGACATAAATTTTAGAACGCTAACATGAACCGTTCTCGAGATATTGTTCATTTTTAAAAAAAAAATTATCAAAAAGTCATATAAAAAAAAAATCCTATTGAGAAACATGTTCACTTTTCATATGTAATACCATGCGATAAATTGGGTTACATCATTCTGGTGGAACTAGCTCATTCCATTCATGAAAAAATATACTTTTAGGAATACTTTTGTGTTTGAACGCCAATAGTCATTTATATGCTGTAAGAATAACTTATTTCTTAGTGCATAACGCTTGGCGAGATTTTGGCGATGAATTTGGCGGAATGTCGCCAACTTGGCGACTTTTTGAAATGTTGCCAAATTAACGAAAATCTCGCCAAATGGATAAAAATGACGACTAATTGTCGAAAATTTAATATCTTGGAAAGAATATTAGTATCTACTATAAGAAAAACCTACTTTTTTTTACTGTAAAAGTAGTAAATTAATTACATTATATAAGGAAAGTCATGTGTTGCCCACATCAGATTTTTTTAACTGTAAAAGTAGTAAATTCATTGCATTATATAAGGAAAGTCATATGTTGCCCACATCAGATTTTTTGCCTAGAGATATAAGCATTCTTGGTCGCTAAATGTCCCGAAAACTGACTAAACATGAACATAAAAAATCTGATGTGGGCAGCACATGACTTTCCCTGCAGACTTATAATCACGTTCTCTTTATTTCATTTTCATTTAATTCACTTTTAATTCAATTTTCGTTCTCATTTGATAACTGGAATTATTTTCAAAGCTGGCGTAGAGAAAATACAAAAAAACTAAACTATCTCGAGAACGGCTAGTTCTAGTGAAATGGGGTTGGTGTTATTCTTTTCTTCGTTAAAAATTACGTATTAAACAAGCATTTAATGGATATATTTGAACATATGTAGTTCTTTATTTTAGATTTTGGCGATTTTTGCGGCCCATTTTGCAAAAAACAGCAGGTTAATTTTTCCCGAATCGTACCAAAATTAAATCAGCGCTAGAGTGCCCCACAAGTGACTTATCTGCCGAATTTTGTGAAATTCTTTTCATTAGTTTTTCAGCTAGAGTGCATACAAATTTTTGCTGGCAATTTCGCAAAATAAGGCGGGTTCTTTTATCCCGAATCGTACCCAAAACTAATCAGCACCAGATTCGTCCACTAGTGACTTACCTACCAAATTTTATGAAATTTGGTCAATTAGTTTTTGAGTTATATTGGATACAAAATCTGCACAGACAGGCACACAGACAGACAGACACACAGACACACACACAGACGTCACGTTAAAAATGGTTTTCTCGTATTCTGGAGGTCTCGAAACGTGTAGATCCGTCGAAATCTCGAGTTGCTATTTTTGGCATGATTCCAATACTTTCCCTATACATTACCATGTATTGTAGGGAAAGTAAAAATCTGATGTGGGCAGCACATGACTTTCCCTGCAGACTCAAATTCATATTTTCTTTATTTCTTTATTAATTTGTTAGATTGAGTTTTATTGCACCAAATAACACTAAATTTGCATTTTTAATTCAATTTTTGTTTTTATTTGGTAATTGGACATTTTCCCGAAATCGGCGTAACAAAAATGTAAGAAATCTCAAATATCTTGAGAACGGTTAGTCCTAAAGTATAATGGAGTGTGTTATATTCTTTTCCTCTCCAAAAATTGCATATAAAACAAAAATTCATTTGATATATTTGAGCATATATAGTCTTTTTCTTTGTGATTTTGTCGATTTTTGCGGGCCATTTCGTAAAAAAGGGCAGATTGTTCTTCCCCGAATTGTACCAAAATGTAATCAGCACCAGAGTATCCCACAAGTAACTTATCTACCATTTTTTGTGAAATTGGGTCAATTAGTATTTTAGATAGTGTGGATACATAAAATTGTTGCGGGCCATTTCCTAAAGAAAGGCAGGTTGTTCTTTTCCGAATCGCACTAAAATCTAATCAGCACCAGGGTCGACCATAAGTGACTTATCTACCAAATTTTATGAAATTCAGTCGATTAGTTGAGTTAGAGTGGAAATATATAATTTTTGCGGGCCATTTCGTAAAAAATGGCAGATTGACCTTTTCCGAATCGTATCAAAATTTAATCAGCACCAGGGTGACCTACAAGTGACTTATGTACCATATTTTGTAAAATTTAATCAATTAGTTTTTCAGTTACAGTGGATACAGGCAATTTTTGAGGGCCATTTCGCAAACAAAGGCGGGTTGGTTTATTCCGAATAGTGCCTAAAACTAATCAGCACCAGGGTCACATACAAGTGACTACCAAATTTTATGAAATTCGGTCCATTAGTTTTTGAGTTAGAGTGGATACATACATTGCACAGACAGACAGACACACAGACAGACAGACACGCAGACAGGCAGATACACACACAGACGTTACGCTAAAATAGTTTTTTCGTATTCTAGAGGTATCGAAACGTATAGATCCGTCGAAAACTCGAGTTGCGATTTTCGACATGATTCCAATACTTTCCCTATATATTACCATGCATTGCAGGGAAAATTAAAATCTGATGTGGGGCAGCACATGACTTTCCCTGCAGACTTGTATCCACGTTCTCTTTATTTTAATAAAATTTAATTCACTTTCAATTCAATTTTCGTTCTCATTTGATAACTGGGCTTATTTTCACAGGTGACATAGAGAAAATACGAAAAAACTAAAATATCTCGAGAACGGCTAGGCCTAGTGTAATGGGGTTGATCTTATTCTTTTCTTCGTTAAAAATTACGTAATAAACAAGTATTTAATGGACATATTTGATTATACGTAGTTTTTTATTTTAGATTTTGGCGATTTCTGAGGGCCATTTTACAAAAAAAGGCAGATTATTTTTTTCTGAATCCTACCAAAATCTAATCAGCACCAGGGTGACCCACAATTTACTTATCTACCAAATTTTGTGAAATTCGGTCCATTAGTCTTTCAGCTAGAGTGGATACAAGCTTTTGCGGGCCCTTTCGCAAAAAAAGGCGGGTTCTGTTATCCCGAATCGTATCCAAAACTAATCAGCACCAGACTCGCCCACAAGTGACTCGCCACAGACTCGCCCACCTACCCAATTTCATGAAATTCGGTCGATTAGTTTTTTAGTTAAGAGTGGATACAAAATTTGCACAGACAGACACACAGACACACACACAGACGTCACGCTAAAAATGGTTTTTTCGTATTCTAGAGGTCTTGAAATGTGTAGATCCGTCGAAAACTCGAGTTGCGATTTTCGACATGATTCCAATACTTTCCCTATACATTACCATGTATTGCAGGGAAAGTAAAAAGGCTAAATAGGTAACCTTATCGATAGATCGAAAATGAGAGAAGCAGTAAATTAGCAGGCAGTTATTATGAGAAGTGTTCGGAAGGAATAGAGTGTTATGAGTTATGGAAAACGTCTAAACCAGCAAGTTCAGCGCTCTCCGAAATTGACTGATTAGTCTAGATTCACTATTTTTGTTCAGATGAGTTTCTAGCTCATACCAAGCGTTAACACAAAGCTGAAGCTAAAATACTGATTTTTATGAACACTTTACAACAAAGTTGAAAAGTGTTTCTGACTTTGTTCATTCATTCTGTCTGTCTGTCTGTCTGTCTGTCTGTCTGTCTGTCCGTTAGCACGATAACTGCAGTAAAAATGACTTAATCAAAATGAAATTTTAGTATGTTGTTCAAACGATCTGTAGGACCTATGGGAATATAAATGAATAATATTACCCAATTAGTTTTGGATTGAACCCGGGTCGAAAAAATGAAATACATTGAGCCCTATGGGACCTAATTTTTCAAACATTTTTTAAGCGGATTTAAAATTCACAAATTGCTTCGAAAATTTTAGGTAATGTTCAAATTGTTCCATAAAATATATATAAAAAAAAATTCAGCGAAATATATTCAGTAGTTTATAAATAAAAATTAAAATAATAATTATACCTCTTATATGAAACGATCACATGACCCACTTCAAAATGATATATGGCATCCATCTTGTTTCAAAATCGTGATTTTATAAAGTTCTGTTTAATTCATATTGAGTGTTATATCCGTCCTAAAACTACTTTATTTTTGCTTAAATTCTGTGCATCTACATACTGAAACAACGCAATGACAATATATTTGAGTTTAAATGTTCATATAAATTTGATTATTTCTACAACTAAGCCTATTTTTCACCTATGTAAAATGTAAACAGCGAAATATATAGAATGAGTTGTATTGGAATTCCTGTATTTTTTTAACACAAAATAATTTAGTCCATGGAGTCTGCATGGCTGATATGAATGAAATATTAATAGATTTTATAAAGAGAAGGACGATTTTTTTCGATGAAGTTTCAAGCATAGAGTTTAATTTTTTGTAGCTCCATGGTCTTAAACAAAATGTTTAAATAAAATAAATTATTATAGTATTGTGATGAATGAAATGAATGGGAGAAAGTTATGAATGAAATCCTGTTTTTATAGAGAGATCCAGGCGTGTTACTTTTTCTATGACGTCATTTGAATTAATTTCAGTTGTTTTCGATGAAGTTTTCAAATATAATAAATTATCGTAGTATTATGATAATTCTAAAACTATTACCGAGGAATGTATAACATTTTAGAGATGTTTAAACCAGGCAATTTATATTTCAATGCCGTCATTTGAATGAAGTTCATTTTTTTCGATGAAGGTTTAAGTTTTCAAATATAATAAATTAATGCAGTATTGTGATAAGTTTCAAAATATTACAGAGGAATGTATTGCATTTTAGACTTGTTTAAATAAAATTGCATTGAAGTTGGAAAGTGTTTCATAATCAATGCTTTAAGCATGATTGATCTTTCTTGTTGTATTATATTTTGTATAGATAATAATGGAATCAAGTTTATTTAGAAACGAAATTAAGTTAAATTTAATAGTCATCACAATTTCACGATAAGCACAAATGCCTGCAAAATTAATCGCCCAGATAAAGCTAATAGATAAGCAATATTAACAGGATTTTAGTTTGATAATTCATAAACATTTTGCATCATATTTATATTTGATACTTATATAACTGTGTACAAGATTACATCAACTAAAATTTATTAAGGTTTCGGATTTAAATACTTAATATTTAACATCATAGCATTCCATGAATGTAAATCTGTAAAAAAATAGCAATGTACATCTGCACATTTTCCTTTCAAGAAGAAGAAATGTTAACTATATATTTGAAATATTTCCTCTTACATCGATTACGATGCGAAATTTCCTCAACACTATTTGTTTAACTCGTAAAGAGTTTAAAAATACAAATAATGCATGATAATGACAGTAAAAAAAAATGCCATATTACAACAGGAAACTGAACTAAAGGAACATTAACTAATAATTTAATTGGTGTTCTCGTCTTTTAAAAACTCGCTAAGCTCTCTTAAAGATTATTTTTAGGAATAGCACGTTGAATTTTATAATTGTCACTTAATCTGTATACTTAGAGCAATTAACAAGAGATATTTACTTCTGGTTTGGCACTTTCTGAACAATTGGCTCAAATTTTAATTGAAGCATTTAAAATATATTTTAAATTAGCATATTTGTTATTTATTCAGCTGAAAATTTACGTTTGTATTTTATAGCTTAAGCAATTGAAAATTTATTGATTGATTAGTCAAACAATATTATAATTATGCATTTCAAGATAGTAGTTTCAAGATTTGTGTTCATTTCATTTCAAGATTAGTGTAAATATCAGCAGATTATATTTCAGCTACATAGCAGTAGGCTTTACATTCTAGACGATGCATTTAGTAGAATATTATAAACCAAAATTTTGTCAGTTGATATTTTAAACAAATAAAAAAAGAAGCACATATATTTAAATTTTGTATAACTTTTGACAAAACAATAACAAGAAAGATCAATCATGCATAAGCATTGATTATGAAACACTTTCCAACTGAAATGCAATTTCATTTAAAAATTTCTAAAATGTGATACATTCAGTGGTGATATCTTTTACATTATCACAGTACTACAGTAATTTATTATAAAATATTTAAAACTGTATCGAAATATAAATCATCTGATTCTCTATGCAAAATCAATGAATATTTCATTCATATAATTTGTATTCCAGACTCCAGAGCTAAATAATTCAGCAATTCTTATGTAACTCACTCTACAATCGCTTGAGATATTTGCATTCTGCATAAGTTAAATTTAGGCTTCGTTGAAGAAATAATAAAAGTTTAGGGATCATTTAGAATCCCAAATATTGTAATTGCATAGGCACGAAATTTAGATAGACAGATAATACACAGATACACAGATAATATATGTGCGTGTGTGTATGTATTCAAAGTACTGGAATCGTGCCGAAGATCGGAACTCGAATTTTTGAATGATCTACACGTTTTGGGACTTCTAGAACACAATAAAACTATTTTTAGGAAGACATCTGTGTGTGTAAGGGTGTATCTGTGTCTGTTTCTGTGTATCTGTGAGGATATTACATCCACTCTAATTGAAAAACTAATGGACTGAATTTCATAAAATTTGGTAGGTATGTTTTTTGTGGGAAATCCTGATGTTCATTAGATTATAGTACGATTCGTAATAAAAGAATCTGCCTTCTTTGCGAAATGGCCGGCATAAAATTTGGTAGATATGTTTTTTGTGGGAAATCCTGATGTTCATTAGATTATAGTACGATTCGTAATAAAAGAATCTGCCTTTTTTGCGAAATGGCCGGCAGAAATTGTCATTATCCACTCTAGCTAAAAACTAATGGAACAATTTTCACAAAATTTGGTGTATAATATTTCAATAACCTACAAGTGATTTATATACCAAATTTAACAAAATTTGGTATATAAATCATTTGTAAGTTATTCTAGTACGATTCGGGAAAAAAGAACGGGCTATTTTTGCGAAATGGCCCGCAAAAATCGTTAAATATAAAAATAAAAGACTACGTGTGCTCAATTATATCAATTAAATTCCTATTTTATTCGTGATTTTTGACAACAAAAAGAATAAGACTAACCCCATTACTCTAGGACAAGCCGTTCTTGAGATATTCTAGTTTTTTCGCGTTTTCGCTACGCCACGTTTGACAATAAGTCCAGCTATCAAATGAGAACCAAATTTAAGTTTAAGGTGCAAATTCAATGTCATTTAAAATACTTATCGCTGTAATTTTGTGCAGATAAACTCAAATTATTATTGAAGAAATAAAGAGAACGTGGATATGAGTCTGCAGGGAAAGACATGTGCTGCCCACATCAGAATTTTTAGCAATATTACAACAATGATTTATAGAAGTGAACGGGGATTATTTGCAGGCCATTTCGAAAAAAATGTATGATCTATATTTAAAGATCCACCAAATTTTTGTAGAATAAAATGTTCAACAAATTTAAGCTGTGTACCAAATTTTAACTCTCTAGGACGTAGGAAAGTGCATTAAAAATGCCATCAAATAAGTATATCATAAAGAGTTATATAAAATTAAAAAAAAATTTGAAAAATTGTTATCTACCAAATTAATTTTAAAATGTGAAGCCTCTCTCATATACAAAATGATTAAACTCTGGGAAAGATATTTATTATATTATATATCTCTTTTTTCTTTCTGGAGGATATCCCATAAGTCAGAATTTAATTGAATTTGTTTTTTTCTTTATATTAAATAATTTTTAATTGAAAAACTACTTAACATATTTTACTGAAAATTTTTTTATATATTTTATGGGATAATGTGAATATTTTCTAAAAATTTCGAAGCAATTTGAGAATTTTAAATTTGCTTAAAAAATGTGTGAAAAATTGGGTCCCATATGGTTCAATGTATTTCATTTTTTCAACACGGGTTCAATAAAAAACTAATTGGATGATATTATTTATTTATATTCCCATAGGTCCCACAGACAGTCTGAAAAACATACTAAAATTATTTCATTTTAATAAAGTCATTTTTACGGCAGTTATCGTGCTAAGGGACAGATAGACAGACAGACAGACAGACAGAATGAACAAAGTCATAAACATTTATCAACTTTGTTGTAAAGTGTTAAAAACAATCATTTTCATCTTAACCGAAGATTTAAATGCAGAAGATTGTAAAAGACAAAAAAAGATAAAAAAAAAAGACAATGATTATAAAATTCACCAAAATGATTATTTGACAAATGATTTTTAACACTTTACAACATAGTTGAAAAGTGTTTATAACTTTGTTCATTCTATCTGTCTGTCCGTTAGCACTATAACTGCCGTTAAAATGACTTTATCAAATTGAAATTTTAGTATGTTGTTCAGACGGTCTGTGGAACCTATGGGAATATAAATGAATAACATAATCCAAATAGTTTTGGATTGAACCCGGTTTGAAAACATGAAATACATTGAACCCTATGGGACCTAATTTTTCAAACATTTTTTAAGCGAATTTAAAATTCACAAATTGCATCGAAAGTTTTAAGAAATATTTAAATTATCCCTTAAAATATATATAAAAAATTCAGCAAAATATTTTCAGTAGTTTTTTAAATAAAAATTAAAATAATAATTACAACTTTATATGAAGAGATCATGTGACCATTATATAAAGAGATCATGTTACCCTCTTCAAAATAAAATATGGCATCCATCTTGTAAGATCGTGATTTTTAAAGTATTTTTTAATTCATATTTAGTGTTGTATCCGCCCTAAAACCGCTTTGTTTCTGCTTAAATTATGTGCATCAACATACTGAAACAACTCAATTACAATATATTTGAGTTTAAATGATCATCAAACTCTGATTATTTCTACAACGAAGCCTAACTTTCACTTATGGAGAATGTAAGCACCAAAAGATGTAGAATGAGCTGCATAAGAATTGTTGCATTTTTTTAACGCAAAATTATTTAGCTCATGGAGTCTGCAATATAGCTGATATGAATGAAACATTCATTGATTTTACACAGAGAAGAAGACAATTTTTTGGATGAAATTTTAAGCATAGAGTTAAATTACTTGAACCTCTAGGTTTTTAAGTTTTCAAATAAAATAAATTATTATAGTATTTTGATGAGTGAAAGAAATGGAAAAACGTTTATGAATGAAATGCTGCTTTTAAAGAGAGAACCAGACGATTTATTTTTCGATGACGTCATTTGAATAAAGCTCATTTGTTTTCGATGAAGTTTTGAAATATAATACATTATTGAAGTATTATGATAATTTTAAAAATATTACCAAAGAATGTATCGCATTTTAAAGATGCTTAAACCTGGCAATTTTTATTTCAATGTCGTCATTTGAATGAAGTTTATTTTCTTCCATGATGTTTTAAATTTTCAAATATAATAAATTAATGTAGTATTGTGATAATTTCAAAAATATTACCGACGAATGTATCGCATTTTAGAGATGTTTAAATAAAATTGCATTAAAGTTGGAAAGTGTTTCATAATCAATGCTTTATGCATGATTGATCTTTCTTGTTAACAAATGACTCAATAATTGATTAAAAAAAGACCAAACGTGTTGTTATATATATATATGTGTGTGTGTGTGTGTATATATATATATATATATATATATATATATATATATATATATATATATATATATATATATATATATATATATATATATACATATATATATATATATATATATATATATATATATATATATATATATATATATATATATATATGATGAGAATGCAATTTCGAACTGACCGCCATTTTTTGTGTGGTTTCGATTGATTGTTCTCTATTCTTGATCTCTTGTCTTGAGCTGATTATTATTGCCTATTCTCATTTTTGCAGAGTTTTATTTTTATTTACTTTTATATACTTTTAATTGTGATTTTTGAATCCTAATATTCTTCTCATCCCCCTTTCCAATGTAGTGATATGTAACCTTCTATCTTTATCCTTAGACTTGGCTTATACTTACTCATTTGTAACAGATATGCTAGAGATGGGTTTTTTTGTACATACAGTAGTTTATGCATAATTTTCGATTAAAATCCTTCAATTTTTATTTATATATATATATATATATATAAATATATATATATATATATATATATATATATATATATATATATATATATATATATATATATATATATATAATATGAAAACCCGATGATAGAATAGAGAGGAGTTGTAATTCAAAGAGTTTAACTTAAAATATGCCTTAAAATTAACAAGAAAGATCAATCATGCTTAAAGCATTGATTATGAAACACTTTCCAACTTCAATGCAATTTTATTTAAACAAGTCTAAAATGCAATACATTCCTCGGTAATATTTTAAATCTTATCACAATACTGCATTAATTTATTATATTTGAAAACTTAAACCTTCATCGAAAAAAATGAACTTCGTTCAAATGACGGCATTGAAATATAAATTGCCTGGTTTAAAAATCTCTAAAATGTTATACATTCCTCGGTAATAGTTTTAGAATTATCATAATACTACGATAATTTATTATATTTGAAAACTTCATCGAAAACAACTGAAATTAATTCAAATGACGTCATAGAAAAAATAGCACGCCTGGATCTCTCTATAAAAACAGGATTACATTCATAACTTTCTCCCATTCATTTCATTCATCACAATACTACAATAATTTATTTTATTTAAACATTTCATTTAAGACCATGGAGCTACAAATAATTAAACTCTATGCTTAAAACTTCATCGAAAAAAATCGTCCTTCTCCTTATAAAATCAATTAATATTTCATTCATATCAGCCATGCAGACTCCATGGACTAAATTATTTTGTGTTAAAAAAATACAGAAATTCTAATACAACTCATTCTACATATTTTGCTGTTTACATTTTACATAGGTGAAAAATAGGCTTAGTTGTAGAAATAATCAAATTTAGATGAGCATTTAAACTCAAATATATTGTCATTGCGTTGTTTCAGTATGTAGATGCACAGAATTTAAGCTAAAATAAAGTAGTTTTAGGACGGATACAACATTCAATATGAATTAAAAAGAACTTAAAAAAATCACGATTTTGAAACAAGATGGATGCCATATATCATTTTGATGTGGGTCATGTGATCGTTTCATATCATGGTCACGTGATCGTTTCATATAAGAGGTGTAATTATTATTTTAATTTTTATTTATAAACTACTGAATATATTTCGCTGAATTTTTTTTTATATATTCTATGGAACAATTTGAATATTACCTAAAATTTTCGAAGCAATTTGAGAATTTTAAATCCGTTTAAAAAATGTTTGAAAAATTAGGTCCCATAAGGCTCAATGTATTTCATTTTTTCAACCCGGATTCAATCCAAAACTAATTGGGTGATATTATTCATTTATATTTCCATAGGTCCTAGAGACCGTCTGAACAACATACTAAAATTTCATTTTGATTAAGTCATTTTTACGGCAGTTATCGTGCTAACGGACAGACAGATAGACAGACAGACAGAATGAACAAAGTCATAAACACTTTTCAACTTTGTTGTAAAGTGTTAAAAAGAAGTATTAAATAGAGAACCATATATCATGAGAAGAATTAAATGCTTATTTCTAGACATCAAGCTTAAGATAATAAACAAAAATCAATTGTGTGAATACGAAAATAGAAAAACAAAAAATAACCATGCGTTAAAGTCATACACGTGGAAAAGCACTAGACCTAAAATTGTTTATTTCGAAAAAAATATTTTTCAATTCCAAATATTATTCAAAATGAACACAAAATGTACTAGTTTCCTGAGCAGGGGTAGATTTTATCTATGAACTAATGCTATTTGTATGACTAGCATAAAGATTGAAAAATTATATAGGAAACATAAATACCTGAAACACACTGCAAATATTCTTTTCATTCGAGCATTAAATAACGAGTCCAATGTTGCTAATCACAAGAGATAAAAGTAGAGATCTACTGTTGCCAGTCGTAATAAATATCAGTTTTGCGAAAAGACTATAAAATGTGATATATTCTACAGTAAAGTCTTTAAAATAAAGGTGCAGGTAATATAATAGAAAACATATAGGATAAAGTAGAAGAGGATGTAAATACATTGTAATGCTTATTCAAGAGGATGTAGATATTTGACTAATTGACTAATATACATGTAATACATATATATATATATATATATATATATATATATATATATATATATATATATATATATATATATATATAAGTAGTATATGGGGCAGACTCTGGGACACCCAGAGTCTGCCCCATATACTACAAATTCTTATACATTTTCAAAGATTCAGGACAACCTCTGAGACCAAGCATGTATAAAATCATCCAAAAATACATAAAATCATTAAAAAATGGGTATTTTTTTAAAAATCAAAAATCAAGAGAGTTTTAAGACTCTAAAATTTCATGTTTTTTAACTTAAAAAATGAGTTATATGAATATTATTGAGACCAAATCTTTGATCAAAATTAATATCTAGTGCTGCCATCTATAGACATAATATAAAGTTTATCGGTTGGAATAGTAGAAGCTATTGATCTAACATTAAAAATTGCGGAAAGAAAGGAAGAATATAGACATTGTTATAATTTTTATAAAGAACTCATTAATTCGTTTAAAGCTAAGGATATGACAGAAGAAGAAATTTATATGCGAGAAAAGGATTTCATAAAAAGTTTAAAATTTAATCCAGTTGAAAAATACGTAAAACAAATGCAATTGAATGGATATAAATTTCTAAATAAATAAATGGTGTGTAAAAAAAATATTCATATTTTTAAAGAAATATAAAAATGCAAGCGGTAGAAAGGCTATTGCTGATAAACCTGTTCCACTTAGAATGACCTTACTTACTGATAATGAAATACTTATCTTTTGATACATATTTCTACTCTTTCTGTAAACATACAATCTTTTTTCTAAATATACATCCATTTATATAGGATTAAATTTTTTCCTGTATCTTATTTCTGGATTCACTAAATCTAGCATAAAAAAATCGTATTTTTCTTGAACACTTTTATTATTTATTTGTTTGAATTTTAAACTTCATTTGATTATCATAAAAATCATTTAATCATTTGTTGAAATTTTCTATTTATATATATGTATATATATATATATATACATATATATATATATATATATATATATATATATATATATATATATACATATATATAAATATACATATATATATATTTATTTAAATATATATATATATAAATATAAATATATATATAAATATATATATATTTATATATATATATATATATATATATATATATATATATATATATATATATATATATATATATATATATATATATATATATATATATATAATAAAATTATAATATGAAATTCCAATGATAGAGAGAAGTTGTAACTCATAAGATTTCAACGTAAAAAATTCTAACAATATAAAATGATGTATAAAATAGAGAATCACCAATCAAGAGGAGAATAAAATGCATGTATCTGGTCATCAAGTCAAAAATAATCAACATATATCAATGGTGGAAATTCAAAAATTAAGAACACAAAATAACCACGCATTAAAGCCATACACGTGGATAAGCACACGGCTTAAAAAGTTATTCATTTTGAACAAATTCTTCCTCAGGTCCAAATATCTATTCAAAATGAACAACAAAAGCTTGTTTCTGAAGACAGAGATATATAATATCTATAAACTCTGTCTACCTGCACAACAAGCTAAACGATTGAAGATTGAAATAGGAATATAAAAATATCTGAGAAAATACCGCACATGTCCTATCAAAATGAGTAACGAGCAATAAATGACGAGAGTAATATTGTCATTCGCAGGAGATAATAGTGGAGATCAACTGTTGCCAAATGTGAGATATAAATAACAGTATGCAACATAATCATAAAATATGATAAATTCACCAGTGAAAGCTACGTAATAAAGGAGCATGTAAAATAATTGAAAGCAAGGAGGCAAATGTCTTAGAGGATGTAAATACATTGTAATGCCAATTCAAGATAATATGAACTATTAGCTAATATAAGATATTAAGGAAGGTATTTTCAGCTAATTTAAACTTATTGACTATACCATTTACTAAATATAGTGGATATTTTTATAATAAACTGGTACTTTTCAGGTTATTAATGTGCAAATTATGAAATTTTTTATCTGATGATCTATAAATTCTAAATAGTTGATTAAGTATAATATTTCTAAACAATTGAATCGAGTTACAGGAATTAAATGGTAATATTATATTAATATTAAAATGAAAATAGTAATTTTTTATCATATAAATTAGTAACTATCCTAGTAGTAGGTTCAATAATTAGATTTAAATCCAAAAAATTAACTATATTACTAATAGCGGCTTTATTAGGAATTAATTCTAAATTAATCGGATAGAAATCTATATTTATGGCGGAGTTGTCAGAAAATACTAAATAAATCAGATCATCAACATATCTGTAAATTATATAATCAGTTTAAGTAAAAGAATTTTCATAATGAAAAATGTATAAATTAGCTATACAGCTACTACAGCCATTTTGTGGAACCGCAGAGATTTGTAAGTATAATTTATTACCTTGAAAAATTTAATTATTGATAAGTACAAAGTGTAGAAGTTAGGAAAATTTTTAAATTTAATTTGAGTAAATTGATTAGTAATAAATGAATTATATAGAGCTAAAATTACATCATAAAGATCAGAAATATTAATATTATTAACAAGAAAGATCAAGCATGCATAAAGCATTGATTATGAAAAACTTTCCAACTCTAATTTTATTTAGACATCTCTAAATTGCGATACATTCAACGGTAATATTTTTAAAATTATCACAATATGGCAGTAATTAATTATATTTGAAAATTCAAAACTTCATCGAAAAGAACTAACTTGATTCGAATGACGTCATCGAAACATTAATCGTCTGGCTCTCTGTGTAACAGCAGTAAATATTTTATTCATATATTTTCATTTCATTCATCACAGTACTACAATAATTTAAACACTTAAAACCATGGAGGTAAAAGTAATTTAACTCTATGCATAAAACTTCATCCAAAAAGTCTGCCGTTAAATCGTTTGCTTCTCTATGTAAAATCAATGAATGTTTTATTCAAATCAACTATATTGCAGACTTCAGAACAAAATAATTTTACGTTAAAGAAATTCAGCAATTCTTATACAACTCAATTTACAGCCTAATCTGTTTACATTCTCCACAATTGAAAATTAAGTTTCGTTGTAGAAGTAATCAAAGTTTAATGATCATTTAAACTCAAATATATTGTAATTGTGTTGTTTTAGAATACAGATGAAGAGAAATTAAGCAAAAATAAAGCAGTTTTAGGACGGATACAACACTAAATATAAATTAAAACGAATTTTAAAAATCATGATTATGACACAAGATGGATGCCATATATTATTTTGAAGTGGGTCACGTGATCTCTTCATATAATGGTCACGTGATTTCTTAATATAAAGGGTGCAATTATTATTTTAATTTCTATTTAAAATCTACTGAATATATTTTGCTGAAATTTTTTTTATATATTTTATGTGATAATTTGAATATATTCTAAAACTTTCGAAACAATTTGTGAATTTCAAATTTGCTTAAAAAATGTTTGTAAAATTAGGTCTCATAGGGTTCAATGTATTTTATTTTTCAACCCGGATTCAATCCAAAACTAACTGGGTGATATTATTCATTTATAGTGCCTTAGGTCTCATAGTCCGTTTGAACAACATACCAACATTTTATTTTGATAAAGTCATTTTTGCGGCAGTTATCGTACTAACGGACAGACAGACGGACAAACAGAATGAACAAAGTCATGAACAGTTTTCAACTGTGTTGTAAAGTGTTAAAAAGATCTTTAAAATCAAAATTTTGAAATCCATTTAGTTTACCAAGTGTTGTTAATTAGTTCTTTAATTTTATTATTTTGAATACTATTATTTACTATTATTACTATTATTTTGAATAAAATATTTATTACTAGAATAACGTAAACTATCATTTAGTACATTTAAATTATTTAATAGTAATTTTCTAGCAGTAGTAGAGTAAGATTTATGACCACTAGTTACAGTTTCAAATAAAATTGGATTTTTATGAAATTTAAGAATAAGCTCAAAATATGGAAATATCAAAAATTTATAATTAATATTTAAATCACTATACATATTGATAATTTTCTGTTTGATACTAATAATGGAGTATAAATCAAGTTTAAATAGACTATTATTATTTAAATAATCTAACAGAAATTAAGTATAACATCTTTTACAGATAATAGCATAATTATTAGAGACTTTATCAACATAAGTAATAATAAAAGATTTTTGTAAATCAGTAATAGATTGTTTTATATTATCAATTTTTTAAATAGATCTAGACAATTTAATACTACTAATAGTATTTTTCCACGTAAACTAAAGTAAATTTCCACGTGTTAAATGCCTCTAATGCCAGATGATATTTAGAAGTTATTTTTAAATATATTTATCAAGTTCAAGATTAATTGACTTTAATACATTAGTGGAGTTGTTACAAGATTGTAACCTGAATTTTGTACCATGAGACATTACATTCCTTAAAGAATCGTCTTTAACTATGGCTAAGTCTCTGGAACAATATGACCCAAGTGTAGATTAATATAATTAGCATAATTGTCATCTTTGCAAATGCATGCATTATCTAAATTAGACATGGAATCTATATCTATAGAGAGAGATTGAAAAATGTCATTGTAATTAAAAATAATTCTTCCAATAGGCTTATTGTATTTAAAGTCTGAGAGATATTCAAATCCTTAATAGGCATTAAATGATTAAACTTATTAAATAAATCCCTAAAATTTATAGTAATATAAATAGGATGTTTAAAAGAAATTACACAATAAGAATTATAAGAACTATTGTTATTATGAAATTGATTTATATTTAATTTTAAATACTTTGTTCTAGTAATGAGCAAATCATAAGAAATATGATTAAAATATTCATTAGTTAGGTTTAATTTTAAGAATATGACATAAACGTTATTTAAATGCTTTTTCTTAACCGCAAATATCCCCGACTTTATTATTTGCCATTGATAGGCGCTATTAAATTTATGATGTAAATATTTAATCTCTGCTTTATAATCATGATATTTGGAACTTCCTTTACATTGTCTCTTTTGCTTTTAATCTTTTGTGTTTAACAGAGTTTGTATTTTTTAAATGGAGATTCAAATAAAGATGATTAAAGATTGAGTATTTATTACCTAAAAAATTATTTTTTACAATATTACCATTTAGATATAATTGATGTAATCCATACGGAAAAAGAGTACAATTTGATTTAATATAGAAATTTAAAAAAAATCCTATCTGCTAGATTAGTTTCTATGTCCAAAATATGAATAGTAATATTTTCAAAAAGGTGTTTAGAAAAGTGTTTATATTCAATTTTATTAGAAGAAGTAAGAAAATTATTACTGAGGATATATTTTTGACATGGTCTCTGTAAACATTTTTACGTAGATGAATCGGATTACCAATTTGTCCTATATAAGATAAATTAAAAATGTTACAATATAATTTATAAATGCAATTAAAAATCTTGCAGAAAGACAAATGGTTATATATATATATATATATATATATATATATATATATTCCTCAAATACAATCAAAATGAAATCTGAAATATAAAATCCAAGGAATAGTAAGGCGCATTTGCTGCTCTATCTAAGCCTCAAAGTACAGTAAGAAAAATTGAGATTGAAAATGGATTAATACAATTAGAAGTTGTGTGTTTACGGGGTTGTAGAGAGGTCAAGGGGGATTGCGACCCCTTTTCCTGGTTTAAGCATGCTTTTAATCCCAGGAAACGCTCCGTCGTCAGAAGTCCATAGCCATCCACTATGAACATATCAACTACATATCAAAAGTCCATAGTGGATGGGTATGGACTTCTGACGACGTAGCGCATCTACGAACATCCTTTTTAAAACTTTATACATGGTTAGAATATATTTTTATTCATACTTGCTTCATTTTATATATTTTTATTCATACTTGTTTCATTTTATATGCTTTTATATGTTCCTGTGACTTTAAGATCTTCATTTCGGGATTCCGTTTTTTTCCCTTGCCATACTGTTGATTGTTGTTTCGGGCGTGTAGTGGTTTCTGGGAGTGTTTCCTGGGATTAAAAGCATTCTTAAACCAGGAAAATGGGTCGCAATCCCCCTTGACCTCTCTACAACCCCGTAAACACACAACTTCTAATTGTATTAATCCATTTTCAATCTCAATTTTTCTTATTATATATATATATATATATATATTTATTTAAAAGCGAATAATGTCCATCATAAGGAGCTAAGAATCACCATTCTCTAGGTATAGCACGTTTCTGTTCTAAAATTAACGAAAGAGAACATTTCCGCCTATCCCTAAACAAATCCAAAACCTATGAATATGTACTTTTTCCCCCTGCATTTAAGGATATTTGTAGGACAAAGCAATTGCTTAAATTTTTGCCCTTGCGTTTTAGATTTATTCTCGACTGAAAAAATATTCCAATGTGCAAAAAAGCACATATTTTTCACTTTATTAAATATAACACGATCTGGTAGAAATATATGTAATCAGGGCGTTTGTAGAATAAAAGAGTAATCGCTTATATGCATTTCTTATCAAATGAACTAAAACATTTCTTTCAAAAAGCAAACTAATTCAATATTCATTTTTTTAAAACATCCCTTCCTCCACTAAATTTATCTTTGAAATCAGCTTCCACGGAGAAAATATCTGCTAAGCACTGATAAGCTATTCAATTCCATTAATGTTTCAGAATTACGTAAATGTGGTGCACATATTATTTTTAATAACTGTTTTAAAGACGTGCATACATCTGATTTAAACTCACTTATTTTTCGAGAGAGAATTCTATTTGATAAATTTTACTTTGGTATTCATTTTAAAAAATTCGGTTATTATGGATTAAAATTCTAACAATTTCCCTTATAGATATAAAAACTTCGCCAAAATACAGTAAACTCTAAATTTTTAGGTGTCGACCAGCTTTCGAAAGTAAAACGAAGCCTTATTCTTCAGATCAAAAAAGAAACGTAACTTCACTTATACAAGCAAGCTCAGTATCCCATCTTCTTGAATAAGAGTGATATTGCGCTTTTTTTTGTTCTGAAGAAGACTATTTTTTCTTCCGAAACTGGTTGACTCCTAAACCCCAAAATGCTGTACTTTTGGGAAGCTTCTACTATACAAGCAAGCTCAGTATCCCATCTTTTTGAATAAGAGTGATATTGCGCTTTTTTTTGTTCTGAAGAAGACTATTTTTTCTTCCGAAACTGGTTGACCCCTAAACCCCAAAATGCTGTACTTTTGGGAATCTTCTACTATACAGTATTGTGGCAATTAATTGAGAAATGCAGTTTTTTTTATAAAATTCAGTTTTATTCAAGTTTTCTATGGATACATTTAAAACTAATAAGCGATATGACCTCCCCGAGACTTTATAACATCACAGACACGTTTCTGCATGGAATGTACTAGACTAGCACATGTAGTTTTAATTTCAACGTCTCTGAACCATATGTCAATAACGGCCGAAATTAGCTTGTCCATCGTCGTACAGTCAAATTTGTGAAGCCGTTTTTGGACAATAGCCCACAAATTTTCTATGGGATTCAAGTCTGGTGAATTCCCGGGCCAATCCAGTACGGTAATATTTTTTTTGAGCAGAAATTTTTGATTCGCTTCGAAGTGTGACATGGCGGGCTGTCAGACAGCCGTGAGGACCTGATCTACCATCAAGGCTAACAGGTTCGTAACCCCCACGACTGGTAGTCGCCAACAGACGAGCAAGCTGCGGTCCAGGAAAACAGGGTGGCGTGGAATTTACCAGACGCTGCACCAAAGATAGACATAACGCCGAGAATAGAAGATTTATTTTCTGGACCCAAGACCGCACACACCCCACCCCCAGGAACGGCAGCGAGAAGCAGCAGCGGCACAGACGACCCCCGGGGAGCTTCCCCAAGAAGAGGCCGACTAGGCTGAAAGAAGAGCCCCATCTCCTGAGGGGAGAAGGGACACCATGCAGCGGGAAACGATAGATGTCGGTTGCAGTGACCATCCAGAAGTGCCGAGGAATATTGCCAGTTTAATGGCAAGCCAGAAGATTTGTTCTTTTTGCTGAGGTTTCCGACTTTCTACCCTTCGGTAGTTATGCAGAGGCAGTATACAACTTAAAGAGGCGCTGTCGTAACCCGGACCTATACCTGTACTGCCAGGTTAGCTTAACCTAATTATAAACCTAATGGAAAAGAAGATCTAAAACTAAGAGAGAGAAAGATAAGAGAGAAAGGGGGCTAGCAGGGGACGAGGGCACTGCCCAGAAAATGCGTTAAGACCCAGGAAGACGGCAAACCCAGAGGGGAATGAAATACCGGGGACGAAGAGACCCTCACCTACGACAATATGATAAACCGGCACAGAGGGAAAGGAAACGTGAGGACGGGGATTCCAAAGCATACTACAGCCCGGAAAAAAGAAAGGAGAAGGCCACTAGAGGGCAAAAAGGCATAGAGGTGACTAATCTAATTAAGAGGCGGTCAGATGCCTTGAGGCGAAGAGGACCGAAAGATTAAGGCAGCTAAGCAGAATAACTAAGATACATGCTAACAGGCGCGGTAAGTAAACCCGACTTACTGAGAAAGGAACCCAAGGAGTACCTGAAAGGGAAAAGTTAAGGGCAGAGTACAACGGACGGGCATTCGCGAACGGCTAACTGCATGAGGCTTCTTTTCTTTCTTCTACCTGAAAAGAAAGGGGAAGAAGAGGCATACATAAAATAGCACTTGGATGTGATGCGGGAAGCTGAAAGGGAAATGCATTAGATCTAAAATAGAAGTGGCATAATAAACAATATTGTAGAGGAATTACACAAGGGGGGACTACGCCCCAGAAGATCAAGGCCGGGACAATCCCCCGGCAGCGCGATAAGACCAAACAGAGCCGTCACCACTAGGGTGGAGAAGAGAGGACTAAGGCCTCTGCTGGACATATGCCTCCTTCTAATGGTAACCCGTTGGACAACAACTATATTTCACAACAATAAAATTAACCCGTTAGACAACACTTATAGTTCACACAAATTAGATTACATAGTGGGACAATACCCCAGGAACAATTTATTAAGAGAAAGAAGAGGGTAGAGGAACCCACATAGGCTGGAGAGGATAGTTTAGCCTAGGAGGGAGAACAGCAAGGCAGAAGAAAAATAGAGAAGTAAAAGTGGGAAAGAGAATCCTACGATAGTAGGAGGCATAGGAGAGGATGATTCTCCTATGGTGGAGTGTCGCACGAGAGTAGAGGCTCTCTCCGAATCATGGTGGGAACTTCCTTCCACCGATTCCCATCCTCATCCTCCCAGTGACATGGCGGGCTGTCTTGTTGGAAAATGCAATCTCCGTTCGGCCACTGTTTAGCCATGGTTGGAAGCACTTTTCGGGTCAATATGACTTCGTAACTGGCACTGTTCATCATTCCCTCTACGGGAACAAGAGATTCTGTCCCCAAAACGGTGAAACAACCCCAAAACATCTTTTGGGGCGGATGCTTGGGTGCTTGATTGATGTGGTGCTGATTGAGAGGTTCTCCTTAGCTCCTTCTCACGAACGTAGATCTAAATCCCTGAACCACAAAATGTGTTTCGTCAGAAAAGAGAACTTTCTCCCAGTCCTTCTCAGTCCATGTTTTGTATTTCCGTGCCCATTCCAACCTTTTTTTCATCATGCGAAGCGTCAGAAGCTGCTTCTTGTACGGTCGACGTGCTCTCCGTCCGCGTTCTAACAGCCTGTATCGCACTGTTGAAGGTGTAATATCATCACCAGCTGCCACCATGGACTTAGACAGGTCAAAACTGATTAATCGAGGATTTTTTAACACTCATTCGATGAAAAGTTTTGTCGTCACGAGTCGAAGTTGATCTTTTTCGGCCGCATCTTCCAGAGCGGTTGGTTCCAGCATTTCCTGTTTCCTGAAACCGCTTCCAGATCCTCCCGACACTTGCTGTACTCACTCCACATATTTTACCTATTTCCTCGAACGTCTTAGAAGTGCGTTCTCTAAGCGCAATCACTTTAGCACGTGTTTCCGCGCTGATATCCATGACGCTAATGAGCCTCGCAACAACTGAGAAACTACCACTGCGGAAAACCTGCCACGTGGTGGAGGAATTTGAACACCTGCTACTTACCAGGTGCATACGAACACCTGCTACTTTGATAATAACTGCAATTTGAGCTCTGAGCTAATTTGGAGTGCTTCTTCCTAAGCTTACGTGTGATAAAACGAAAAAAATGACATTTCTCAATTAATTGCCACAATACTGTACCATTGGTTTTTAAACCAACAGTTTTTAAACGGTTTTATTTTATCTACAAAACATGGTAATGTATAGAAAAAGTATTGGAATCGTGTGGAATATGAGAAAGTATTGGAATCGTGTGGAATGCGAGAAAGTTTTGGAATCGTGTGGAATATGGGAAGTATTGGAATCGTGTGGAAAGCGGGAAAGTTTTGGAATCGTGTGGAATGCGGGAAAGTTTTGGAATCGTGTGGAATATGGGAAGTATTGGAATCGTGTGGAATGCGGGAAAGTTTTGGAATCGTGTGGAATATGGGAAGTATTGGAATCGTGTGGAATGCGGGAAAGTTTTGGAATCGTGTGGAATATGGGAAGTATTGGAATCGTGTGGAATGCGGGAAAGTTTTGGAATCGTGTGGAATATGGGAAGTATTGGAATCGTGTGGAATGCGGGAAAGTTTTGGAATCGTGTGGAATATGGGAAGTATTGGAATCGTGTGGAATGCGGGAAAGTTTTGGAATCGTGTGGAATATGGGAAGTATTGGAATCGTGTGGAATGCGGGAAAGTTTTGGAATCGTTTGGAATATGGGAAGTATTGGAATCGTGTGGAATGCGGGAAAGTTTTGGAATCGTGTGGAATATGGGAAAGTATTGGAATCGTGTGGAATGCGAGAAAGTTTTGGAATCGTGTGGAATATGGGAAGTATTGGAATCGTGTGGAATGCGAGAAAGTTTTGGAATCGTGTGGAATATGGGAAAGTATTGGAATCGTGTGGCATATGGGAAAGTCTATGCGTGTCAAGCCCTCTAGAACACGAAAAATCCATTTTCAGCGTGGCGTCTGTGTCTGTCTGTCTGTCAGTGCAATGTTTGTATCCACTCTAGTTCACAACCTTTCTGGCAGAATTTTTTATCACAAAATTTGGCAGGTGTGTCAGTTGTGCTGATTACATATCGGTACGATTCTGAAATAAAAGAACCAGAATTTTTTTACGAAATAACCCGCAAAAATCGTCAGATCAATCAAGCATAAAGAAAAATCAATCAAACATAAAGCATTGATTGTGAAAAAAAAAACTTTCCAACTGAAATGCAATTTAATTTAAACAGCTCCAAAATGCGATATATTCAGCAATGATATATTTTGAATTATCGCAATACTAAATTTTTTATACTTGGAAAATTAAAACTTCATCAAACAAAAAAGACCAATCATGCATAAAGCATTGATTATGAAACACTTTCCAGCTAAAATACAATCCGCTGAATGTATCGCATCTCTAAAATGAGATACATTCAGCGGTGATATTTTTTTAATTATCATAGAGAAATATAATAATTATATATAATTATTTCTTGCGTCATCGAGTCATTTTGATTCATTTTTCAAATAATGTATATGTACGTAAAATTTTCTAGAGTACGTGCAGACATTCTTGAATCATCATGTCCGCACACACATCCACCCACCCACCCACACACACACACTCACATACACACACAGATGACCATTATTCTAAAAGTGTTCATAGGAGATCTCAAAATGTGCTTATACGTCAAAACCTTGAATCCCAAAATTTTCGTAAAAACAATATTTTATTTTCTATATAATAGTATGCGAAAGAAAAGTGAGAAAGTTGTAAATAACATTCTTTTCCCGTGGCCTAGAGAAATTAATTTATGTTTTAGAACTCATATGTTCTCTGTTTTGTATTACGATTGAACCCGCTCTAGGCAAACACAAAGTTGTTCTTAACCGTCTGTTTTCCCACTATCTTTAAAAAGACACTTCAATCCTTCACACATCCTTTTCTTTCTTATTGATGAAATAGCTGGGTGTCCATTTTGATCAAGATGGTCTGACTTTTACTAATACAAACTTGTTGTACATTTTATAGAGTAATGGAGACCTCGACAAAAAGTAAATTAATTAACAACAATACCACTTGGTTTTGAGGAAATGCCGACCCATGCCTGACGACACTCGTTGAGGCGAAACTTCTGTTCAATCAATCCACCCCTTCTGATTTATTATCATTTATACGCTTTTATCATTTTTAAGTATTTTTTACATTGGTCCTCAGACATCCCTATTGATTGAGGTTAATTTCGCATCGTATACGTTCTTAAAGCTATACTCATTTCCCTGGTCGTATAAATGTATAAACGGTTTTTCACTGTATTCAAATATTCCAGGATTTATGACCTATTGTCTGAAAACAAAATCATCAAACATCATCACGTGGTTAAGAAGATATTTAAATTTCAGACATAATTTAAAATATTTCATTTTATATGTTGCCAAAACGTATTTCTGCTACTCAAAAGTAAAATTCAGCCAATTTTTAACACGTTTCCATTTTAAAATAATCTAAAATATTTTATCTAGAAACGATATGGGGTTCTTTAGGAAATTCTGTATGGCGTATAAACTTTTGACACCTTAGTATCCTTCCGTATGGCGTACAGCGTATATAACTATAACTCTTAACCCCTTGCCGTAGTGCCACGAACGTTACCTGTACCTATAGACGAATGATTATGTGCAGTCGAATGAACGTACTTGTAGCGCCCCTAATGGCGAAATAAGGAACTTAATAAAAACGAATTTAGAAACCAACAGAGCTAGGCAAAAAAGTCCAATTACAAAATAAAAGAGATTGGCACAAAGCGATGCTTATTGAAGCAAGCTTGGTCAGGAAATGCGTAGTCAACGCCTGTCATTTTGTAACTTCTGCCATGGTACATGAGGTTCAAAATACGGTTCTGTCCCGAATACAGACGTGCATCGTCACAGGTGGTGCACATTTTGAACACTAATATATAGACTACTTCGACCGGTTCGTTGCATTTGTATTGCACGAACTTAGCGACATGTCTTGTTGTTATGCAATGTTTACTACTTCCACATGTCTGGTGTTTTCGTAAGTATATCGATTGGACCAAATGTCGTTTTGTATCAATTAAACACCCGCTTTTTAACACTTTCCAACATAGTTAAAAAGTGTTTATAGCTTTGGTCATTCTGTCTGTTTGTCCATTCGCACGATAAGTGCCGTAAAAATGACTTTATCAAAATGAAATTTTAATATGTTGTTGAGACGGTCTGTGGGACATACGGGAATGAAAATGAATTATATCACCCAATTAGTTTCGGATTGAACCCGGGTTGAAAAATGAAATACATTGAACCCTGTGGGACCTAATTTTTCAAACATTTATTAAGCGGAGTTAAAATTCACAAATTGTTTTGAAAATTTTAGGACATATTCAAATTATCATATAAAATATGAAAAAAAAATATCAGCAAAATATGTTTGGTAGTTTTTTAAATAAAAATTGAAATAATAATTACACCCATATGAAGAGATCATATGACTAATTTCAAAATAAAATATGGCATCCAGTTTTTTTTTCGTTGTGTAAAGATCGTGATGTTTAAAAATCGTTTAAATCTATATTTAGAATTGCATCCGTCCTAAAACCGCTTTATTTTTGCGTACTATCTACGTATCTAAATTCTGTGCCAACGCAATTACACTATTTTTTATTTTAAATGATCATTAAAGTGTTTTTATTTCTACAACGAAGTCTAATTTTAATGGATGCAGAATGCAAACAAGTAATTGTAAGATGAGTTGTATAAGAACTGCTGAATTTTGTTTCACCCAAAATTTAACACTGGAGTCTGGAAGATAAGTAATATGAATGAAATATTCATCTATTTTACATAAAGAGTCAGCCTTTCTGGTAGGTCGGACGGTCTGGGTTTCAACAACAACAACATAAAGAGTCAGACGATGTATATTTCGATAACGTCATTTGAATAAAATTCATTTTGTGTAATTAGCATTGTCTTTTTCGATAAAGTTTGAAGTTTTCAAGTAATAGTACTGTGATAATTTAAAAACTGTCAACGCCGAATCCATCACATTTAAAGTTGTTTTAATAATATTTCATTTCATTTGAAAAGTGTTTCATAATTAATGTTTTATACATGATTGATATTTCTTGTTGATTTTGTAATTGGACTTTTTCGTTTATCTTTGTTGATTTCTGATTTAGTTTTCTTTAGTTCCGTATTTTACCACTAGGGGCGCTACAAGCGCGTTCAAGTGACTACGCATAGTCGGTATCCTGGTGGTATACGTTACGTCGGTGGCGCTACGATACGCGGTTCAAAAGTTATATGAGTTATAAAGATTTCCCTAACAACTCCATATATGGTATATATGTATCAATACATTACGTTGCATCTATCAAATGAGCTTGCCTGACAAAACTAACTTGTTCCTTTGTTGCCAGCAAGTAGAATCTTACGGTAATGAAGGATATCGACGAAAGTTTTCTCCAACTTTCTCGAGGAAATATCATTACAATAATGTCTTCCTTACTTACAAGGGAACACGAAGATATTCCGGCATATTACGATCATAAATCACCGAGGCGGAGAGGTTGGTATTTTGCGATGCCTTTAATTAGCAAACTTCAATATGATCTTAATTTATAACAATAGATTAGGCTAAAATGGAATGTTTTTTTGAATCCTGCGAAATATTTCGTAACCAAATATTACGCAAAATGTCTGATGTGGACATCACATGACTTTCTCTACATAATGTAAGTACCTTACTTCTTTGATTATTTTAACAATGGTTTTAAAGTAGAAAAGTATACAAATAATTGGCGCTTTTCTAGATGACAACAAGTAAAATTATTGTAAAGTATCAAATTAACTTATATTTCGTGCAAATATAACTTAATAATTGTAAATTCTTCTAACATCTGCTTAGCCGTATACTCCATTATATTATAGTAAAATACGTTAATTATTATTATTTTATCAGATTGAAGTCGATTTCGTAACTTTAGCTTCATTTTTGCCAATTTGGCGGCTATTTTGTCAATTTGGCACTACATTATAAAATGTCACCATGTTGGCGATATTTCGCCAAATTAGTCGTGAAATTTGTTGCCAAGTGTTACAAATTTGATGATACTAATGTTTATTTTTATGTAACTGTAAACAGTTACATAAAGCATTTATATGAAAAACGTACGATGTTTCGAGAACGGTTCAAGCTAGCGTTCTAAAGCTTATGTCATTTGATTTAGAATAAAATATTACGTATGAAATGATTATTTATATAACATTATTAACTGTTTGTATTTCTTCATTATATTTTCAAATATTCATTCGAAAATTGGGGGGGGGGGTCTTCCGAGCAATCGATTGCATTTAAAGTCTATAGGCTCCTAGTATTCATTGATAATAATTTTTGCACAAAATTTTGTTCAAAACGCTCTATTCGTTTATGAGGTATTTCAGCCACAGGCTCGCTGATACTCCCCACCCTACACACACACCCCTCCCCCCACACACAGACGCGCAGAGACATCATTTCAAAAACGTTCAATTCGAGTTCAGGAATGCTTGAAATGTGTTCTTTCGTCGATAATTCGAATTCGAATTTTCGACCCCGTCACAATACTTCCCTGTACATTATTCTATGTATGTAGGGAAAGTAAAAATATGTACGTTATTAATGCATTTAAGCAGATTTATGGGTGAATAAAATTTACCTTACTCTTATTTTTACTACAGCTTTTTTGAAGTGTCGATTTCTCCGGATCTAATATAGATAAAGCTTAGATGATGACTGATATAGATTCAACAGCAAATTCTGTAAAAGGTAGGTGGGATTCATTAAAGGTTCCCACTTCCAAATCTATCTCCATTTTCGGCTCAAAATTTTATAATTAGAGCTCAAATAATAACCGGTATAGTTTTAGCTTCACATTTTGAAGGGATAGGAAGATTCACTAAGGATTTCATCTTCCGATTTTGAAGAAGTCCTCTTTGGATTTTCCGTATGCAAGTACGAATTAAGTGCAAAAAGTATATGCAAATACTTCAAGATTCGCGGAAAATGGAGTGTGCACATCACTTGTAACCATATGTAGACTCCTTCATAAATTATTTATTTTCATTTTCTCATACGTAGCATTGAGAAAGAATTATTTTCACTCAAATTTTCGGTTTCGATATTTTGATGCCAATGTATGAACTCCTGAACATGTTTGACTATTTTTGGAGTCATGTCCGTTTGTCTGTCCGTCTGTATGTCTGTGGTCAATTTTTTGTGTACACAATAGCGTTCACGAAACTTTATATCAGACTTTGTTATGCACAAAAACTAAAACTAAATAGAAATTAAATTCGACAGAACATATTTGAAAATGCATTTGAAATGTTATAATTTTTTAGCATGGCAGCATAGAACAAAATTTGAAATATGCATGCATAAAAGGGTTTATTTATGGCTCAATGGTTACGAGATTTTATAGTTGGAATCATTGTTGTGAAAAATAGCCGCGATATATTTTTTGCTTTCCCTGCAATACATGGCAATGTATAGGGAAAGTATTGGAATCATGTCGAAAATCGCAACTCGAGTTTTCGACGGATCTACACGTTTCGAGACCTCTAGAATACTAAAAACCCATTTTTAGCGTGACGTGTGTGTGTGTGTGTCTGTCTGTGTGTTTGTCTGTCTGTCTGTGCAATGTATGTATCTACTCTAACTCAAAAACTAATGGACCGAATTTTATAAAATTCGATAGGTAAGTCACTTGTGTGTGACCCTAGTGCTGATTAGTTTTTAGTACGATTCGGGATAAAAGAACCCGCCTTTTTTTGCGAAATGGCCCGCAAAAATTGCCTGTATCCACTGTATCTGATAAACTAATTGACCGAATTTCACAAAATTCGGTAGATAAGTCGCTTGTGGGTTACTCTGGTGCTGATTAGATTTTGGTATGATTCAGAAAAAAATAACTTGTCTTTCTTTGCAAAATGGTCCGCAAAAATCGTCAAAATCTAAAATAAAAAACTACGTATGCTCAAATATATCCATTAAATGCTTGTTTTATACTTAATTTTTAACGAAGAAAATAATAAGACCGACCCCATTACACTAGGACTAGCCGGTCTCAAGTTATTTTAGTTTTTTCGCATTTTCTCTACGCCACCTTTGAAAATAAGTCCAGTTACCAAATGAGAACGAAAATTGAATTAAAAGTGAATTAAATTTAACTAAAATAAAGAGGACGTGGATGGGAAAATCATGTGCTGTCCACATCAGATTTTTTTGTTCGTGATGTCATTAGCCCCCTTAGGGTACATTGACAAGTATGGTATCAATCGAAATATTTTTTCAAGTTTTGTGAAAGTGAAGGCTAATACTCTGTAATTGTAATAATTTCAGCCCATGATACCGATCTTTCAAAAGTTTCTTGAAAAATTGGAAAACATTTGATTCTTGTATGAGAAAGTTGAGTTGAGCCACATTATTTTATTTCTGTTTCTTTTCTATTTTTGCGGGTCATTTAGAAAAATAATGCCAATTTTATTTTTCCAAACCAAAAGAATTTCGGTTAATTTTATCTCCGTTAATTTTACCATTGGACATGAGTCTAATGTTTCTTTACAGTTTATGGGCGTGCTTATTTCCCGTGACTCTCTTGGCTGTCATATTCCTATTTTTCGTAAACCTGAGTTCTCTAATTCTTGCATTCCCACTAACTCTTCTCACCTAATTTCTCTAAAATAGCCTCCTTTATTGCTTATTTCAATCGTGCTTTTAACATTTCTTCATCTATCTCTGCATTAGTTACTTAAATTGATTTTATTTTTGACCTTGGCTGTGAGGCAGCTTATATTCTTTCGATTTCATTTGCAAAATATTTTCCACTTTTAGCTATAATTTTATTTATCTTACCTTGCTCATTTTTCTGACAATTTGCCGTATAAATCTAATGTTCCTTGTCGTCTGCCGATTTTTTGTCTTCTGATTCAATTTTGTCATGAATTGAAGTGTAAGCCTTCCAATTCTACCGTTACTACGTTACTTAATCGTATTCGTTCTGATAAATTTAAGGATAAAGTTAACTTTATGTAACAGGCCGGGGTGAACGTTGTCCCTCTGTTATCTCCCGAAAGTAATTATAAGTTCTACATTGGTACTAAGCGTACTGTCGGTACTCGTTAAATGAGCATGCTCGCGATGTTCAAAATCGAAAACTGTCCACGGCTCTTGCTCACTTGGTTATTAACGATATATTTCATTCTATGTTCGATAAGACTTTTCTATTAATTAGCTGCAATAACCCTCGTAATATTTTACTTTTTGAATCCCTTTATATTTACCGTGATTCTATTGTCAATTTTGATCCCGTTCAGACGTTCAGTTATACTTGGTTATTCCCGACTTATTGCGTGTTAAACCATTGTATGATTTTTTGGGTATTTAGTACATTTTTACTTTCCTTTTATACATAATGTATAAGGAAAGTATTGTGACGGGGTCGAAAATTCAAATTCGAGTTTTCGACGGGAGAGCACGTTTCAAGCATCCCTGATCACGAATCGAACATTTTTGAGATGATGTCAGTGTGTGTGTGTGAAAGTATGTGTGTGTGTGTGAAAGTATGTGTGTGTGTGTGAAAGTATGTGTGTGTGTGTGTGAAAGTATGTGTGTGTGTGTGTGCGTGCGTCAGTGAGTTTGAGGAGACGATATCTCACGAACGAATGAAGCGATTCGAATGAAATTTGGTACAAAAATCACAATCCGTGAATACTGGAAGTCTATTGTTTTCAAACGCAATCGAATGTTCAGAACTATTCTAAATTTTCGAGTGAAATTTTGAAAAAATCATCAAAAAATCAAAACCTT
This sequence comes from Amaurobius ferox, assembly GCA_951213105.1. Taxonomy (NCBI): domain Eukaryota; kingdom Metazoa; phylum Arthropoda; class Arachnida; order Araneae; family Amaurobiidae; genus Amaurobius; species Amaurobius ferox. The sequence continues at coordinate 121,659,711 of OX578140.1, forward strand.
AAATAAAGTTACGCAAATAGATATTTCTTATGTAATTTTTCCTTAGAAAACGATTGACATAAACTTTAGAAAGCTAGCGTGATCCGTTCTCGAGATATTGTACATTTTTCAAATAAATTTATGAAAAAATCCCATAAATTAAAAAAATATATTAACTGTTGAGAAACATGTTCACTTTTCATATGTGATATCCTGCGATAGATTGGGTGACATCATTCTCGAGGATTTAGCTCGTTCCATTTATGAAAAAAGATACTTTGAGTAATACTTTTGTATTTTTACGCCAATAGTCATTTATCTGGTATATGAATATCTTATTTCTCCGTCCATAGCGCTTGGTGAGATTTTGGCGACAAATTTGGCGAAATGTCACCAACTTGGCGACTTTTTAAACGTTGCAAAATTAACGAAAATCTCGCCAAATAGATAAAAATAACGCTAAATCAATGAAAATGACGACTAATTGAAGAAAATTCAATATCTTGGGAAGAATATAAGTATCTACTATAAGAATAAATTTTTTTTATCTGTAAAAGTAGTAAATTCATTGCATTATATAAGGAAAGTCATGTGCTGCCCACATCAGATTTTTTCTTTTGTTTTTGACGACATATATATTGGTTACCCTGTAATTTATATGCTTTTATCGTTTATGCATTTTATAATTAGATTACGTTTTTTAAATGTATCGAATTTAAAATGATTAATATGCAAGTTTTGAGGCTGTCTATTGAAGCTCATTTTCGCAACCTATTACTTTCCTTATATATGTAATGTATAAGGAAAGTATTGTGACGGGGTCGAAAATTCGAATTCGAGTTTTCGACGGGATAGCACGTTTCAAGCATCCCTGATCACGAATCAAACATTTTTGAAGTGATGTCTGTGTGTGTGTGTGTGTGTGTGTGTGTGTGTGTGAAAGTATGTGTGTGTGTGTGTGTCAGTGGGTCTGTGGAGACGATAACTGACGAACGAATGGACCGATTCGATCAAATTTGGTACAAAAATCACAATCTGTAAACACTGGAAGCCTATTGTTTTTATACGCAATCGAATGTAGAACCCCCCCTAAATTTTCGAATGAGATTTTGAAAAAATCGTCAAAAAATCAAAACCAATATTAAAGTTACGCAAATAGGCATTTCTTATGTAATTTTTCATTAGGAAACGATTGACATAAATTTTAGAACGCTAACATGAACCGTTCTCGAGATATTGCACATTTTTCAAAAAAATTATCAAAAAGTCATATAAAATAGAAAAAAATATATTTCCTATTGAGAAACATGTTCACTTTTCATATATAATATCATGCGATAAATTGGGTGACATCATTCTCGTGGATCTAGCTCGTTCCATTCATGAAAAAAGATACTTTGAGTAATACTTTTGCATTTGAACGCCAATTTATCTGCTGTAAGAACAACTTATTTCTTCGTCCATAACACTTGGCGAGATTTTGGCGACGAAATTGGCGGAATGTCGCCAACTTGGCGACTTTTTGAAATGTTGCCAAATTAACGAAAATCTCGCCAAATAGATAAAAATGACGCTAAATCAATGAAAATGACGACTAATTGTGGAAAATTCAATATCTAATAAGTTATATAATATATAAATATATAATAATAATTATATATAATATATGTCGAAAATTCAATATTTAATAAGTTATATATATATATATATATATATATATATATATATATATATATATATATATATAACTTATTTCTTCGTCCATAACGCTTGGCGAGATTTTGGCGACGAAATTGGCGGAATGTCGCCAACTTGGCGACTTTTTAAATGTTGCCAAATTAACGAAAATCTTGCCAAATGGATAAAAATGACGCTAAATCAATGAAAATGACGACTAATTGTCGAAAATTCAATATCTTGGAAAGGATATTAGTATCTACTAGAAGAAAAACCTATTTATTTTACTCTAAAAGTAGTAAATTCATTTCATTATATAAGGAAAGTCATGTGTTGCCCACATCAGATTTTTTTTGCTTTGCCACTGATGGAGGGTATAATAATGCCTGAAAGTGCTCTGGTTATGTAATTTTAATGGACGTCATGGAGATTTCATTAAAGTTATTTAATAATAGCCAACTTTGGTTATCTTTATGTTTTAAAGTTTTGCGTATTTGAAGTGTTTTCCATACAATTTTGTCATATTTTTAATTTACAATGAGAAAACTGTTCAAATCTGAATATTTTAGTGAATACGTTTAAGGGGAACTTACTCGCGCGTCATGACGTCTTGAATCTCTTTAATCACTAATGTTAATGGACTCTTTAAATTTAAACTGTTCTTTTAGTAATAGCATTAATCTTTTGAAAATTTGCCTGAAAGTAAATAATAATGTTATGAAAAGAAACCCTTTTTGTTTAAATGATCCCAAAATTAACGTATTGCCTTTCAAAAACTTTTTAGGTTATAGCATTTTAATAGCCGAATTTTGCAAAGGTAGGTTAATGATCTGATTTATACATTCTTAAAATTTACAACCCATTTCGTAAAGACGTGTGGTTAATTATAAGAAATGTAATTGTTAATGCACCAACCTAATAACCGATATTTTATTCAATTTAATAATCGTTTGTTCCCACTCCGCTACACACCATTAATCTTCTTTAAATCTGGTACTAGACGTTTCACTGTACTAAGTGGACTGTCAAATATAGTCAAATATTCTTTATGAATGACGCTTTCAATGTAGGTTTTGTGACTGCGTTTTTAATGATTTTAAATGAACATTAATGGTTAATTAGGCTTACTGATATTAAACGTACTTCCCTGTAAGTTTTGCTTTACCTTATATTTATATTCAGCGATAATCTGACTAAAGGATATTTAGTCAGGTGACATAATTCGATGCACCGATATTACACTTACTTCACTTTAAGCTTATTATATCTGTATTCAGCGGCAACCTGACTAAAGGATATTTAGTCAGGTTGACTTTTAGTCAGGTTGATATTTAGTCAGGTTGATATTTAGTCAGATGACTTAATTAGATGCATCGATATTACACTTGCTTTACTATAACCTTCCCGGCCACCTAAATGGCTACTGTAAACCCTAGGGTCAGTCGACTGGTCCGGGTCTTCAGCTTACTTTACTATAAGTTTTGCTTTACATTATATTTATATACAACGACAACCTGACTAAAGGATATTTTTAGAGATGTTGGGTTATACCTTTGGATATTTAATATTTTAGGTATTTTGTTTTTAGTTTAAACGTGTTCAGGGGTCTTATTTACATAGCCATTCTCTTTTAGTTATCCATTTTCCAATTGTTTAGGTTTTTGATATTCTTCTGTTCCAAATATGTTCTATTCCATAGGTTTTGTTTTAAAAACGGCAAAAGTTCGTTCTTTTTAGGTTTTAGCAATTTAAATTTATTTAAATTGGCTAATTTGTGATTCCATTTATTGCCCTTTTTATTCCCTTTAATTTGATTCCAAATTTATTGCTCTTTGTTAAAAATTGGTTAATTCATCGCAATTTTCGGTTTTATTCTATTTTCAGCTTTTTAAATATTTCAGAATCGTCCATATTTAAATTATTGTCGAATTCGTATTTTCCAAATCGTTTCACTTCATTTCTTTTTAATTTTCGTCTGCTCTAAAATTCCATTTCTCTTCTTTAAAGTTTCGAGTTTTTAATTGGTTGATCGTAATATTAAAATCGTCTGTCATTAATTATTTTATCGTTCATCGATAATTTTGTTGACAGTCTGTGGCAGCGATGTTTCGCAATATATAAGCAAAATCGCGCACTTTTTCGATCTCTTACTCTTCCCTTTTTTGATTAGAACAAGGGGATGTAAGCTATTAAGCTGTCCTGTGCCGTTAGGCACACATTCTGTGGAATGTCTTTTTTTGCGACTTTTAAGTTTGTTCGTGTTTAATTTACGATGTCCAGCCCACGATTCTTGTTTCCTGCTATGACTTAAGTGACGTACTCTTAACGCTGCATATGAAATAAAATGTTTATCCCGGCTAATTAAACGTCTGATCTGTTATGAAGTTGTAGCGTCTTCAATCTGTTTTTCCCGCCGTGGAGGCGAGGTTTATTCTAAACAGTTGGGAGCATCCGAAATTATTGTGTCTACAAGCTCTCGCCTGCCATGTGGATTTGAGAAGTGCTCTGACGCCAATTAGGCGGTTGTTTATCGTTGTCAGTGTGCATTCTTTAAATGACGTATTGAGTCGGCATTTCCATATGAAATTACTGGACTATATGCTCGGCGTTTAGTACCGATGTGTAAAGAAGTGTCCATTGTTTCCGATGAAGAAATCGTTGATTGAGGTTTGGTGCTGATCGAATTTTCGACGTTGAGGAGCTTGCTGTCGTGTGAACGGCCCTTCTTTTGAACAGGAATGGATAGTTTTCCTCGTGATTAAGCGATTGGACTTTTGCCTTTCCATCTTCGTCTCATCTGTTGGGATCTGATGCATCCAGCATGTTCCATGACGGCTCTACATCCGGGTGATATCTTTTAAATGCTGATTTTTATTTGCTTCTGTCGGTTTAGACTATTTATTTTAAAGTTTAATTGTGTTAGTAGAATAAGACCCCTTTAGACTTATATATTTTAGGTCACCTGAACCTGTGGTTAAGTTTAACTTTTGTTCTAAATTTCCCTTTTGGCTAACTTATGTTCTTTTTATTCCAAATTTTAGTTTAGATAAATAATTGAATAAGTTTAATATTGTTAACTTTAAAATTTAATATTCTAACGTTTTTTTTTTACCACTATACGACCGGCCATTCCATTTATTTTTATTATTTAAGATGTTTGATTTTAGTTAATGAGATGTAAAATATTTTGAAAATTATTTTAAAAGTGAAGTTTAAAATTTTAATAAACGTTAGATTTTGAAAACCTAAAATCTGTGTTCTTTCTTTTACTTTTAATGTTTTTATTTTAGGTAAAGTGTCAGTTCTTATATTTTACAAGAGTACATATTTGTACACGTAGGGAAACTGGTCAATAGGTCCACTTTCTGTTTATTTAAGAATTCAGTTTATTTTTAGAATGTTTTCAGGTTTAAGAAACTTAGAATGGTTTATTTCAGGTTAGAGGAACTTTAGAACTTTTCAGAGTGTATTTCAGTGTTTTCAGATTTATGTTAGATGAACTTTACAAATTTCAGATATTTTTCAGAATATTTTCAGATGAATTTCAGATGACTTTTAGGTTTTAAGAACCTTGAGTAAGAGCTTTAAGAAATTTGAGAACTTAGAATGATTCAGAATGTTCTTTGTCTTTTAGTATATCATAAATGCAGTAGATTCCCCCCCCCCCAACAATTGGCGCCGTTTGACCAGTCTAGGGGCTTATTCATGCTAACTGTAATAGATGTTCTTAATAATTTTGTTCTTAAAAATGAAATTTCGGTTTATTCTAAAAGTGATTACTGTTGAAATGTTAATATGTTCTTAAACTGAGGCATGATGTTTTAGAATGTTCTTGATTTAAATTAGAGGAATTTATTTTAATATTTTGATTAAAATTAAAATTTTAGGATTAATTTAAATATTTTCATTTAGAATTTTTTTGAGGAAACTTAAGAATTTTTGAGTTTGACTTTTTTATTTAGAATTTTTATTCAAGCATTCCTTAATTTAAGTTAATTTGATTTGAATTTTATTATTTGAAGTAGTGTAAAATTGCATTTAATTCATAAATTTAAGAGATTATAGGCATGCGAGAACGCACTTTGTAGAATTTACATTTTTGTTCTAATCCCATCTCATTAACAAATTTTTTTTATTTTGTTGTTCCTGTAACCCACACTCCCAGCAACTTAAGAATTGTTTTGGTGAAATAGAATGAAATTAATTGAGTAAATTTAACATGAGAATATTTTTTTTATTAAGTTAAATTGTATAGAATTAAAGCAGTAGTTTTTCGACTTAGAATTTTTTGTATGTTCTGATTTGGAATTGAGATTTAAATGCTCACTGATATGTGAATGTAGATGATGAAATGCTGTTGATTTATTGAAAAATTGGGTAATGCAGGTGTTTTTTACACTCCAATATGAGTGTGACATAAATGTCATCTTGAGTTATCTTGTTCTTCACATTGATCATTTGTTTGGTTTTCACACTCAAATAGAGTGGTGATAAAATCAGTTTGTTTGTTCTTAATTCTGAATCTGATATTGATATTTTAATACTGTCTTTAAAAATTTTTTGGGTCGTTAAAGTGGAAAAATTTATTTTATTTATAGGAGAATTAAATTTTTTTTAAGTGGAATATTTAAAATTGTGCAATGCAATTTGAGTTCTTTTGGTTTTAAAAATTTAAATGGGGATTTGTAATTTGATTTTTCTTTGGTATTTTGGTTAAAGTAATGTGATACACTTGGCTGTTAGTGAATTTAAATGTACTACTTATACTTGATGGATATTTTTGTGCTATTTTTTGGGGGTTCAAAAAAGATTCACAACCTTTGAGAGGACTCACAACCCTCGGCCCCTTGTCTTAATTTTTTTTGATTTTTATGAGAATTTTTGAGATTTCCAGAGAGATTACAGAGATGATATTTGAGTTTATTGTTGTTGAGAGTGCAAGATGTTGCACAATAATTAGTAGAATCGCGTTTATTGATATTGGTGTAAAATGATGCATAAGGTCATTTTAATGTATATTTGTATTTTGAACGATCTAATTTGCCAAGTAATCAGTTTATAGTATAATTTGTAAACAAGTCGGTTAAATTTGAGTTCAGTTCCAAATTGTTAGGGAATTGAGTTTGTTATTTTGGGGTAAATATTCCACAATTTTTTTTGTTTGTAACTTGAGCCAACTTTGATATTATTATTTAAATTGAAAATTATGCTTCGAATAATTGTTTTCTTTGTAGAGGAGGAGATTCATGATGAATTTGTTGATTTGTATTTATTGGTTGTTATGTTGAAGGTACCATTTCAAAATTTATTGTTTAGATTATTGGAATTCTTTGGCTGGTCCAAAGTTTTCGTTAAAATTTATGTTTATTCATGACAGCTAATGATATAGAGATCTGTTTATTATTTTTCTACTGCTTCTCTTTGATGACGTATTTGTTGGAGCATTTTAAAATGCATTGATGAACTTTTCATAATATAGAGTTACAATGAAGTTGAAGTATTTAATATTGAATCTATATGTATGTTTAAGAATTTAGAGTTGAGAAATTTATGATCTAATATTATGAAAGTGTTTAGTGAAGTGATTATTGATTTATTTATAAGGAATTTGATTTTTATATGATTTTTATGGCTCATGTTACAGCTGTAGTTGAAATTTTTATTTTTTTTTTCTCTCCTTCGTTTCGCGGAATTTTGTCATGTGTTAGCTAAAATTTTTCATTTTTCAAATGAAAAATTTTTTTGGGACGTTCGAAGGAGTTGTTGGGTTATACCTTTGGATATTTAATATTTTAGGTATTTTGTTTTTAGTTTAAACGTGTTCAGGGGTCTTATTTACATAGCCATTCTCTTTTAGTTATCCATTTTCCAATTGTTTAGGTTTTTGATATTCTTCTGTTCCAAATATGTTCTATTCCATAGGTTTTGTTTTAAAAACGGCAAAAGTTCGTTCTTTTTAGGTTTTAGCAATTTAAATTTATTTAAATTGGCTAATTTGTGATTCCATTTATTGCCCTTTTTATTCCCTTTAATTTGATTCCAAATTTATTGCTCTTTGTTAAAAATTGGTTAATTCATCGCAATTTTCGGTTTTATTCTATTTTCAGCTTTTTAAATATTTCAGAATCGTCCATATTTAAATTATTGTCGAATTCGTATTTTCCAAATCGTTTCACTTCATTTCTTTTTAATTTTCGTCTGCTCTAAAATTCCATTTCTCTTCTTTAAAGTTTCGAGTTTTTAATTGGTTGATCGTAATATTAAAATCGTCTGTCATTAATTATTTTATCGTTCATCGATAATTTTGTTGACAGTCTGTGGCAGCGATGTTTCGCAATATATAAGCAAAATCGCGCACTTTTTCGATCTCTTACTCTTCCCTTTTTTGATTAGAACAAGGGGATGTAAGCTATTAAGCTGTCCTGTGCCGTTAGGCACACATTCTGTGGAATGTCTTTTTTTGCGACTTTTAAGTTTGTTCGTGTTTAATTTACGATGTCCAGCCCACGATTCTTGTTTCCTGCTATGACTTAAGTGACGTACTCTTAACGCTGCATATGAAATAAAATGTTTATCCCGGCTAATTAAACGTCTGATCTGTTATGAAGTTGTAGCGTCTTCAATCTGTTTTTCCCGCCGTGGAGGCGAGGTTTATTCTAAACAGTTGGGAGCATCCGAAATTATTGTGTCTACAAGCTCTCGCCTGCCATGTGGATTTGAGAAGTGCTCTGACGCCAATTAGGCGGTTGTTTATCGTTGTCAGTGTGCATTCTTTAAATGACGTATTGAGTCGGCATTTCCATATGAAATTACTGGACTATATGCTCGGCGTTTAGTACCGATGTGTAAAGAAGTGTCCATTGTTTCCGATGAAGAAATCGTTGATTGAGGTTTGGTGCTGATCGAATTTTCGACGTTGAGGAGCTTGCTGTCGTGTGAACGGCCCTTCTTTTGAACAGGAATGGATAGTTTTCCTCGTGATTAAGCGATTGGACTTTTGCCTTTCCATCTTCGTCTCATCTGTTGGGATCTGATGCATCCAGCATGTTCCATGACGGCTCTACATCCGGGTGATATCTTTTAAATGCTGATTTTTATTTGCTTCTGTCGGTTTAGACTATTTATTTTAAAGTTTAATTGTGTTAGTAGAATAAGACCCCTTTAGACTTATATATTTTAGGTCACCTGAACCTGTGGTTAAGTTTAACTTTTGTTCTAAATTTCCCTTTTGGCTAACTTATGTTCTTTTTATTCCAAATTTTAGTTTAGATAAATAATTGAATAAGTTTAATATTGTTAACTTTAAAATTTAATATTCTAACGTTTTTTTTTTTACCACTATACGACCGGCCATTCCATTTATTTTTATTATTTAAGATGTTTGATTTTAGTTAATGAGATGTAAAATATTTTGAAAATTATTTTAAAAGTGAAGTTTAAAATTTTAATAAACGTTAGATTTTGAAAACCTAAAATCTGTGTTCTTTCTTTTACTTTTAATGTTTTTATTTTAGGTAAAGTGTCAGTTCTTATATTTTACAAGAGTACATATTTGTACACGTAGGGAAACTGGTCAATAGGTCCACTTTCTGTTTATTTAAGAATTCAGTTTATTTTTAGAATGTTTTCAGGTTTAAGAAACTTAGAATGGTTTATTTCAGGTTAGAGGAACTTTAGAACTTTTCAGAGTGTATTTCAGTGTTTTCAGATTTATGTTAGATGAACTTTACAAATTTCAGATATTTTTCAGAATATTTTCAGATGAATTTCAGATGACTTTTAGGTTTTAAGAACCTTGAGTAAGAGCTTTAAGAGCTTGAGAACTTAGAATATTTTGAATGATAGAATGAGATAGAATTGTTTTAGTATTTCATAATGTTTTTCTCTTCCCCCCCAACAGAGAGACCTAGCACATCCGTTTACATGTTTTACTGTAGATACTGTTTTATCCCTTCTTTAGGTTGTCTTTTTTTTTTTAATAACTAAGTGTTATACGGCGACGTTTATTTTTGTCTTCTTACTGAGGGGTTTATTACGCGATGCAATTTTAATGGAAACGTCAATAGCCCCCTCGAGGGGGGAGCAAGTTACGCCCTCATAGCGGTACATTGTCAACATTGATATCAATCAAAAGATTTTTTCAAGCCCTTTAAAATGAAGGATAACATGCTATAATTGTGGTCATTCGGACCAAGGATATAGATTTTTCAATTTTTTTATTACAGAATTTGCAAAATGATGAATAAATTAAAAAATAAAAAAAAAAAATCTACCTATAAATAGATTTCGGTATGAGGAATTCGAGTAGAGCATCATTCTAGTTAATTTTTAAAATTTGTAAACTGATTGTCAAAATATTGAATTGACATCACTGCCAACTGTAACTAATATTTAACGACTATAGATGCAAAAAAACACTACTATACATCACTACTTTGCAAATCTTTGATGACTGAAAGTCTTCCCAATTTTTACGAAATACTAATGTATAGAAATGCCTAAGACTGAGTGCCTAAGAAATACCTATGTCTAACAGTAATGTACTTCAGACTGATGATAGTTTAATTGACACAAAATTATTACTTTAGACCTCTAGAATACGAAAAAACCATTTTTAACGTGACGTCTGTGTGTGTGTGTGTCTGTCTGTCTGTCTGTCTGTCTGTCTGTGCAATGTATGTATCCACTCTAACTCAAAAACTAATGGATCGAATTTCATAAAATTTGGTAGGTAAGTCACTTGGGTATGACCCTGGTGCTGATTAGTTTTGGGCACGATTCGTAAAAACAGAACCCGCCTTTTTTTGCGAAATGGCCCGTAGAAATTTCATTTATCCACTCTATCTAAAAAACCAACTGACCAAATTTCACAAAATTTGCTAGATAAGTCACTTGTAGGATGATCTGGTGCTGATTAGATTTTGGTACGATTCGGAAAGGAACAACCTGCCTTTTTTAACGAAATGGCCCGCAAAAATCGCCAAAATCTAAAATAAAAAAACTACGTATGCTCAAATAAATCCATTAAATACTTGTTTTATACGCAATGTTTAACGAAGAAAAGAATAAGACCAACTCCATTACACTAGGACTAGCCGTTCTCGAGATATTTTAATTTTTTCGTATTTTCTCTACGCCACCTTTGAAAATAGGTTCAGTTACCAAATGAGGACGAAATTGAATTCAAAGTGAATTAAATTGAAATAAAATAAAGAGAACGCAGATATAAGTATGCAGGGAAAGTCATGTGCTGCCCACATCAGATTTTTTTAATTGTGAAACACCTTTCAACGATGAGTTTTCGGTATAAACCTGGTCTTGAAGTCACGTGCAGCTCTTTTTTACACATTTGATTCCAGCAGTGTGGTAAGGGTAACTTCGAAAGTCATCAGACAACATTGCCCTGTCATGGCAAGTTTTTCGCTTTCTGTGTATATGTGCGGGCATTAAATAAAGACGTGCCCTATCCAAAGAGAAATAAGTCTGGCGATGATGTTTACTGTATTAGAAATATGCTTATAATCGTTTTTATATTTTCAGCAGTGTTGAGTTTTAAATTTCAATGTGCTTTTGAGATAATGGTATAGTACCGGATCCAATTTTCTTCTTCCACTTATATCTGGGGGTATATTGTGATAGTTACCAGAAAAGTGACATACATATTATGCATCCTTAGAAACCAAATGCTATCAGATCTCAATACAGATGCATAAATGAAATAAACCTGAATGATGTGTATACAGGAACATAATGACTACAATACTTACGACTCTAAAACTTTAGTTATCGATACTCTGAGACCAGGAGGTAATAAGGCAATTTTGATATTTACCACTATTTACAAATAAATAAAGCACATTCTTTTAGGCACCGTTTTATGACAGTCTTGCTCCGGAAGGTCATGATCTCAATAAATTCACGTCACACAAATTGCAGGTGGGATTGGGGCAAAGATCTCCAAGGTCAAAACTTAAACCAAGCTTCATTGAAGACTCAGGGAGCCAATAATGCGAAGGTGCGGCATCGCACTGAGGAACCTCCAATAAGAGCAAGGAGGGCGTATCTGGACCTCAGACAAAATGATGTGGTAACAAGGAGGTAAACAATGAATATTCAAACAATGATGGTGCAGAAACGTTGAGATTCAATTCAAGATTGCAAAAAAAAGGGATGAAAGAGAGTCGGTGAATATATAAAAATGATTATCCAGAAACATTGAGATTCAACAAGCATGATTGTCCAGAAGCGAGAGAGAACGGTCACGGAATTCAAGTAGTGTTATTCGTAAGCAGAATGATTATCCAAAAGTTCATAGAGTCGTGTTTTCAAGCGGTGCAGTAGTTATTTTGAGTATTGGGAACTTGTTAGAAAAGAGAAAACTGACTCCAAATATCAGAAAGAGAAGAGGCAAATTTTCCAAGCATGCTGAGCAACAGACCGATAAACAGAGGTATGTGCCAGTCTGCGTATATAATATTTGGTCAATTGTTGATTTTGGAATAATATTCTAAGACCTGGTCTCACACGATGTATTTTCTACTAAGTAAGCGTTTATTAAAATTAATATAATTTTAATCATAACAATAAGGTGTGTGAATAAAAAATAATTTATTTTAAAAGTTAAAAATATGGAATTTGATGTGTAGTGTTTTAATTAATGATTATTTTAAGGAACTCGTGCAGAGAGGTAAATGGTGGGTTATTGCGGCCACGATAACAATTACGAGGTATACGATGCACGATCACAATTAATTAAGAATAATAATCCTATCCCAAGATTTATTATTTAAAAACTAACTTAACTTAATGTTTAGTTTTGTTCACCACAGATACATTATGTAAAAAAGCTAGAACTAAATAGAATTTTTATTATTCTCCTATTTAGAACTTAAAATACTTCGATTTTGAGAGTTTCATAGCAATATTTCCTATAGAAAATAATTATAATTACCAGAACAATGATGATAGCATACAGTATTTCGGAATAATGGTTTGAACTACGTACGTTAATGATATCAAAATAATTTATATTTGCAAACATAAGCCAAATAAATCCAATTCAGCGACGTCGCTAATCCATTAACCACTTAAAAAGAAACTTTATTCCGAAATATTATAAAGATTATATATAAAAAGATACACTTTCATTTTCATTTTGATAATGATTACGATGTAACTAGAACTTAACTCTATGGAATATAATTGTATGAGAAAATCGACTGGAAACTCACACTCTAAATAATTATAAAATTTTAAAACGTTGCTTTTGTCTCGCACATATACAAATAGTGTATTATAACCTTAAATCCTTTTGAACTCTATAATTAAACGTTGAGTGTGAAATATGCTAATCCCATAAACTTTCCCTTCATTATCAAACTCTCAAAATTGTGTACTTACTTGTACAAAAGTCTTCGGTATTTTGTCAAGTTTTATAGCAGCTTGTCTCAGATATCTGCGTGAATTCGTAAAGTATACCTGATTACACATTTCGAATTTTCTAAATCAATCCCCCCCCCTCCCCCTTCGATCCACTGCTGTGTACTTAGTATGTCATCAGATCTTTTTTTTTGCCAACTTACTCAAAAGATCTTGGTATTTCATTTGTAAAAATGATGCATTTGTTTATGAGGATTATAAAATGAATCTGCTCTGAATATGTGAATGTATCTGGCTCAACTTTTTGTATTAAAGTTACACACGCTTTCAATGCTCCCCTACTCTAATAGCGGAACCAAATATAATTAAGACATTGTTATCTATAAATAAATAGCTTTGTTTTGCTGGATATATAATTAGCTCCTAAATGATTCTAATTAATTTTATGTGAAACCTGCAGAGCTCAATGTCACTGCTAGCGTAATTCACACGAATGCAGGTTGGCACGGATCCAGCAGATATTTGCAGAATGAAAATGAAAGAAAAATATGGGGAAAAGAGACAAATGACTGAGATAATAGCCTACGGACGATGGAAAGAATGGAAGCCAGACGACTGAAACTAACCCGGCGTAACTACGTTATGAAGCAAATAATGTGACAGTGGGTTTTCTTGGTTTTAGAACGGGTAAATAGCCCTTTTATAAACACAGACTTGACTTTTTATTCTTTAATTTTTAAAGTAAATATTTGTCCGGGACATTTCTTTTTATTAGCAATATTCAGTTTTCATGAAAGAGGTTGTTGAAGTAATGCGGGGGGAGGGGGGGTATGTTTTAACAAGAGCTTTATGTTTTCACGAAAATGATGATCAAGCTTTTATTCGTGCTTTTCTTCCATTTTATAAAAAAAAATTAGATCAAATGTAATGTTATATATATAATAGTCAAATAAGTAATTCTCAGAATTCAGATAAAATTAGAGTACTTTTGACAAGTTTTACAATTTTTAAAAAGTAAAAATTTGTAAAACTTGCCAAAAAGTACTTTGCAATTTTTACTTTCATTATATACATAATGTATTGTGACGAAAGTATTGTGACGTGGTCAAAAATCCGAATTCGAGTTTTCAACGGGAGAACACGTTTCAAGCATCCCTGATCACGAATCAAACATTTTTGAGGTGATGTCTGTGTGTGTGTGTGTCAGTGAGACTGTGGAGAGGATATCTCACGAACGAAAGGAGCGATTCGAATGAAATTTTATACAAAATTCACAATCCTTGAATACTGGAAGTGTATCGTTTTTAAACGCAATCGAATGTTTCAAACCCCTAAATTTTCGAGTGAAATTTTGTAAAAATCTTCAAAAAATCAAAACTTTTAATAAAGTTACGCAAATAGACATTTCTTGTGTAATTTTTCATTAGAAAACGATTGACGTAAACTTTAAAACGCTAGCATGGACCGTTCTCAAGATATTGCACATTTTTCAAATAAATTTATCAAAAAATCCCATAAATTAAAAACAATATATTAATTGTTGAGAAACATGTTCAATTTTCATATGTAATATCATGCGAAAATTTGGATGACACCATTCCCGTGAATCTAGCTCGTGTCATTCATGAGAAAAGATACTTTGAGTAATACTTTTGTATTTGAACGCCAATAGATATCAATCAAATTAGGGTATCAATTGAACGGGGTATCAATATTATAGGTATCAATTGAACGCCATATGGTATCAATCAAAATATTTTTTCAAGCCCTTTAAAGTGAAGTGTCACACTCTATAATTGTAATCACCTATGACACCGATTTTATACCTATGACACCGATTTTTCTTGTAAAATTTGAAAAAAAACCTACTAAAAATGAATTTCGATAGGAGAAACTTAATTTAGTTAATTTACTACCCCAGTTAATTTACAATGTGAATCATAAATTACATTTTTAACAAACTAAACAGTAATTTTTGGTGACTGATGTATTTATCTTATTATTTAAATTCCCCTAGGTTTTTATATACTAGTTAAAATAGAGATTCCCTTGTATTGTTTTCTTCATACAATGTTTTCGAATCGGCCTCAGAGAGAAACGCATAATCGGAGTTCCACTGTAATAAAAATCTGATGTGGGCAGCACATGACTTTCCTTATATGATGCAATGAATTTACTACTTTTACAGTTAAGAAAATGTTATTCTTATAGTAGATACTTATATTCTTTCCACGATATTGAATTTTTTTCAATTAGTCGTCATTTTCATTGATTTAGCGTCACTTTTATCAATTTGACGAGATTTTTGTTAATTTGGCAACAATTAAAAATGTCGCCAAGTTGGCGACATTCTGCCAATTCCGTCGCCAAAATCTCGCCAAGTGTTATGGTTGGAGAAATAAGTTATTCTTACAGCAGATAAATGAGTGTTGGCGTTCAAATACAAATATATTACTCAAAATATCTTTTTAACACTTTACAACAAAGTTGAAAAGTGTTTATGACTTTGTCCATTCTGTCTGTTTGTCTGTCTGTCTGTCTGTCTGTCTGTCCGTTAGCACGATAACTGCCGTAAAAATGACTTAATCAAAATAAAATTTTAGTATGTAGTTCAGACGGTCTGTAGGACCTATGGGAATATAAATAAATAATATCACACAATTAGTTTTGGATTGAACCCGGGTAAGAAAAATGAAATACATTGAACCCTATGGGACCTAATTTTTCAAACACTTTTTAAGCGGATTTAAAATTCACAAATTGCTTCGAAAATTTTAGGTAATATTCAAATTATTCCATAAAATATATAAAAAAAATTTCAGCAAAATATATTCAGTAGTTTTTTAAATTAAAATTAAAATAATAATTACACCTCTTATATGAAGCGATCACGTGACCATGATATGAAACGATCACGTGACCAACTTCAAAATATAATACGGCATACATCTTGTCTCAAAATCGTCATTTTTAAAGTTCTTTTTAATTCATATTGAGTGTTGTATTCGTCGTAAAACCTCTTTATTTTCGCTTAAATTCTGTGCATCTACATACTGAAACAACGCAATGACAATATATTTCAGTTTAAATGAGCATCCAACTTTGATTATTTCTATAACGAAACCTATTTTTCACTTATGTGAAATGCAAAGTATGTAGGATGAGCAAAGTATGAACAGCAAAGTATGTAGGATGAGTTGTATTAGAATTGCTGTATTTTTTTAACGCAAAAGTATTTAGATCATGGAGTCTGCATAGCTGATATGAATGAAATATTCATTGATTTTATACAGAGAAGGACGATTTTTTTCGAAGAAGTTTTAAGCATAGAGTTTAATAATTTGTAGTTCCATGGTCATAATTTTTAAATAAAATAAATTATTATAGTATTATGATGAATGGGAAAATGTTATGAATGAAATGCTGTTTTTATAGAGAGATCCAGGCGTGTTATTCTTTCTATGACGTCATTTAGATGAATTTCAGTTGTTTTCGATGAAGTTTTCAAATATAATAAATTATCGTAGTATTATGATAGTTTTAAAAATATTACCGAGGAATGCATTGCATTTTAGAGATGTTTAAAACAGGCAATTTATATTTTAATGCCGTCATTTGAATGAAGTTCATTTTTTCCGATAAATGTTTAAGTTTTCAAATATAATAAATTAATGTAGTATTGTGATAAGTTTTAAAATATTACTTATGAATGTATTGCATTTCAGAGATGTTTAAATAAAATTGCATTGGAGTTGGAAAGTGTTTCATAATCAATGCTTTAAGCATGATTGATCTTTCTTGTTTCATGAATGGAACGAGCTAGATCCACGAGAATGATGTCACCAAATTTATCGCATGGTATTACATATGAAAAGTGAACATGTTTCTCAATAGGAATTTTTTTTTTATTTTATATAACTTTTTGATAATTTTTTTGAAAAATGTGCAATATCTCAAGAACAGTTCATGTTAGCGTTTTAAAATTTATATTAATCGTTTCCTAATGAAAAATTACATTAGAAATGTCTATTTGCGTAACTTTATTAGCAGCTTTGATTTTTTGACGATTTTTCAAAATTTCACTCGAAAATTTAGGGGGGGGTTCTGAACATTAGATTGCATTTAAAAACGATAGGCTTCCAGAGTTTACGGATTGTGATTTTTGTACCAAATTTCGTTCGAATCGGTCCATTCGTTCGTCAGTTATCGTCTCCACAGACTCATTGACACACACACACACCCACACACCCACACACGCACACATGAGAAACCTTCCATTCATGAGAAAAGATACTTTGAGTAATACTTTTGTATTTAAACGCCAATAGTCATTTATCTGCTGTGAGAATAACTTTTTTCTCCATCCATAACGCTTGGCGTGAATTTGCCGACGAAATTGGTGGAATGTCGCCAACTTGGCGATATTTTAAAATGTTGCTTAATTAACGAAAAACTCGTCAAATGGATAAAAATGATGATAAATCAATGAAAATGACGACTCATTGACGAGAATTCAATATCTTGGAAAGAATATAAATATCTACTATAAAAATAATTTTTTTTTGTTTACTGTAAAAGTAGTAAATTCCTTGCATTATATAAGGAAAGTCTGGTGCTGCCCACATCAGATTTTTTTATTTTGCGTGTAACATTGTTAATTAGACAACATGTAACTTTTTTGTTTGCTAATTTTGGTTCCTAGTTTTATTTCACCCTAAATTACTTTATTACGCCTCGCTATTGATATAGATATATAGAACTCGGAAAATGCAGCAATATTGGTGAGGTAGTGAGGCCGCATTTAATATATTAAGCCTTTCATAACAGCTTCAAACGAATTTGAGATATTGTGATCTGTAAATAATTGACATGGTTTTGTTAGAAGTAAAATTAAAGCCTAAATGATTTTAATAATTGCTAGCAGTATACCCGTTCTTCGTATGGAGTTTATATAAAAAAAAAAACTTAAAATTCACAATCATGTGCAAATTCCTATAGTATACTAAAAGACATTATTAATCGAAATATTTTATTAAAATATTTAATTTAATGTCTTTAAAACGAAATTTAAGTATCTCTGTTCCCGCTATACAAAATTATCTTCACGAACAGATCTGAAGAGCAGATCTGAAGAATAAAACATCCTGGTCCCGGTTTTAAACACATTTACAAAAAATATGAACTTGAATAACTATATGAAAAATAAAAGAGACTAAAATTGCACGGGACTCGTACTACGTATATTCGCTAATATTAGAAGATATACCCGTGTACTAGTAGAAGATTACACGTACCATACCATAGGAGTATCTAAAATATTTGCCAAAATAAAACAGATGACATAATAAATTGAAAATATCAATAATCCCATATTTAAATTTGTAAGCTGTAAGTGATATAATTCACTCAAAAATTCAATACCGATGAAATTTTTTTTATATGCATATATTTATCATTTAAATCGGAAAAAAATTAATAAAAATCCTCTACCGTATAAACGTATTGGATTTAAATCCGTTTTCTAAATGATATGATGTAATTTTCTTCAAATAAATCAGTGGAAAAAATATCGTCTGTATAATGCTATCTCTGTGGAAGGTTTAATTGTGTTTTTTAACTAATACCTAGACAACCCCTGGTCCCATAAATTCAAAACATGGACTAAATTTTAATTTGGGCTATTCCAAGTCTATCCCCAAAATTTCTCGCAATTCGGTGCAGCCGTTCTCCCGTGATGATGAGACAAACACACGAATAAACACACAAACAGACAGATTTTTAAAATTTTATTTATATAGATGACTAGCAGCATACCCGTTCTTCGTACGGAGTATATAATATAAAGAAACTTGAAATTCATAATCATGCCCAAATTCTTATAGTATACTAAATGACATGTTTAATCAAAATATTCTGTTAAAATATTTAAAATAATGCTCCTAAAAAGAAGTTTAAGAATCTCTGTTCCCGCTATATAAAATTATCTTCATGGACATATCTGAAGAATGAAACATCTTGGACCCCTTATGTAAGCAAATATAAAAAAAAATATGGAATTGAATCAATATATGCAAAATAAAAGCGTTAAAATTGTATGGGACCCATACTAATTATATACGCGAATATTAGAAAATATAACCTGTATTAGTAGATTACATGTATAAATTGAAAATACCAATAAACCCGTAATCTTTAAATCTGAAGACAGTCATTTATTCCAATATATGTCAAAATTAAAGTGCTAAAATTATATGGGAATATATACACGTACTACTTATAATGTCCGATTATTAGTACAAGATTACCCGTTTTGCAATATGAGTCTAGAATGCAATAGAATTGACAGTTCCACTTAGCGACAAATTGACGAAATATCATCACAATACTATCCCCTAACAAAAAACAATTAATATCATTTATGTAGCGCAATTTTATCAATTTCAAGATATTTTTATAGATTTGAAAACATTTTTATCAATTTGGTGACATTTTAAAAATTCGCTAAATGTATTACTAAGTAGGATGGTTGGTCTGACAGATAAATGCTAACCAAACATCATTTCAGTACTCTCTTCTAACGAAACAAAAAAAAATTTCATTGATATGTAGAAGACCCAAGCCACACGACCAACCCGAAGGTTTATGACAGCTGTTTGTGTGTCGTTTATATCAATTTGGCGACATTTCCGTCAATTTGGCAAAGTTTAAGAAAAGTTGTCAAATTAGCGATATCCCTCCAAATTCGTAGCTTTGAATTTGCAGATCTGAATGAAACATTCTTATCCCGTTTCAATATACTAAATGAAAACACTACAATTGTATTAGAAGATATACCCGCTCTACTCTTTTTCTGTTTCAACAATCGGCTATATGAATTTATTGGCTAAACACAATGTATGAGTTTAGTAGCTAAATACGATATAAGCTTGAAAACTCTTTGCCAAAATAAATGAAATTGATGTACGCAGTCAGCAATTAATATAATTAAAAGAAAAATCAAACCGTCCATTCATAAGATATACTTTTATATCGATTTATCCATTTATTTATTATTTAAATCGAAAAAAAATAATAAAAACATTAACAAACACATTTAATTTAATTGCGATGCCGAGCAACATGATATATCCTCCTAAAATGTTAAAATTTATTAACCACTAACAGCACACCCGTTTTCGTACGGAGTGTATAATTTAAAGAAACTTATAGTTCGCAATCATGTGCAAATTCTGTTAAAATATTAAATTTATTGCTCCTAAAGAGATGTTTAACAATATATGTTCTTACTATGCAAAATTATCTTCACGATCAGATCTGAAGAATAAAACATCCTGCCCCCTTTTGTAAGCAAATTTACAGAAGAAAAAATAGGAATTGAATGAATATATGCAACCCCGTACTACTTATATTCTCGTAGATTAAAAGATATACACGTGTATTTGTAGAAGATACAATATATGAGTTTAAACAATTTTTGTCATAATAAAATAATTGCATAATAACTTGAAAATATCAATAATCCTTGAATCAATAATCCCCGAAAATATAAATAATAATAATTTTTAAACCTGAAGACCGTAATTGGTATTATCCAGTCAAAAATGCTATAAGAAAAATCAAATCGTTCTTTTCTAAAATATATTTTTATATCCATTTATTTATTATTCAAATCGAAAAAATAATTATTAAAATTAACAGACAGATTTAATTTAATTGCGTTTCTGAGTAACATGATATAAGATAGAATCTTATAACATGTTAAATATGTCATGTTTTATAACATAAACTGCGAAATTAAATAACGATTTTGATTTCTCTATACTTCTCATTGTTCCGTAAAAGCGTGTTTTAAATAAACCATGAATCATGGAGATAGATTTCCCCTTTAAATCATGTTTCAAACAATTCATGTTTTCAGAAAGTGACTAATTAACGCAAAAAAATCTCCCATCAAACTCAGAGATTAAATTTTAATTCACTTTCAAACGATTTTCAAGCTTTTCGTTTGGATAAACCACGGAGTTAGGGAGTAGAACTCCTAGGAAAAAGTTCCGTTTTTCATTAATATCTCGACAACCCCAGGTCTTAGAAACTCGAAACTTGGACAAAATTTATGGGGGGATATTTCAAGGCTATTCACCAAATTTCATTAAATTCAGTTCAGCCGTTTTTCCGTGATGATGAGACAAACAAAAATTTCGTTTTTTACTAATATCTCGAGAACCACTGGTCGTAGAAACTCAAAACACGGATATAATTTTAAGTGGGGCTATTTCTGGGCTACCCACAAAATTTCATCAAATTCGGTTCAGCCGTTCTCCCGTGATGGTGTGACAAACAGACAGACAGACAGACAGACAGACAGATTTTCATTTTTATTTATGTAGACTAGCAGCATACCCGTCCTTCGTACGGAGTATATAATATAAAAAAACTTATAATTCGCAATCATGTGCAAATTCTGATAAAATATTAAATTTATTGCTCACTAGCAGCATACCCGTTCTTCGTAAGGAGTATATAATATAAAGAAACTTGAAATTCATAATCATGCCCAAATTCTTATAGTATACTAAATGACATGTTTAATCAAAATATTCTGTTAAAATATTTAATATAATGCTCCTAAAAAGAAGTTTAAGAATCTCTGTTCTCGCTATATAAAATTATCTTCATGGACATATCTGAAGAATAAAACATCTTGGACCCCTTATGTAAGCAAATATAAAAAAAAATATGGAATTGAATCAATATATGCAAAATAAAAGCGTTAAAATTGTATGGGACCCGTATTAATTATATACGCGAATATTAGAAAATATAACCTGTATTAGTAGATTACATGTATAAATTGAAAATACCAATAAACCCGTAATCTTTAAATCTGAAGACAGTCATTTATTCCAATATATGTCAAAATTAAAGTTCTAAAATTATATGGGAAGATATACACGTACTACTTATAATGTCCGATTATTAGTAGAAGATTACCCGTTTTGCAATATGAGTCACAAATGTTTTTTGGTAAAATACAACAGACGACGTAATAAATTGACTATATAATTAAGCCCCTTAATCTTCATACCAGAAGACTGTACTTGATTCCAATATATATGCCAATATATGTCAAAATATATGCCAATATACCTGTACTACTTATATTCTCGTAGGTTAGAAGATATACCCGTGCATTCCTAGAAGATTACTCGTACAACGTACAATATGCGTTTGTCAGCAATTTTTGCCGCAATAAAACAATGGCGTAATAACTTAAAAATATCAATAATCCCTGAATCAATAATTCCGGAAAATATCAATAATAATAATGTTTAATCCTGAAGAGTATAATTGATATTATCCAGTCCAAAATGAAATGGCAATGAAATTTATTTTATATACATATCTTCATTATTCAAATCGGAAAGGATTTAATTAAAATCGTCTGCCGCATAAACACATTGGATTTAAATCCGTTGCTAAGCGACAAGATATCATTTGCTTCAAATAAATTGGTACAAAAAATATCGTCTAAATAGTTATATTTCTATGGAACATTTGGCGACAGTTTCGTCAAATTAGCGACATTTTAAAAAATCGCCAAATTTATCGCCAAGTGGGACTGTAGAACTGACAGTTCCACTTTGCGACAAATTGACGAAATATCATCACAATACTATCCCCTAACAAAAAACAATTAATATCATTTATGTAGCGCAATTTTATCAATTTCAAGATATTTTTATAGATTTGAAAACATTTTTATTAATTTGGTGACATTTTAAAAATTCGCTAAATGTATTACTAAGTAGGATGGTTGGTCTGACAGATAAATGCTAACCAAACATCATTTCAGTACTCTCTTCTAACAAAACAAAGAAAAATTTCATTGATATGTAGAAGACCCAAGAAACACGACCAACCCGAAGGTTTATGGCAGCTGTTTGTGTGTCGTTTATATCAATTTGGCAACATTTCCGTCAATTTGGCAAAGTTTAAGAAAAGTTGTCAAATTAGCGATATCCCTCCAAATTCGTAGCTTTGAATTTGCAGATCTGAATGAAACATTCTTATCCCGTTTCAATATACTAAATGAAAACACTACAATTGTATTATAAGATATACCCGCTCTACTCTTTTTCTGTTTCAACAATCGGCTATATGAATTTATTGGCTAAACACAATATATGAGTTTAGTAGCTAAATACGATATAAGCTTGAAAACTCTTTGCCGAAATAAATGCAATTGATGTACGCAGTCAGCAATTAATATAATTAAAAGAAAAATCAAACCGTCTAGTCATAAGATATACTTTTATATCCATTTATCCATTTATTTATTATTTAAATCGAAAAAAAATAATAAAAACATTAACAAACGCATTTAATTTAATTGCGATGCCGAGCAACATGATATATCCTCCTAAAATGTTAAAATTTATTAACCACTAACAGCACACCCGTTATTCGTACGGAGTGTATAATTTAAAGAAACTTAAAATTCGCAATCATGTGCAAATTCTGTTAAAATATTAAATTTATTGCTCCTAAAGAGAAGTTTAAGAATATATGTTCTCACTATAGAAAATTATCTTCACGATCAGATCTGAAGAGTAAAACATCCTGCCCCCTTTTGTAAGCAAATTTACAGAAGAAAAAATAGGAATTGAATGAATATATGCAACCCCGTACTAATTATATTGTCGCAGATCAGAAAATATGCCAATGTGTTAGTAGAAGATTACCCGTATTACAATATGCGTCTCAAAAATATTTGCCAAAATAAAAGAGATGACGTAATAAATTGAAAACATCAATAATATCCGTACTCTTTATACCAGAAGGTCGTAATTGATTCCAATATATGCCAATATATATCAAAACATATGTCAATATACCTGTACTACTTATATTCTCGTAGATTAAAAGATATACACGTGTATTTGTAGAAGATTCGTACAACATACAATATATGAGTTTAAACATTTTTTGTCATAACAAAATAATTGCATAATAACTTGAAAATACCAATATTCCTTGAATCAATAATCCCCGAAAATATAAATAATAATAATTTTAAACCTGAAGACCGTAATTGATATCATCCAGTCAAAAATGCTATAAGAAAAATCAAATCGTTCTTTTCCAAAATATATTTTTATATCCATTTATTTATTATTCAAATCGAAAAAATAATTATTAAAATTAACAGGCAGATTTAATTTAATTGCGTTTCTGAGTAACATGATATAAGATAGAATCTTATAAAATGTTAAATATGTCATGTCTTATAACATAAACTGCGAAATTAAATAACGATTTTGATTTCTCTATACTTCTCATTGTTCCGTAAAAGCTTGTTTTAAATAAACCATGAACCATGGAGATAGATTTCCCCTTTAAATCATGTTTCAAACAATTCATGTTTTCAGAAAGTGACTAATTAATGCAAAAAATCTCCCATCAAACTCAGAGATTAAATTTTAATTCACTTTCAAACGATTTTCAAGCTTTTCGTTTGGATAAACCACGGAGTTAGGGAGTAGAACTCCTAGGAAAAAGTTCCGTTTTTCATTAATATCTCGACAACCCCAGGTCTTAGAAACTCGAAACTTGGACAAAATTTATGGGGGGATATTTCAAAGCTATTCACTAAATTTCATTAAATTCGGTTCAGCCGTTTTTCCGTGATGATGAGACAAACGAAAATTTCGTTTTTTACTAATATCTCGAGAACCACTGGTCGTAGAAACTCAAAACACGGATATAATTTTAAGTGGGGCTATTTCTGGGCTACCCACAAAATTTCATCAAATTCGGCTCAGCCGGTCTCCCGTGATGGTGTGACAAACAGACAGACAGACAGACAGACAGACAGACAGAAAGACAGATTTTCATTTTTATTTATATAGATAAAGAGAAGTTTAAGAATATCTGTTCTCACTATGCAAAATTATCTTCACGGGCAAATCTGAAGAATGAAATATCCTGGCCCCTTTTGTAAACAAATTCACACACACAAAAAAGAATTGAATCAATATATGCAACCACGTACTACTTATATTGTCGCAAATTAGAAAATATGCCAGTGTGTTAGTAGAAGCTTAAACATATTGTAATATGAGTCTTAAAAATATTTACCTAAATAAAAAAGATGACGTAATAAATTGAAAGTATCAAAAATCCCCGTAATCTTAATACCAGAAGGTCGTAATTGATTCCAATATATGCCAATATATATAAAAATTTTGCCAATATACCTGTACTACTTATATTCTCGTAGATTAGAAGATATACCCGTGCATTTGTAGAAGATTACTTGTACAACGTACTACATATGAGTTTCAACAATTTTCGTCATAATGAAACAATGGCATAATAATTTGAAAATATCAGTAATCCCTGAATCAACAGTCCCCGAAAATATCAATAATAATGATGTTTAAAACTGAAGACCGTAATTGATATTATCCAGTCAAAAATGCAATGTCACTGAAATTTATTTTATATACATATTTTTATTAGATTTAATAAAAATCGTATGATACATAACACATTGGATCCGTTGCTAAGCGACATGATATCATCTGCTTCAAATAAATTGATGGAAATCATGTCGCCTGAATAATGTGATCTTCATGGAAGGTTTGGCGACATTTTCGTCTCCATGATATTTTTATGGATTTACAAATATTTTTATCAATGTAGTGAAATTAAAAAAATTAGTTAAATGCGTTACTAAGTAGGATGGATGGACTGACCGACAAATGCTACAGAAACATCATTTCAGTACTCTATTCTAAAAAAACAAATTTAATTTCATTGATTTGGGTCATTTTTATCAATTTGGAGATATTTCCTCTAATTTGGTAAAGTTTAACAAAAGTTGCCAAGTTATTTAGAGATATTCCGCAAAATTCGTAGCTCTAAATTTACAGATCTGAAGAATAAAATATCCATATCCCGTCTGTATATATACTAAATGAAAACACTAAAATTGTATTAGAAGATACATACATCCGTTCTACTCTTTTTCTGCTTCAACAATCGGCTAAATGAATTTATTGGGTAAACACAATATATGAGTTTATTAGCTAAACACAATATATGAGCTTTGAAACCTCTTTGCTAAAATAAATAAAAGTGTGATGTACGCAGTTCGCAATATATATAATTAAAAGAACAATCAAACCGTTCATTTATTATGAGTTTATTAGCTAAACACAATATATGAGCTTGAAACCTCTTTGCTAAAATAAATAAAAGTAATGTACGCAGTCCGCAATATATATAATTAAAAGAACGATCAAACCGTTCATTTATAAAATATATTTTTACATCCATT
This sequence comes from Amaurobius ferox, assembly GCA_951213105.1. Taxonomy (NCBI): domain Eukaryota; kingdom Metazoa; phylum Arthropoda; class Arachnida; order Araneae; family Amaurobiidae; genus Amaurobius; species Amaurobius ferox. The sequence continues at coordinate 121,686,088 of OX578140.1, forward strand.
TATTTATTATACAAATAGAAAAAATAATAATAATCATTAACAAACACATTTAATTCCATTCCTTTGCCGAGCAACATGATATAAGATAGAATCTTCCTCATAAAATGCGAAAATAAATAACCATTTTAATTTCTTTATACTTCTAATCGTTGAGTAAAAGCTTGTGAAATACATGGAGGTTAATACATGTAAAAACATGGAGGTAGATTTTTCCATTTAAATTCATGTTTCAAACAATTCATGCTTTCAGATAGTGACTATTTAATGCAAAAATCCTGCATCAAACTCAAAAATAAAGTTTTAATTCCCTTTGACGCTTTAAACAAACGATTTTTATCCTTTCAGTTTGGATAAACCACGGAGTTGGAGAGTAGAACTCCTAGGAAAAAGTTCCGTTTTTCATTAATATCTCGACAACCCCAGGTCTTAGAAACTCGAAACTTGGACAAAATTTATGGGGGGATATTTCAAGGCTATTCACCAAATTTCATTAAATTCGGTTCAGCCGTTTTTCCGTGATGATGAGACAAACGAAAATTTCGTTTTTTACTAATATCTCGAGAACCACTGGTCGTAGAAACTCAAAACACGGATATAATTTTAAGTGGGGCTATTTCTGGGCTACCCACAAAATTTCATCAAATTCGGTTCAGCCGTTCTCCCGTGATGGTGTGACAAACAGACAGACAGACAGACAGACAGACAGATTTTCATTTTTATTTATATAGACTAGCAACATACCCGTTCTTCGTACGGAGTATATAATATAAAGAAACTTGAAATTCATAATCATGCCCAAATTCTTATAGTATACTAAATGACATGTTTAATCAAAATATTCTGGTAAAATATTTAATATAATGCTCCTAAAAAGAAGTTTACTCTGTTCTCGTTATATAAAATTATCTTCATGGACATATCTGAAGAATAAAACATCTTGGACCCCTTATGTAAGCAAATATAAAAAAAATTATGGAATTGAATCAATATATGCAAAATAAAAGCGTTAAAATTGTATGGGACCCGTACTAATTATATACGCGAATATTAGACAATGTAACCTGTATTAGTAGATTACATGTATAAATTGAAAATACCAATAAACCCGTAATCTTTAAATCTGAAGACAGTCATTTATTCCAATATATGTCAAAATTAAAGTGCTAAAATTATATGGGAAGATATACACGTACTACTTATAATGTCCGATTATTAGTAGAAGATTACCCGTTTTGCAATATGAGTCACAAATGTTTTTTGGTAAAATACAACATACGACGTAATAAATTGAATATATAATTAATCCCCTTAATCTTCATACCAGAAGACTGTACTTGATTCCAATATATATGCCAATATATGTCAAAATATATGCCAATATACCTGTACTACTTATATTCTCGTAGGTTAGAAGATATACCCGTGCATTCCTAGAAGATTACTCGTACAACGTACAATATGCGTGTGTCAGCAATTTTTGCCGCAATAAAACAATGGCGTAATAACTTAAAAATATCAATAATCCCTGAATCAATAATTCCGGAAAATATCAATAATAATAATGTTTAATCCTGAAGAGTATAATTGATATTATCCAGTCCAAAACGAAATGGCAATGAAATTTATTTTATATACATATCTTCATTATTCAAATCGGAAAGGATTTAATTAAAATCGTCTGCCGCATAAACACATTGGATTTAAATCCGTTGCTAAGCGACAAGATATCATTTGCTTCAAATAAATTGGTACAAAAAATATCGTCTAAATAGTTATATTTCTATTGAACATTTGGCGACAGTTTCGTCAAATTAGCGACATTTTAAAAAATCGCCAAATTTATCGCCAAGTGGGACTATAGAACTGACAGTTCCACTTTGCGACAAATTGACGAAATATCATCACAATACTATCCCCTAACAAAAAACAATTAATATCATTTATGTAGCGCAATTTTATCAATTTTAAGATATTTTTATAGATTTGAAAACATTTTTATCAATTTGGTGACAATTTAAAAATTCGCTAAATGTATTACTAAGTAGGATGGTTGGTCTGACAGATAAATGCTAACCAAACATCATTTCAGTACTCTCTTCTAACAAAAAAAAAAAAAAATCATTGATATGTAGAAGACCCAAGCCACACGACCAACCCGAAGGTTTATGGCAGGTGTTTGTGTGTCGTTTATATCAATTTGGCGACATTTCCGTCAATTTGGCAAAGTTTAAGAAAAGTTGTCAAATTAGCGATATCCTTCCAAATTCGTAGCTTTGAATTTGCAGATCTGAATGAAACATTCTTATCCCGTTTCAATATACTAAATGAAAACACTACAATTGTATAAGAAGATATACCCGCTCTACTCTTTTTCTGTTTCAACAATCGGCTATATGAATTTATTGGCTAAACACAATATATGAGTTTAGTAGCTAAATACGATATAAGCTTGAAAACTCTTTGCCAAAATAAATGAAATTGATGTACGCAGTCAGCAATTAATATAATTAAAAGAAAAATCAAACCGTCTATTTATAAGATATACTTTTATATCCATTTATCCATTTATTTATTATTTAAATCGAAAAAAAATAATAAAAACATTAACAAACACATTTAATTTAATTGCGATGCCGAGCAACATGATATATCCTCCTAAAATGTTAAAATTTATTAACCACTAACAGCACACCCGTTATTCGTACGGAGTGTATAATTTAAAGAAACTTAAAGTTCGCAATCATGTGCAAATTCTGTTAAAATATTAAATTTATTGCTCCTAAAAAGAAGTTTAAGAATATATGTTCTCACTATGCAAAATTATCTTCACGATCAGATCTGAAGAATAAAACATCCTGCCCCCTTTTGTAAGCAAATTTACAGAAGAAAAAATAGGAATTGAATGAATATATGCAACCCCGTACTAATTATATTGTCGCAGATCAGAAAATATGCCAATGTGTTAGTAGAAGATTACCCGTATTACAATATGCGTCTCAAAAATATTTGCCAAAATAAAAGAGATGACGTAATAAATTGAAAACATCAATAATATCCGTACTCTTTATACCAGAAGGTCGTAATTGATTCCAATATATGCCAATATATATCAAAACATATGTCAATATACCTGTACTACTTATATTCTCGTAGATTAAAAGATATACACGTGTATTTGTAGAAGATTCGTACAACATACAATATATGAGTTTAAACAATTTTTGTCATAATAAAATAATTGCATAATAACTTGAAAATATCAATAATCCTTGAATCAATAATCCCCGAAAATATAAATCATAATAATTTTTAAACCTGAAGACCGTAATTGATATTATCCAGTCAAAAATGCTATAAGAAAAATCAAATCGTTCTTTTCTAAAATATATTTTTATATCCATTTATTTATTATTCAAATCAAAAAAATAATTATTAAAATTAACAGACAGATTTAATTTAATTGCGTTTCTGAGTAACATGATATAAGATAGAATCTTATAACATGTTAAATATGTCATGTCTTATAACATAAACTGCGAAATTGAATAACGATTTTGATTTCTCTATACTTCTCATTGTTCCGTAAAAGCTTGTTTTAAATAAACCATGAACCATGGAGATAGATTTCCCCTTTAAATCATGTTTCAAACAATTCATGTTTTCAGAAAGTGACTTATTAACGCAAAAAATCTCCCATCAAACTCAGAGATTAAATTTTAATTCACTTTCAAACGATTTTCAAGCTTTTCGTTTGGATAAACCACGGAGTTAGGGAGTAGAACTCCTAGGAAAAAGTTCCGTTTTTCATTAATATCTCGACAACCCCAGGTCTTAGAAACTCGAAACTTGGACAAAATTTATGGGGGGATATTTAAAGGCCATTCACCAAATTTCATTAAATTCGGTTCAGCCGTTTTTCCGTGATATGAGACAAACGAAAATTTCGTTTTTTACTAATATCTCGAGAACCACTGGTCGTAGAAACTCAAAACACGGATATAATTTTAAGTGGGGCTATTTCTGGGCTACCCACAAAATTTCATCAAATTCGGTTCAGCCGTTCTCCCGTGATGGTGTGACAAACAGACAGACAGACAGACAGACAGACAGACAGACAGACAGACAGACAGACAGACAGACAGACAGACAGATTTTCATTTTTATTTATATACTAGCAGCATACCCGTTCTTCGTACGGAGTATATAATATAAATAAACTTAAAATTCACAATCATGTGCAAATTCCTATAGTATACTAAATGGCATTTTTAATCAAAATATTCTGTTAAAATATTTAACATAATGCTCCTAAAAAGAAGTTAAGGAATGGCTGTTCTCGTTATTCAAAATTATCTTCACGGGTAGATCTGAAGAATAAAATATCCTGGCCTTTTTGTAAGCAAATTTATAAAAAGTATGGAATTGAATCAATATATGCAAAATAATAGCGTATTGTATGGGACCCGTACTACTTATATACGCGAATATTAGAAGATATAACCTGTATTAGTAGATTACATATATAAATTGAAAATATCAATAAATCCGTAATCTTTAAATCAGTAGGCAATAATTAATTCCAATATGTGCCCAAATGAAAGTGCTAAAATTATATGGGAAGATAAACCCGTACTACTTATAATGTCATAGATTAGAAGATATGTCCTAGTCTTAGTAAAAGATTACCCGTATTATAATATGTAGTCTGAAAATTTTTTTACCAATATATAACAGATTACTTAATAAATTAAAAATATCAATAATCTCTGCCATCTTCATACCGGAAGGCTTGATTCCAATATATGCCAATATACATGTACTACTTATATTCTCTTAGATTAGAAGATATACCCGTGAATTTGTAGAAGATTACTCGTACAACGTACAATATATGAGTTTCAACAATTTTTGCCGCAATAAAACAATGCCATAAAAAATTGAACATATCAATAATCTCTGAATCAATAATCCCCGAAAACATCAATAATAATAATGTTTAAACATGAAGATCGTAATTGATATTATCCAGTCAAAAATACGATAGCAATGAAATTTATTTTATATACATATCTTCATCATTAAAATCGGAAAAGATTTAATAAAAATCTTCTTCCTCATAAACACATTAAATTTAAATCCGTTGTTAAGCGACATGTTATGATTTGCTTCAAATAAATTGGTGGTCAAAATATCGTCTGAATATCTCTAATAAAAGTTTGGCGACATTTTAAAAAATCGCCAAATTTATCGCCAAGTGGGACTGTAGAACTGACAGTCCCACTTGGCGATAAATTGACGGACCATCATCAAAATATTATCCCCTAAAAAAACACAATTTCGTTTATTTAGGGCAATTTATCAATTTCAAAATATTTTTATGGATTTATAAATATTTTTATCAATTTGGTGACATTTTAAAAATTCGCTAAATGTGTTACTAATTAGGCGGTTGGACTGACAGACAAATGCTAACGAAACACTATTTCAGTACTTTCTTTTAACAAAACAAAATAAATTTCATTGATTTACGTCATTTTTATCAATTTGGGGACATTTCAATCATTTTGGTAACTTTTATGAAATTTGCCAAGTTAGCGATATCCAGCAAAATTCGTAGCTCTAAATTCGCAGATCTGAATAAAATATCGTGATCCAGTTTGTATATACTAAATGAAAACACTAAAATATTGTTAGAAGATATACCCATTCTACTCTTTTTCTGTTTAAACAATTGGATAAATGAATTTATTGGGTAAACAAAATATGAGTTTATTAGCTAAACACAATATATAAGCTTAAAACCTCTTTGCTAAAATAAATGAAAGTGGTGTATGTAGTTCGCAATTAATATAATTTAAAAAAATCAAACCGTTCATTTATAAGATATATTTTAATACCCATTTATTTAATATTCAAATCGAAAAAATAATAATAATCATTAGCAAACATATTTAATTTCATTCCTTGGCCGAGCAACACGATATAAAATAGAATCTTCCTCATAAAATGCGAAATTAAATAACCATTTTAATATCTTTATACTTCTAATCGTTGAGTAAAAGCTTGTGAAATACAAAACATGGAGGTAGATTTTTCCATTTAAATTCATGTTTCAAACAATTCATGCTTTCAGATAGTGACTATTTAATGCAAAAAACCTGCATCAAACTCAAAAATAAAGTTTTAATTCCCTTTGACGTTTTAAACAAACGATTTTTATCCTTTGCGTTTGGATAAACCACGGAGTTGGAGAGTAGAACTCCTATAAAAAAAGTTCCGTTTTTCATTAATATCTCAACAACCCCTGGTCTTAGAAACTCCAAACTTGGGCAAAATTTATGGGGGGCTATTTCAAGGCCACCCACAAAATTTCATTAAATTCGGTTCCGCCGTTCTCTCGTGATGATGAGATAAACGAAAGTTTCGTTTTTTACTAATATCTCGAGAACCACTGGTCGTAGAAATTTCAAACATAGACTAAATTTTAAGTGGGGCTATTTCTAGGCTACCCACAAAATTTCATCAAATTCGGTTCAGCCGTTCTCCCGTGATGATGGGACAAACAGACAGACAGACAGACAGACAGACAGACAGATTTTCAATTTTATTTATATAGACTAGCAGCATACCCGTTCTTCGTACGGAGTATATAATATAAAGAAACTTGAAATTCATAATCATGCCCAAATTCTTATAGTATACAAAATGACATGTTTAATCAAAATATTCTGTTAAAATATTTAATATAATGCTCCTAAAAAGAAGTTTAAGAATCTCTGTTCTCGCTATATAAAATTATCTTCATGGACATATCTGAAGAATAAAACATCTTGGACCCCTTATGTAAGCAAATATAAAAAAAATATGGAATTGAATCAATATATGCAAAATAAAAGCGTTAAAATTGTATGGGACCCGTACTAATTATATACGCGAATATTAGAAAATATAACCTGTATTAGTAGATTACATGTATAAATTGAAAATACCAATAAACCCGTAATCTTTAAATCTGAAGACAGTCATTTATTCCAATATATGTCAAAATTAAAGTGCTAAAATTATATGGGAAGATATACACGTACTACTTATAATGTCCGATTATTAGTAGAAGATTACCCGTTTTGCAATATGAGTCACACATGTTTTTTGGTAAAATACAACAGACGACGTAATAAATTGAATATATAATTAATCCCCTTAATCTTCATACCAGAAGACTGTACTTAATTCTAATATATATGCCGATATATGTCAAAATATATGCCAACATACCTGTACTACTTATATTCTCGTAGGTTAGAAGATATACCCGTGCATTCCTAGAAGATTACTCGTACAACGTACAATATGCGTGTGTCAGCAATTTTTGCCGCAATAAAACAATGGCGTAATAACTTAAAAATATCAATAATCCCTGAATCAATAATTCCTTAAAATATCAATAATAATAATGTTTAAACCTGAAGAGTATGATTGATACTATCCAGTCCAAAATGAAATGGCAATGGAATTTATTTTATATACATATCTTCATTATTCAAATCGGAAAGGATTTAATAAAAATCGTCTCCCGCATAAACACATTGGATTTAAATCCGTTGCTAAGCGACATGATATCATTTGCTTCAAATAAATTGGTAGAAAAAATATCGTCTAAATAGTTATATTTCTATGGAACATTTGGCGACAGTTTCGTCAAATTAGCGACATTTTAAAAAATCGCCAAATTTATCGCCAAGTGGGACTGTAGAACTGACAGTTCCACTTTGCGACAAATTGACGAAATATCATCACAATACTATCCCCTAACAAAAAACAATTAATATCATTTATGTAGCGCAATTTTATCAATTTCAAGATATTTTTATAGATTTGAAAACATTTTTATCAATTTGGTGACATTTTAAAAATTCGCTAAATGTATTACTAAGTAGGATGGTTGGTCTGACAAATAAATGCTAACCAAACATCATTTCAGTACTCTCTTCTAACAAAACAAAAAAAAATTTCATTGATATGTAGAAGACCCAAGCCACACGACCAACCCGAAGGTTTATGACAGCTGTTTGTGTGTCGTTTATATCAATTTGGCGACATTTCCGTCAATTTGGCAAAGTTTAAGAAAAGTTGTCAAATTAGCGATATCCCTCCAAATTCGTAGCTTTGAATTTGCAGATCTGAATGAAACATTCTTATCCCGTTTCATTATACTAAATGAAAACACTACAATTGTATTAGAAGATATACCCGCTCTACTCTTTTTCTGTTTCAACAATCGGCTATATGAATTTATTGGCTAAACACAATATTTAAGTTTAGTAGCTAAATACGATATAAGCTTGAAAACTCTTTGCCAAAATAAATGCAATTGATGTACGCAGTCAGCAATTAATATAATTAAAAGAAAAATCAAACCGTCCATTCATAAGATATACTTTATATCCATTTATCCATTTATTTATTATTTAAATCGAAAAAAAATAATAAAAACATTAACAAACACATTTAATTTAATTGCGATGCCGAGCAACATGATATATCCTCCTAAAATGTTAAAATTTATTAACCACTAACAGCACACCCGTTATTCGTACGGAGTGTATAATTTAAAGAAACTTAAAGTTCGCAATCATGTGCAAATTCTTTTAAAATATTAAATTTATTGCTCCTAAAGAGAAGTTTAAGAATATATGTTCTCACTATGCAAAATTATCTTCACGATCAGATCTGAAGAATAAAACATCCTGCCCCCTTTTGTAAGCAAATTTACAGAAGAAAAAATAGGAATTGAATGAATATATGCAACCCCGTTCTAATTATATTGTCGCAGATCTGAAAATATGCCAATGTGTTAGTAGAAGATTACCCGTATTACAATATGCGTCTCAAAAATATTTGCCAAAATAAAAGAGATGACGTAATAAATTGAAAACATCAATAATATCTGTACTCTTTATACCAGAAGGTCGTAATTGATTCCAATATATGCCAATATATATCAAAACATATGTCAATATACCTGTACTACTTATATTCTCGTAGATTAAAAGATATACACGTGTATTTGTAGAAGATTCGTACAACATACAATATATGAGTTTAAACAATTTTTGTCATAATAAAATAATTGCATAATAACTTGAAAATATCAATAATCCTTGAATCAATAATCCCCGAAAATATAAATAATAATAATTTTTAAACCTGAAGACCGTAATTGATATTATCCAGTCAAATATGCTATAAGAAAAATCAAATCGTTCTTTTCTAAAATATATTTTTATATCCATTTATTTATTATTCAAATCGAAAAAATAATTATTAAAATTAACAGACAGATTTAATTTAATTGCGTTTCTGAGTAACATGATATAAGATAGAATCTTATAACATGTTAAATATGTCATGTCTTATAACATAAACTGCGAAATTAAATAACGATTTTGATTTCTCTATACTTCTTATTGTTCCGTAAAAGCGTGTTTTAAATAAACCATGAACCATGGAGAGAGATTTCCCCTTTAAATCATGTTTCAAACAATTCATGTTTTCAGAAAGTGACTAATTAACGCAAAAAATCTCCCATCAAACTCAGAGATTAAATTTTAATTCACTTTCAAACGATTTTCAAGCTTTTCGTTTGGATAAACCACGGAGTTAGGGAGTAGAACTCCTAGGAAAAAGTTCCGTTTTTCATTAATATCTCGACAACCCCAGCCCTTAGAAACTCGAAACTTGGACAAAATTTATGGGGGGATATTTCAAGGCTATTCACCAAATTTCATTAAATTCGGTTCAGCCGTTTTTCCGTGATGATGAGACAAACGAAAATTTCGTTTTTTACTAATATCTCGAGAACCACTGGTCGTAGAAACTCAAAACACGGATATAATTTTAAGTGGGGCTATTTCTGGGCTACCCACAAAATTTCATCAAATTCGGTTCAGCCGTTCTCCCGTGATGGTGTGACAAACAGACAGACAGACAGACAGACAGACAGACAGACAGACAGACAGACAGACAGACAGACAGACAGACAGACAGATTTTCATTTTTATTTATATAGATATAGATGTCACACCTTAGTACAAGGCTGTATGTCACCTGCGTGTAATTCACAGAAATTCTATTGTTGGCACAATTCCAGCATATTCTTACAGAATGAAAATGAAAGAAAATATATGGACAGACAAATGACTTAAATAATGTTCTACGCTACGGAAGATAGTGAGGATGAGCGAGGACTAAATTTAATACCGGCTCAACTACATTTTGAAGCAGATAATGTAACAGTCGGTTTTCAAGGATTTAGAACTGTTGTTATCACTTTGTAAAGAAGCCTTTCAAGAAATTATACAAGCAAATGAATTCTTGAGCCTAAATTTTATTACTTTCCATATATACATATAATGTATAAGGAAAATATTGTGACGGGGTCAAAAATTCGAATTCCAGTTTCGACGCTTCACGAGAGAGCACGTTTCAAGCATCTCTGAACACGAATCAGACGTTTATGAGACGATGTCTCTGTGTGTGTGTATGTGTGTGCGAAAGTATGTTTGTGTGTCAGTGAGTCTGTGGAGACGATAAATGACGAACGAATGGACCGATTCGAACGAAATTTGGTATACAAATTGCAATCCATGAATGCTGGAAGCCTGTTGTTTTTATACGCAATTGCATGTTCTGAACCCCCCTAAATTTTCGAGTCAAATTTTGAAAAAAATCCTCAAAAAATCAAAACCTTTAATAAAGTTACGAAAATAGCCATTTCTGATGTAATTTTTCATTAGAAAACGATTAAAATAAATTTTAGAACGGTAGCATGAACCGTTCTCGAGATATTGCACATTTTTAAAAAAAATTATCAAAAAATCATATAAAATTAGAAAAAAATATTGCCTATTTTTGAAGTATGTTCACTTTTCATAAGTAATAGTATGCGATAAATTGGGTGACATCATTCTTGTGGATCTAGCTAGGTCCATTCATGGAAAAGTATACTTTAGGTAATACTTTTGTATTTGGACTCCAATAGTCAGTTATCTGCCTCAAGAATAGCTTATTTCTCCATCTATAACGCTTGGCGAGATTTTGGAGGAATGTCGTCAACTTGGCGACTTCTCTAAATGCTGCCAAATTAAAGAAAATGTCGCGAAATTGATAAAAATAACGCTAAATCAATGAAAATGACGACTAGTTGATGAAGTAATTAAAGTATTTCTATATGTAGGCTATATCGCTTATTGAGGATGCTATCAATATTGATGTTTGTTTAGAGCTGCGCGAAGTATAAGTTAATTGAGTATTTTGAAATAGTTTTACATGTTGTCATCCTGAAAATCGCCCAATGTGCAATTCAACGATAAAAACATAGCGCCGTGGATCTTATACATTATTTTTTTATTGTAAAACTAGTAAATCCATTGCATTATATAAGGAAAGTCATGTGATGCCCACATCAGATTTTTCGGAGTATACATCTTTAGAGTAACACTATTAAGATTTCTTAAAAGTGTTATTGTAATAGTCTTTAAGGTATCTTTTAGAAAAGTTTCATTTTTCCATGCAAAAGATGATTAGCAGTTTTTTTCACATTTCTCTTAATTTTAAATTGAAGATTCCCGATTTATTGAATATAATAACCATAGAAATTTCAGAATCCATACTGAAATATTCAGTACTTTTAAATATGAGACTTTTACTATATCATGATATTTTTATTAAAATACTGCTTGGAATATTATTTTTATGAAATGCGAGTTTCCGAATTATATTGAAGGATCAGTAAAATATTCTATTACTATCTTAAATATTCGTATAATACGACGTCTTAGATTTCATAAATGGATTGTTGGAATATATGGATATTGCATGTTACCTGAAACTGGAAGTTTTTAAAATTTAGCTGTAAAGCTCAAGGAATTCGCGCATAATTAAAAAAAATATATAAGATTGCAAAGTTTTCTGGAATTGATTAAATAAAGCACATAACAGCTTTTTTCTTAAGGCTAATAACAACTTTGGAAAGGTTAATTTATATAAGTTTGGGCTATTAATCCATAACTTATCAAGACCCTAGATGACTCTGGAACCTGAAGTTCTTTAGTCTGAAAAAAATATTTATTCATTTAACAACATACAGGATTGATTAAATAATCAATCGTTTTTAAAAGTAAATAACCGCCTTTTCCTGTAGATTAAAAAGACGGAGCATCACCACCAACAAAGAAAAGAAAGTGCCTAACTTGGCTTCGATTGTGCTGGGGGTCTGCCTTTTATTCTACAAAAAGGCGGCTACCCCTGAAACCGATTGATATTTTTATCAACCTTTTATATTGTTAAAAAACTATGTTTGCACATTGTTCCAGACATCAGTTTCAGCAAATGTTTGTATTCTAACGTTTTAAGTATAATAGAACACCAGAGGCCGAATTTTATTCCAGTCAGGGCCCGAATAAGCTTCCACGGGGCTCTGGGCCTCCAAGGCCCCTCATTCATTGTAGAGAACTGAGACATTGTGACACATCCCCACCCAATTGAAATAAAACTGTAAAATTAAAATTTATCAGCCTTTGTCATTATCAGAATTTTCCATTTTATATTAATAGTATATTTTAATTAGTAGAAAATACAGTTTCAATACTTTTATTGTTGCCATAATATATATGAATTTGTATTCTACATAAATTCTGAAAATCTCACCAGTTAATACTATTCAAATGACACACAACTAAGCAGTCTTTAATTCGATACTTATAAACAGAAATTACTGATCAAAATGTCAAAAACACCACCTGAGAATCTACCAATAAGGAACTAATACTATACCAGACACGTCTAATACTATACTAAGAGTCTAATACTATGAGAGTCTAATACTATATATACTAAGTACAATTCGATATTTTATTAAATTTGAAACAGAGGAACCTGGTTCAAGCAACCACTGGTGTGCAGAAATTGATCACTATAACAACCAGTGGGACTGAAGAAATTGATCACTATAACAACCAGTGGGACTGAAGAAATTGATCACTATAACAACCAGTGGGACTGAAGAAATTGATCACTACTCCATACCAAAACAAAAGTGATTTTATTCATCATAATATATAGACTAAGTCGTCATTTAAGCAGATTTTTCTTTACTTAAAAATATACTAACGGGGGAAATTCGAAAACAATTCCTCTATTGCTTTTATTTAGGAAACCTATTTTACTTGTCCTGCAATACATGGTAATGTAAAGCGAAAGTATTGGAATCATGCCGAAAATCACAACTCGAGTTTTCGTCGGATCTACACGTTTCGAGACCTCTAGAATACGAAAAAACCCTTTTTAACGTGACGTCTGTGTGTGTGTGTGTCTGTCTGTCTGTGTGTCTGTCTGTGCAATGTATGTATCCACTCTAACTCAAAAACTAATGGACCGAATTTCATAAAATTTGGTAGGTAAGTCACTTGGGTATGACCCTGGTGCTGATTAGTTTTTGGTACGATTCGTAAAAACGGAACCCGCCTTTTTTTGCGAAATGGACCGTAAAAATTTCACGTATCCACTCTAGCTAAAACAATAATTGACCAAATTTCACAAAATTTGGTAGATAAGTTACTTGTGCGATACTCTGGTGCTGATTAGATTTTGGTATTAATCGGAAAAGAACAACCTGCCTATTTTTACGACATGACCCGCAAAAATGTTATGTATCTACTCTAACTAAAATATTAATTGACCAAATTTCACAAAATTTGATAGATAAGTTACTTGGGGGATACTCTGGTGCTGATTAGATTTTGGTATTATTCGGAGAAGAACAAACTGCCTTTTTTTACGAAATGGCCCTCAAAAATCGCAAAATCTAAAAAAAGCTACGTATGTTCAAATATATCAATTAAATGCTTGTTTTATATGTAATTTTTGATGAGAAAAATAATAAGAGCAACTCTATTACTCTAGGATTAACCATTCTCAAGATATTTGAGATTTTTCGCATTTAGTTATGCCACTTTTAGAAAAATGTCTAATTACCAAATAAAAACAGAAATTGAATTAAAACTGCAAATTTAGTGTTATTTTGTGCATTTAAACTCAATTTAATGAATTATTAAAGAAAAAAAACATGAATTTGAGTCTGCAGGGAAAGTCATGTGCTGCCCACATCAGATTTTTTACTTTCCTTGTATACAATAATGTATAAGGAAAGTATGGTGAGGGAGTCGAAAATTCAAATTCCAGTTTTCGACGGGAGAGCGCGTTTCAAGCATCTCTGATCACGAATCAAACATTTTTGAAGTGATGTCTGTATGTGTGTGTGAAAGTATGTGTGTGTGTGTGTGTGTGTGTCAGTGAGTCTGGAGACGATACCTGACGAACGAATGAACCGATTCGAACGAAATTTGGTACAAAAATCACAATCCGTAAACACTGGAAGCCTATTGTTTTTATACGCAATCGAATGTTCAAAAGGCCCTAAATTTTCGAGTGAAATTTTGAAAAAAACGTCAAAAAATCAAAACCTCTAATAAAGTTACGCAAATAGACATGTCTTATCTAATTTTTCATTAGAAAACGATTGACATAAATTTTAGAACGTTAACATGTATCGTTCTCGAGATATTGCACATTTTCAAAAAAATTATCAAAGAAGTCATATAAAATAAAAAAAATATTTCCTATTGAGAAACATGTTCACTTTTCATATGTACTACATGCGATAAATTGGGTGACACCATTCTCGTGGATCTAGCTCGTTCCATTCATGAAAAAAGATACTTTGGGTAATACTATTGTATTTGAACGCCAGTATAGTCATTTATCTGCTGTAAGAATAACTTATTTCTTCGTCCATAACGCTTGGCGAGATTTTAGCGACGAATTTGGTGGAATGTCGCCAACTTGGCGACTTTTTTAAATGTTGCTAAATCAACGAAAATCTCGCCAAATGGATAAAAATGACACTAAATCAATGACGACCCATTGATGATGACGACATGGAAAATGACGACTCATTGGCGAAAATTCAATATCTTGGAAAGAATGTAAATAACTACTGGAAAGAATGTAAATAACTACTATAAAAATAATCCATTTTTTTTACTCTAAAAGTAGTAAATTAATTGCATTATATAAGGAAGGTCATCTGCTGCCCACATCAGATTTTTTACCTTACCTCTTTAATTGTAAAGCCACACTATTGTAGAGTTAGTTCTAGTTGCACCAAATGTAATTTATATTTATTATTTTTATAGAAATAAATAGATGTTTCTCTCTTTCAAGTAAAGCGGCACTTGGGGGCCCGTGTCCCGGAGGTTCCTGCCTTCATCTAGTCCTTGTTTTAGCCAGTGTTCGGCGTAGAAATAAAATTAAAAGACATCACCTGAGTCAGTGAATGGCATCCTCCTGGCTTTCGTACCTTTGTTCAGCGATATGGAAACTTTCTCGACACATACCCATCTAGAATACCTGTCTTCTAATACAATTTTCGCGATGGGATTAAACTACAGCGAAATATATTTCGAAATTTTGAAAAATGCATAAATTATTACTTTCCTTATATACATAATGTATAAGGAAAGTATTGTGCCGGGGTCGAAAATTCGAATTCCAGTTTTCGTCGGGAGAGTACGTTTCAGGCATCCCTGATCACGAATAGAACATTTTTGAGGTGATGTCTGTGTGTGTGAAAGTATGTGTGTGTGTGTCAGTGAGTCTGTGGAGACAATATCACACGAACGAATAAAGCGATTCGAATGAAATTAGGCACAAAAATCGCAATCCGTGAATACTGGAAGTCTATTGTTTTTAAACACGATCGAATGTTCAGAACCCCGCCTACATTTTGGAGTGAAATTTTGAAAAAATCATCAAAAAATCAAAACCTCTTAATAAAGTTACGCAAATAGACATTTCTTATGTAATTTTTCCTTAGAAAACGATTGACAACTGTAAGACGCTAGTATTAACCGTTCTCGAGATGTTGCATATTTTTCAAATAAATTTTATCAAAAAATCAAGTAAAATAAAAAAAAATATTAACTATTAAGAAATATGTTCACTTTTCATATGTAAAATCATGCGATAAATTTGGTGATATCATTCTCGTGTATTTAACTCGTTCCATTCACGGGAAAAGATACTTTGAGTAATACTTTTGTATTTGAACGCCAATAGTCATTTATCTGCTGTAAAAATAATTTATTTCTCCGTCTATAACGCTTGGCGAGATTTTGGCGACGAATTGGGCGGAATGTCGCCAACTTGACGACTTTTTTAAATGTTGCCAAATTAACGAAAATCTCGCCAAATGGATAAAAATGATGCTACGTCAATGAAAATGACGACTAATTGAACAAAATTCAATATCTTGGGAAGAATGTTAGTATCTACTATAAGAATAACATTTTTTAACTGTAAAAGTAGTAAATTCATTGCATTATATAAGGAATAAGGAAGGTCATGTTCTGCCCACATCAGATTTTTTATATATGGATTTACAAAGATTTGGAAAACAATATTAAAGTTAACATTTTATTTTTATTTCTATTCTTCTTTCATTTATATTTAAAACATAACATATCATTGTTGCAAACGCTGTTGCCATTTCAAAAGACGGAATATTTGAATGATTTAAACATTTAAAAATACATTTATGTTTCAGAGCTTAAATACTGAAGCTATCGTTGAGACTTTCGTTATCGTTGGCCATCGTTATCGATAGATTTTAATCGTCTTATTGTTGTAAAAATGTATCTGAAAGTTGCATATTTGCATTCCGCGGAAATTCGTGATAAAAGACTACCACTAAACCGTGTTAATTGATTAAGCGGTGGACTCCAAGGATTAAAGTGGTAACATTAATTAGCTGTAACTGTCAGGTCTTGCTTTATCTATTTATGCGTTTATGTATTCTATATCCTATCTTTATATATTAGACCAAGCTTTATAAATTATTTTATCTTATAAATCTAAGATATAAGAACTCTAGAATTTGTCCTTCAAGCAGAATTCTCTCAAGTTCCTTTACGAGCAATTTGATTCTAATGTGGAAGACCGTTTTGAATGTTTATGGAATGGGGTGGTCGAATGTTTCTGTTTATATTTGGAGAGACGGTGTATATATTTTAATTTTAACTTTTAATTATTTTGTGGTGAAGCGGATCAATGATTTTCTGTGCGATTACAACATGGATTTTTTTTATTGATAAAATTATTTTCACCCCTGTAGCAGTTTTTGTTACCTTTTATTTACTTCATGTGTTACCGCTAAAGTGCAGAAATCAGTTATTCTACAGATTATCTAGGTGATGTGCAGATTAACTAGGGTGATCCGTTAAAGTGCCGGAAATTGCTTCATTTCTCAAATTACCTAGGTAATCTGCAAATTACCTAGATAATCAGCACATTACCTACTAAGCACTCGTTAAAGTGAAAATAAAATCTAAAGAGGTTTGCGAAGAAACTTTTCTCCATTTCACTCACCAATTCGGTGCTTGCTTGCATACTAGGAGCTAAATTTATCTGCTTTAAAAAATCACGACACAAATAAACTCGCTAACAGGCAGAAACGACTTTTAAAACAGAATTAGCTATGCTACGCACTTGCAGCCGACGGAAGTTATGAGAAATAAAAACAACCGGCGACGACAAGACGCTGGCGAAACCAAACTAAAAGTGGAGGGAGAGGGGGGAGGAGTAGGGAAAGGAAATGAGAGAAACAAACTTTTGAACTTTAACGATGCGGAAGTCGTTAATGTGCACATTACCTAGGTAAAATGAGGGGGAAAACTCTTGATTCTGCACGTTAACGGAGCAAATCAGTTAATCTCCAGATTAGCTAGGTAATGTGCACATTAACGGCTTTCGAGCTTTAGCAGTAACATAATACACTAATTAATAAAAAAAGATAGATATAAAAACTGGTTGCTGTATTTAGTGACCGCTGGCTATGAGTACCGCATTTTTTGTGTTTAAAAACTGAAAGATTGTACTGCTGATATACTTAAAATGTTTCTTCCCAATTATGTTTCTTATATAACTATATTATTTAAAAATCGTGTCCAATAATTCTCTTACAATTTTAAGCATTTTAATTTTTTTATTTTATTCGGCGGCCTTCTTAAAGTGGCCATTTGATAGGTCTGTATTCAATTCCTTCTTATAGTATAATCAATAAAGGATAAATTCATGCAAAAACATAAATCTATAAATCATAATAATATTTAAGATCATGCAGAGTCCACTTCGACTAAAACAGCTTGTAATTTCGGCCCAGTAGCTCAACGGTAGAGCATCGACTGATCAGTTCAAAGATTCGGGATTCGATTCCCGCTTCTTTAGAATGGCGCCAAAACAAATCAATGCTGGAAGGTTAGTGGAAAGATGTCGGAGACCTGAAAGTGACTTTAGTACGACTAGCATGGTTTCGGTGGACTCTGAGATAGTGAGCGCTGATTTCAAATCGGGAGGACAACGACCACTCAGGAATGTGACCTGGAGGATAAAAATAACACCAGGAGGCTAACCGGAGGTAAAAATAGCAGGAAGTGGTCAGTCAGATTGTCAGTTGCACGCCAAAATGACATTAGAGAGCTGAGGATGCAAAGTCTACTTCAACAAAAAGAACCTGGCCAGTTCGAAGATCCAGGGTTCGGTTTCTGATTGGAATAGCAAGATTTTTTGCAAGTATTATTTCATTATATTAATAAAAATGTACAAGTATTATTACAAGTATTATTAATATTATAATAGTAAAAATGCATTTTACCTTAGCGCCACCATTCCCCTACTTTAATTATGTATACTTCAGGAATGCCCCCTTTAGATGTATTCTATGAGTAAAGAAACATTATAACTATAATTATTCTGTGCATCTTTCCTTTCATAATAGTCTCTAAACGCATTTAAGACATCGTGATCTATAAATAATTTAGTCTGTATTGCCAGAAATTAAATTAGAATCTAAATGATCGTAATTAAAATGGTGTGAAACCTACTACAACACCCAATGCCACTTGCTGCAATTCACACGAATGTTGGTTGGCACGGATCCAGCAGATATTTGCAGAATGAAAATGAAAGAAAAGATGGATAAAGAGATAAATGGCTGAGATAATGGTCTACGGAGAATAGAGAATAAACGCGCAGATGATTGAATTTACCCCCCCCCCCTTCCCCGACGTAACTGTGCTTTGAAGCAGATAATGTGACATTGAGTCTTCCTGGTTTTAGAATTGTTGTTTTTACCCTCAAATTGCCCGTTTAAAAACGTAGACAAAATTCATTAAGTTTCAAAGTGAATTTTTATCTGGGATATTTTTTTATATTAACTGTATTCGGATTTCATAAAAGAGGTTATTGTAATGTTGTCTGGGGTGCATTTTAACACAAGTGTTCAAGTTATGTGAAAATAATGATTAACCTTTTGCTTACGGGTGGGACAGCGTCAATCTCAAACGAAGAACTTCTCAAAAAGACAGCTATTTGACACACCCTATCCCAAACAGTCTGATCCCCCTTTGCAGACACTGGCGTCCATGGACGCCAGTTATTAAGTCCCTTGGTCATTGAGAGATGAAGAAACCATTGTATGCATGATTATGTCAAATTCTGTTCTATGCTGCGATGTTAAAAAAATATAAAATTTCGCATAAAATTCAAAGTTTTCGCTCGAATGTAAAAAAATTCGATCAAGTTCTAGGTTTTTGATAACATAGCCGGATATAATGTGTCGTGAGAATCCATTATTATTTGTGGCCTCTATCATGTACACCAAAATCGAACACAGACATACAGACAGATACTACTCCAAAAATAGCCAAAACGTGTTCAGGAAGTCTTAAAACATATATTGGACTCAAAGTTTCGAATTCGAAACTTTTTGTGAAAATAATACTTTCTCTATACTACTATATGTAAACATATTATGTGCAACAATTACATTTGCAATTATCGACTATTTCCTAGGGATGAGCTCCAACTAAGCGCGAATTGAACAGTGTTTCTTTCAGGCATACCTCCGGAAGGGCTTCGCCCCCCCCCCCGGAGACATTTTATGTTAACCTAGTTTCTATTTATGTAAGACAGCATTTAGATATATTCATATAGGGCAAATAGAAAACTTCACCCACCCACCCTAAAATTTCATTCGCCCCTCTCCGGCCAAAAAGTCCTGAAAGAAACACTGCTCATGGATGCTGTTATATGTAGTAAAAGCGTAACTGTTATCAGTTCATTTTACGTCTATTTTCTAATTATGAGGTGAAGTTCATGAAAAAATCTTCACGAAGGACTTCCTGCTACACTAAAGTGTCATTTTTAAGATTTGAAATGCATATTTTTTGAAAAAAAAAAGTTTTAATTAGTAATATATTACATTTATGTATAATATAATTTCTGCATTATACACATATTTGGGATTAATTTGGTGAAATTTTCCAAGATGCGTTAGGGTGGCAATATTGTCTCGAATGTATCGCAAAAAACGCCACATTTATCAACAAGTATGACAGACAGAGATAAGAACTTTTTTTATATAGTACTAGCAGCCTTTGATAACCAGTTTAGTCGATTTTTAAAACTGTTCTGAATACTCAATAAATGTCGATCGCGTAGCACCTGTTTTGTCAGCGCAGGCTCGGGTGCTCGCGATCAGCTACGCTGTCGGAATACGCCCGAAATAAGCACCTACATACAGCCTTGATCAAAATCATTAGGCATCCTACTAAAATCCATTTATTTTAAACTACTAATGTGTTGGGATAAAATAAAAATGCAGAGATTCAAAATAATCATTTTTTATTGAAACTTATTAATATTTGGTTGGACCTCATTTCGCCTTTATGACGGAATTAATTCTTTTAGGCATAGAGAGTACAAACCTACTGCACTTCTCCCTCGATATTTTCTTCCATTCCTCTTGCAATATGAATTTTAAGATTGTTTTTGAAGTAATGGAATGCTTCCTGATCTTGCGTTTGAGAAAAGCCCACAACCGTTTAATGGGGTTGAGGTCTGGAGACTGTGGAGGAGAATGCAAAAGATGTTCACCATTTTCACTGAACCACTTCATAGTCACAGCAGATGTGTGATAAGTTGCATTGTCTTGTTGGAGTCTGACTCCAACCATGTTTGTATCGCGCGAAAATTTGTTGAAAAGATGCTTGCTAGTGTTGTATCTAGTACATTTTTGTATGTCAAAGAGTTCATTTGTCCCTCACAGATGTACATTTCGCCCACACATTCGGCTGCCATGCATCCCCAAATCATTATGGTGCCACCATCATGGTTCACTGTGGGCATTATGCACTGTTCCTTATATTCCTCGCCTACACGTCTTCTCACATAAGACACACCAGGTGTTCCAAATACCTATAGTATTGAAATTATTTTACTAACATCCTAAAGAGCTTTACAAAAAAATTTGCTGCATATTGACAATTTCACGCTAGTTGAATAAAAGCAAATGAGATGAAACATACCTGTACGTTTGATTCATCAGACCGCAGAACTTTCGTCCAATCTTCTTCAGTAAAATGACGATGTTTAAGAGCCCATTCCAACCGTTTCTTTTTTTTTTTTAGTTCGGAAATCCAGGGCTTCTTCCCTGGCCTTGCAGACTTTCAATCCAGCATCTACAAGCCGTCTTCTAGTGGTTGGTGTAGAGATCATTTTTCTTGTTGCCTCTGACAATTCAGCAGCTAATTGAAATGAAGATTTTCTACGATTTTTCAATGCAAATCGTTTCAAAAGTCGGCCATTCCTCGGTGTAGTGATTTTTTTCTCTCACGCCTTCGACGAATTAAATGACTACCAGTATTCTTAAGACAATTGATAATGTATTGCATCTTGAACATTTCACTTTTCTGGCAATTTCACATTGGCTATTGCCTTGCTCGTACAAAAATTGAATTTTCAACCGTTGTTCGCTGCTAAGCTCCTTAGTTTTCGGCATTTTATGCAGACAAGACCTCAAATTGAGATGAGATAAACAACAATCGCGTTCACGCGTACAAACCAGAACAGCGAATGTAACCGACTGCTTCCACAAAAACTTGGAATTTCCAGTTATCGTCCTGGAAATGTTTTATTGGTTGTCAGTTGAAATGGCGTTTGCTTTATCATTTCAACTTTCAGCTACATATGCAGTCATAAACAAATAAGGTGATTTCAAGTAACACACCCGCAATTAAAGTAGAAAAATTAGGATGTCTAATACTTTTAATCAAGGCTGTACAAACGCCTTTAGGCGCAAGAAATGTCGATTCTATGTCCTAATAGAACCACGTATAGCACCTTAAATGTGTAATTTGCCTTCTACGCGGGCTAGTGTGTCCTAAATAAGTTCTTTTGGATCATTGCAAGGGTATAATGTGTCCTATATAAGCACACAGGACGCATGCAGATTGGAGATGCTAAACGTTCTTCAAATCAACACCACGTTTTCAACAATAAACGAAAATACTTACCATCGCAAAAAAAAGTAGAAGTTCCTTTAGCGATAAAAGTAAAAATAAAGAATTAAATGCTATCTCCGAAGATTTTCATGGGATTGGAGAGACTTTCGAGCGCAATACTTTCTTTAATGAAATAATGATAATTTAATTTTAAAAGATGATATACACTCAAACCTATTTTTATGCGGTGAATAGCGACCGCATAAAAAAGTCTCACGTAGAAAATAACTCAAAACCTTACGAAATAACTAGGAATTGCTTTTTTAAACGAAATCAAGACGCGAGGCTTGGCAGCTACTTGGAATCTCGCCAAACCTTTTGGAATCTGATTTAGAAAATACACATACGAACATTTTTAAATATTTTATTGACATATGTACTTATTTTACACATACAAAACTTTTCAAAACGTATAACCATTATCCTTTGTAGTCTGACAATACGCGAACATTCTTGTGATAAACTGGCTCAAAATCGCTTTTGTCACTTTAAGATACTACCTCGCACTCGTTTAGAGTTGACTTTTTTTCAGTTACCATGTCGGTGATCAGTTTTTGCGACGACTGTTGTTTCACTAGACTCTTCTATATGTCTCGGTAGCCAGATATACAAGATTGAAGCTCTTGGAATTTTGAAGTTCTTTCAGGATTGGCATCGATTGCGAGAAAATGACATTCTAATTTATGGCAAAGTTGGAGTCCTGCATAGATTTTATCTGCTGTCATGTTCCAATTTGATTGAAATTTTCATATACCGCACAAAAAAAATCGCACAAAAAAAGACCGCACAAAAACAGGTTTGAGTGTATCTAAAATTCGCAAAGTTAGAATTTTGTATTTTATTATTCGGTTCATGTCGCAATATTGTCTACGAGTGAAGTCCATAGCTCGGAGCCGATCGTCTGCTCGGTAAATATGATTTCAAAGTGGCAAAATTTCTACCAAATTTCGACTTTAAACATTCATAATTTTCAAATAAATTTGAATTTTTAAGAAATCTTATCGATGTATAATGCTGTTTGAGCTCAGTTATCCATGTGGGAAATTTTGTGGACTTTTCGCTACGCACGATACAGGAACACAGACTAGTATTTGACTAGTATTTTTGACTAGTATTTTACACAGTTATACTTGTTTGACACTTTCTATGCATACACATAGGAATCTTTTAAAATACAAAAATATTTAGAACTTAGTTGTACATATACATCTCCCCTCTCATAACAGCCTCTGACGCATTTGAGTCATTGCGGTCTATAAATAATTGACTTTGTTTTGCCAGAAATAAAATTAGAACTTCAATGATTCTAATCAATGTGGTGTGAAACCCTACTACACGGCTTAACGTTACTGCTAGCATAATTCACATGAATGCTTGCGAGATAATAGCAAATGACTGAAACAAAAGAAGGCGTACAGAAGAATGAAAGCGCAGATGCGACTGAACTCAACACCGGCATAACAACATTTGGAGGCAGATATATTACTTGACTTAAACGATGTTTTGTACTTTACAGTTATTACTTTCCTTATATACATAATGTATAAGGAAAGTATTGTGACGGGGTCGAAAATTCGAATTCGAATTTTCGACGTGAGAGCACGTTTCAAGCATCCCTGATCACGAATCAAACATTTTTGAAGTGATGTCTGTGTGTGGGTGTGTGTGTGTGTGTGTCAGTGAGCCTGTGGAGACCATAACTGACGAACGAATGGACCGATTCGAACCAAATTTAGTACAAAAATCACAATCCGTAAACACTGGAAGCTTATTGTTTTTATACGTAATCGAATGTTCAGAACCCCCCTAAATTTTCGAATGAAATTTTGAAAAAATCGTCAAAAAATCAAAACCGCTAATAAAGTTACGCAAATAGACATTTCTTATGTAATTTTTCATTAGAAAACGATTGGCATAAATTTTAGAACGCTAACATGAACCGTTCTCGAGATATTGTACATTTTTCAAAAAAGTTATGAAAAAGTCACATAAAAAAAAAATTCCTATTGAGAGACGTGTTCACTTTTCATATGTAATACCATGCGATAAATTGAGTGACATCATTCTCGTGGATCTAGCTCGTTCCATTCATGAAAAAATATACTTTGAATAATACTTTTGTATTTGAACGCCAATGGTCATTTATCTGCTGTAAGAATAACTTTTTTCTTAGTGCATAACGCTTGGCGAGATTTTGGCGACGAATTTGGCGGAATGTCGCCAACTTGGCAACTTTTTTGAAATGTTGCCAAATTAATGAAAATCTCGCCAAATGGATAAAAATGATGCTAAATCAATGAAAATGACGACTAATTGTCGAAAATTCAATATCTTGGAAAACATATCAGTATCTACTATAAGAAAAACCTATTTTTTTACTGTAAAAGTAGTAAATTCATTACATTATATAAGGAAAGTCATGTGTTGCCCACATCAGATTTTTTTTATACTAGATTTGATTCAAATAGTTCTTTCACGTAGACATGATAATTTTACAGTAAATAGATGCTAAATGAAGTTGAATTTTTAAAAGAAAATTATTGTCTTTAGTAATTGTATTTACATTCTATAAGCAAAACATTGAAATATATGTTTTGGACATTTATTTAATAGAGTTTCTAGATTTTACCCCTATTCTATTGAAACATTTAATCTTATTTTAAATTGAGCAGAATATTTAAATAATAGTTTGCACGAGTGGAATTAAAAACTATTACACACCTTCTTTTTTATGGTTGCTCTAAGTCCTTGGACGAGCCGGATGGTCTGGGCTTTCGACACCTTCTTTTTTGCTACGTTTACAGAAAAGAAGTTTCTTATGATAGACTGACCTATTTTTGCTCTCTCATACTATGTAATATAATATAAAGTATTGTTTCCACAAAATTTTTCGATTTCGAGATTTTGACGCCAATATATATTTTAAGACCTCCTGAACACGTTTTGATTATTTTTGGGGGTGATGTCCATCTGTCTGTCTGCATGTACGTCTGAGGTCGATATCTTGTGTACACGATAGTGGCCACAAATATTAATGGATTTTCACAAAACTTTATATTCGGCTTTGTTACCGAAAAATTTAGAACTGGATAGAATATCTTTAAATTCGAGCAGAAACTTCAAAACTTATTTGAACTTTTGTATTACTTTCCTTATATACATAATGTATAAGGAAAGTATTGTGACGGGGGCGAAAATTCGAATTCGAGTTTTCGACGGGAGAGCACGTTTCAAGCATCTCTGATCACGAATCAAACTTTTTTGAAGTGATGTCTGTGTGTGTGTGAGAGAGAGAGTGAGAGAGAGAGAGAGAGAGAGAGAGTGAGCCTGTGGAGACGATAACTGACGAACTAATGGATCGATTCGAACGAAATTTGGTACAAAAATCACAATCCGTAGACACAGGAAGCCTATTGTTTTTAAACGTAATTGAATGTTCAGACCCCCCCCCCCTAAATTTTCGAATGAAATTTTGAAAAACTCGTCAAAATATCAAAACCGTTAATAAAGTTACGCAACTAGACATTTTTTATGTAATTTTTCATTAGAAAACGATTAACATAAATTTTAGAACGCTAACGTGAACCACCGTTCTGGAGATATTGCACATTTTTCAAAAAAATTAAAAAAGTCATATAAAATAAGAAAATATATATTTCCTATTGAGAAACATGTTCACTTTTGATATGTAATACCAGGCGATAAATTGGGTGACATCATTCTCGTGGATCTAGCTCGTTCCATTCATGAGAAAAGATACTTCGAGTAATACTTTTGTATTTGAACGCCAATAATCTGCTATACGAATAACTTATTTCTCCGTTAGTAAAGCTTGGCGAGATTTTGGAGACGAATATGGTGGAATGTCGCCAATTTGGCGACTTTTTGAAATGTTGTCAAATTAACTGAAATCTCACCAAATGAATTAAAATGACGACTAATTGTCGAAAATTCAATATCTTGGAAAAAATATAAGTATCTACTATAGGAATATACTCGAGGGGACAAGTTATCCCTCGAAGCATACATTGTCAAGTATGGTATGAATAAGACCTTTAAGGTGAAGGGCAACACGCTATAATTGCAATCAATTGGACTCCCGATACCAAACTTTCAAAAGAAAAAAAAATGTAAAATTTGGGGAAAAAAAAGGTACTAAAAATGTTTCCTGGTATAAGAAAGTCAAGTTGAGCCACACTCTAGTTAAGTTTTAAATGATATAATTATATTTAGTGGCGATTTCACTCACTCAAAGTGCATAAATTTAGCAATGAGTATTCGATCGTATATTTCTCGTATTTTTTATTTTGGATGGAATACGATGAGATATATTTGATGGAATTATTTACCATGATATAGGTTTATCATGCCACTAGCAGCATACCCGTTCTTCGTACGGAGTATATAATGTAAACTTATAATTCGCAATCATGTGCACATTCTGTTAAAATATTAAATTTATTGCTCCTAAAGAGAAGATTAATAATGTCTGCTCTCACTATGCAAAATTATCTTCGCGACCAGATCTGAAGAATAAAACATCCTGGTCCCTTTTGTAAGCAAATTTACAAAAAAAAAAGGAATTGAATCAATGTATGCAATCCCGTACTACTTATACTGTCGCAGATTAGAAAATATGCCAGTGTGTTAGTGAAAGATTACCCGTATTACAATATGAGTCTCAAAAATCTTTGCCAAAATAAAAGAGATGGCGTAATAAATTGAAAATATCAATAATCACCGTACTCTTTATACCAGAAGGTCGTAATTGATTCCAATATGTGCCAATATATATCAAAACTTATACCAATATACCTGTATTACTTATATTCTCGTAGATTAGAAGATATACCCATGGATTTGTAGAAGATTACTCGTACAATGTACAATATATGAGTTTAAATAATTTTTGTCATAATAAAACAATTGCATAATAACTTGAAAATATCAATAATCCCTGAATCAATAATCTCTGAAAATATCAATCATAATAACGTTTAAACCTGAAGACCGTAATTGATATTATCCAGTCAAAAATGCTATAAGAAAAATCAAATGGTTCTTTTCTAAAATATATTTTTATATCCATTTATTTATTATTCAAATAGAAAAAATAATAATTAAAATTAACAGACAGATTGAATTTAATTGCATTTCTGAGCAAAATGATATAAGATAGAATCTTCCTTATAAACTGCGAAATTAAATAACCATTTTGATTTCTTTATACTTTTCATTGTTCAGTAAAAGCTTATGAAAAATAAACCATGCAGATAGATTTCCCATTTAAATCATGTTTCAAACAATTCATGTTTTCAGAAAGTGACTAATTTGCTCAAAAAATCTCCCATCAAACTCAGAGATAAAGTTTTAATTCACTTGAGATGTTGAGACAAACAAAAATTTCGTTTTGTACTAATATCTCGAGAACCACTGATCGTAGAAACTCCAAATATGGATTAAGTTTTAAGTGGGACGATTTCCAGGCTACCAAGAAAATTTCACCAAATTCGG
Source organism: Amaurobius ferox (assembly GCA_951213105.1). Lineage (NCBI taxonomy): Eukaryota > Metazoa > Arthropoda > Arachnida > Araneae > Amaurobiidae > Amaurobius > Amaurobius ferox. The sequence goes on from OX578140.1 coordinate 121,714,059, forward strand.
TTCAGCCGTTCTCCCGTGATGACGGGATAGACAGACATACAGACAGACAGATTTTCAATTTTATTTATATAGACCAGCAGCACAGCCGTTCTTCGTACGGAGTATATAATATAAAGAACCTTGAAATTCACAATTATGTGCAAATTCTTATAGTATACTAAATGACATTTTTAATCAAAGTATTCTTATTAGGAGCATTATATTAAATATTTTAACAGAAGTTTAAGAATCTCTGTTCTCGCCATATAAAATTATCTTTTTGGGCAGATCTGAAGAATAAAACATGCTGGACCCCTTATGTAAACAAATATAAAAAAAAATATGGAATTGAATCAATATATGCAAAATAAAAGCGTTAAAATTATATGGGATCCGTACTAATTATATACGCGAATATTAGAAAATATAATCTGTATTAGTAGATTACATGTATAAATTGAAAATATCAATAAACCCATAATCTTTAAATCTGAAGACAGTCATTTATTCCAATATATGTCAAAATGAAAGTGCTAAAATTATATGGTAAGATATACCTATACTACTTATAATGTCGTAAATTAGAATATATATCCGATTATCAGTAGAAGGATACCCGTATTACAATATGAGTCTCAAATGTCTTTGGCAAAATACAACGGACGACATAATAAATTGAAAATATCATTAATCCCCTTAAACTTCATACCAGAAGGCCGTACTTGATTCCAATATATATGCCAATATATGTCATAATACATGTCAATATACCTGTACTACTTATATTCTCGTAGGTTAGAAGATATACCCGTGCATTCCTAGAAGATTACTTGTACAACGTACAATATGCGAGTGTCAGCAATTTTTGCCGCAATAAAACAAGGGCGTAATAACTTAAAAAAAAACTATGATGTGGGCAACACAAGACTTTCCTTATATAATGCAATGAATTTAGTACTTTTATAGTTAAAAAAATGTTATTCTTATAGTAGATACTTATATACTTTCCAAGATATTGAATTTTCTTCAATTACTCGTCATTTTCATTGATTCAGAGTTATTTTCATCCATTTGGTGACATTTTTGTTATTTTGACAACAATTAAAAATGTCGCCAAGTTGGCGACATTCCGCCAAATTCGTCGCCAAAATCTCATTATGCGTTATGGACGGAGAAATAAGTTATTCTTACAGTAGATAAATGACTATTGGCGTTCAAATACAAAAGTATTACTCAAAGTATCTTTTTTCCTGCATGGAACGTGCTAGTTCCACAAAAATGATGTCACCCAATTTATCGCATACTATTACATATGAAAAGTGAACATGTTTCTCAATAGGAAATATTTTTACTTTATTTTATAAATTTTTGATAATTTTTTTGAAAAATGTGCAATATCTGGAGAACGGTTCATGTTAGAGTTCTGAAATTTATTTCAATCGTTTTTTAATAAAAAATTACATAAGAAATGTCTACTTGCGTAACTTTATTAGCGGTTTTGATTTTTTTGACGATTTTTTCAAAATTTCACTCAAAAATTTAGGATGGTTATGGACATTCTATTGCATATTAAAACAATAAGCTTCTAGAGTTTACGGATTGTGATTTTTGTACCAAATTTTGCTCGAATCGGTCCATTCGTTCATCAGTTATCGTCTTCAAAGTCTCACTGACACACACACACACACACACACACACACACACACACTTTCACACACTCAAACTCACACACACACACTCACACACACACACACTCACACACACACTCACACATACACACACACAAACACACTTTCACACACTCACACACACACACACACAAACACACATACTTTCACACACGCACACGCATACTTTCACACACACACACACATCACTTCAAAAATGTTTGATTCGTGATCAGGGATGCTTGAAACGTGCTCTCCCGTCGAAAACTCGAATTCGAATTTTCGACCCCGTCACAATACTTTCCTTATACTATATGTATATAAGGAAAGTAATATCGATAATCTCTGAATCCATAATTATGGAAAATATCAATAATAATAATGTTTAAACCTGAAGAGCGTAATTGATATTATCCAGTCCAAAATGAAATGGCAATGAAATTTATTTTATATACATATCTTCATTACTCAAATCGGAAAAGATTTAATAAAAATCGTCTGCCGCATAAACACATTGGATTTAAATACGTTACTAAGCGACATGATATCATTTGCTTCAAATAAATTGATGGAAAAAATATCGTCTAAATATTTCTATTTCTATGGAACCTTTGACGACATTTTCGCCAAATTAGCGACATTTTAAAAATCGCTAAATTTATTGCCAAGTAGGACTGTAGAACTAACTGACAGTCCCACTTGGCGACAAATTAACGAAATATCATCACAATTCTATCCCCTACCAAAACACAATTAATTTCAATTATTTAGCGCAATTTTATCAATTTCAAGATATTTTTATGGATTCGAAAACATTTTTATCAATTGGTGACATTTTAAAAATTTGATAAATGTATTACTAAGTAGGATGGTTGGTCTGACAGATAACTGCTAACCGAACATCATTTCAGTACTCTCTTCTAACAAAACAAAATAATATTCATTGATATGCGTCGTTTTTATCAATTTGGCGACATTTCCGTCAATTTAGCAAAGTATAAGAAAAGTTGCCAAATTAGCGATATCCCGCCAAATACGAAGCTCTGAATTTGCAGATCTGAATGAAACACCCTGATCCCGTTTCTATATACTAAATGACAACACTACAATTGTATTAGAAGTTATACCCGTTCTACCCTTTTTCTGTTTTAACAATCGGCTAATCGAATTTGTTGGTTAAATGCAATATATGAGTTTAGTAACTAAACACAATATAAGCTTGAAACCTCTTTGCCAAAATAAATGAAAGTGATGTACGCAGTCAGCGATTAATATAATTAAAAAAAAAATCAAACCGTCCATTCATAAGATATACTTTTATATCCATTTATCCATTTATTTATTATCCAAATCGAAAAATAATAATAAAAACATTAACAAACACATATAATTTAATTGCGTTGCCGAGCAACATGATATATCCTCATAAAATGTTAAAATTTATTAAACATTTTGATTTCTTAATACTTTTCATCGTTGCGTAAAAGCTTGTGAAAAAAACAAACATGATGATAGATTTTCCATTTAAATTCATGTTTCAAACAATTCATGCTTTCAGATAGTGACTAGTTAGTGCAAAAATCCTGCACCAAACTCAGAAATGAAGTTTTAAATCCCTTTGATGTTTTAAACAAACGATTTTCATCCTTTCCGTTTGGATAAATCACGGAGTTAGAGAGTAGAACTCCTAGGAAAATGTTCTGTTTTTCATTAATATCTCAATAACACCTGGTTTGAGAAACTCGAAACTTGGACAAAATTTATGGGGAGCTATTTCAAGGCAACCCACAAAATTTCATTAAATTCGGTTCAGCCGTTCTCTCCTGATGATGAGACAAACGAAAGTTTAGTTTTTTACTAATATCTCGAGAACCACTGGTCGTAAAGACTCAAAACATGGACTAAATTTTAAGTGGGGCTATTTTTAGGCGACCCACAAAATTTCCTCAAATTTAAGTCTAGCCGTTCTCCCGTGATGATGGAACAGACACAGACAGATTTTTAATTTTATTAATATAGCTTTTATTAATAAGATTTGCTTTTCTATGTATTCTGTCTGTCTTTCTTCCCAGACCGTCCGACCTGCCGCAAAATGTAAGGTATCTTTTGGGTCTTGGCTACATATGATGCAAAATTCAAAATTCGCATTTAACAAAATTAGAAGACAAACAAGTAGTTAAATTCCTTAAAAACCAATTGAAAACGTGAAATAGTTTATTACAACGTTGCAGAAGTTTAACTGATAACCATTTAAAACATAAATTTGCTGAAGTTACACATTTAAAATCGTGTATTGGTTTGGTTATTCTTTCAGCGAATAAAGCTAAATAGTAGCCACTTGTTAACCTACTTGATACCCTTGTTTATCAAAAAAGAACTTGGGAATATTGCCAAGTTCTTCAGCTTTACAAAAAGTATCAGCCATTAAAATGATGGATATAAAGAACTATTGTCAAGTTTATCAAACTTCATGAGTGAAAAGTAATAGAGGACATTTTTGACAAATTAGATAATTTAGATAATTATCATCCTTCAATAATAATTGCAATTACCATACCATTCACGAGAAAAATACACGTTTGGTAATAGTATTACATCTTGCCGGACTTTGGAAATTTTATTTAATTTACGCAATCAATATAAATGAAATTGAAAATCTATCTGCCTGTTTGTCTCATCATCAGAGAACGGCTGACCAGAATTTGATTAAATTTTGTGGGTAGCCTTTAAATAATTCCCATTAAAAATTTAGTCTATGTTTAGAGTTTCTAAAACCAAGGGTTCTCGAGATATTAATGAAAAACGAAACTTTCGGTTGTCTCATCATTACAGGAGAACGACTAAACAGTTTGTGGGTAGCCTTAAAATAGCCCCATTTAAATGTAGTCTAAGTTTCGAGTTTCTAAAATTATAGGTTATTGAGTTATTAATGGGAAACGAAACTTTTTCGTAGGAGTTCTACTCTCTAACTTCCTGGTTCAACTAAACGAAAAAGTTTGGAAATCGTTGGTTTAAAACGTGAAAGTGAATTACAACTCTATCTGAGTTTGACGGGAGATTCTTTCGCTAATTAGTCACTTTTTTTAAACAGAATTGTTTGAAAACATGAATGTTTGAAATATGAATTTGAATGGAAAATTTATCACCATGGTTTATGTTTCACGAACTTTTACTCAACAATGAAAAGTATTAGGAAATCAAAATGGCTATTTAATTAATAGTATTTTATGAAGAAGATTTGATCTTATATCATATTGCTCAGCAACGCAATTAAATTAAATGTGTTTATTAATTTTTATTATTATTTTTTCGATTTGAATATTAAATAAATGTGTATAAAAATATATCTTATAAATGAAAGGTTTGAATTTTCGTTTAATTATATTAATTACGGACTGCGTACATCACTTTCATTTATTTTGGCAAAGAGTTTTCAAACTTATTTATTGTATTTAGCCAATAAACTCATTTAGCCGATTGTTGAAACAGAATAAGAGTAGAACGGGTATATTTTTTAATACAATTTTAGTGTTTTTATTTAGTATATGCAAACGGGATCAGGATGTTTTATTCTTCAGATATGCAAATTCAGAGCTACGAATTTGGCGGGATATTGCTAACTTGGCAACTTTTTTAAACGTTGCCAAATTGACGGAAATGCTCCCAAATTGATAAAACCAACTCTAAATCAATGAAATAAATATTGCTTTTTCAAAAGAGAGTACTGTAATTATGTTTCGATAGCATTTGTCTGTCAGTCCAACTGTCCTACATAGTAACACATTTAACGAATTTTTAAAATGTCACTAAATTGATAAAAATGTTTATAAATCCATAAAAATATCTTGAAATTGATAAAATGGTGTTAATAAATGAAATTGTGTTTTGTTAGGGAACAGTATTATGATGATGTTTCGTTAATTTGTCACAAAGTGGGACTGTCAGTTCCACAGTCCCACTTGAGATAAATTTGGCGATTCTTTAAAATGTCGCTAAATTGACAAAAATGTCGTCAAACCTTCCACAGAGATAGCATTATTCAGACGATATTTTTTCCACTAATTTATTTGAAACAAATGATATGCCGCTTAACAACGTATTTAAAATCCGATGTGTTTATGCGGCATACGATTTTTATTAAATGTTTTCCGATTTGAATAATAAATATATGCATATAAAATAAATTTCATTGACATTGCATTTTTGACTGAATAATATCAATTACGGTCTTCAGATTTAAACATAATTATTATTGATATTTTCGTGGATTATTGATTCAGAGATTATTGATATTTTCAAATTATTGCCATTGTTTCATCATGTTGTCATCATTTTCAAGTTTATGACATTGTTTGATTATAGCAAAAATTGTTGAATCTCATATATTATACGTTGTACGAGTAATCTTCTACAAATGCACGGGTATATCTTCTAATCTACGAGAATACAAATAGTACGGGTATACTGGTATATATTTTGATATATATTGGCATATATTGGAATCAATTACGGTCTTCTTGTATAAAGAATACGGGATTGAAATTTTCAATTTATTACATCATTTGTTTTATTTTGGCAAAGATTTTTGAGACTCATATTGTAACACGGGTGATATTCTACTAATACACGGACATATCTTCTAATCTATGACATTATAATTAGTACGTTTATCTTATATAATTTTAGCACTTTCATTTTGGCATATATTGGAATCAATTACTGCCTTCAAGTTTAAAGATTACAGGTTTATCCATATCTTCAATTTAATCTATTAACACAGGTTATATCTTATAATACTCGCGTATGTAAGCAGTACGGGTCCCATACAATTTTAACTCTGTTATTTTGCATATATTGATTCAATTTCATATTTTTTGTAAATTTGCTTACAAAAGGGGCCAGAAAATTTCCTTCCTCCGATCTGCCGTTGAAGATAATTTTGTATAGCGATAACAGGGATTGTTAAACTTCTTTTTAGGAGAATTAAATTAAGTATTTAACATAATATTTTGATTAACAATATCATTTAGTATACTATAGGAATTTGCACATGATTGTGAATTTTAAGTTTCTTTATATTATATACTAGGAACGGGTATGCTGCTAGTATTAAATAAATGTAAATGACATTTTACAGACGATTTTGCACGTGAATATAAATCATTTTGTTCTGACTTATAAAGCTTCCAAGAACTTTGAATATCAATTTATGTGCTATCACTTCAATATCAATAACACTGTTCACGTAGTTTGATTTTGTCTTGAATTATAAAGCTTCTAAAAGCTCCGAATACCCATTTACGTGGTGTTACTTCAATATCAACACTGTTGTAACGTAGTTTAATTTTGTTTTGAATTATAAATCTTTCAAAATCTCAAAATACCAATTTACGTGATAGTACTTCAATATCAATAATATTTCTGTACGTAGTTTAATTTTGTTTTAATTTATAAAGCTTCGCAAACCTCCAAATATCAATTTACGGGATGTTACTTCAATACCAACAACACTGTTGTAACGTAATATAGTTTTGCTTTGATTTATAAAGATTCCAAAAGCTCTAAATATCAATTTACGTAATGTTACTTCAATAAACACTATGGTATGCACTTTAAAGGTGTATTTAAATAAATAAATTTATTAAATACTAGCAGCATACCCGTTCTTCGTACGGAGTATATAAAGAAACTTAAAATTCACAATCATGTGCAAATTCCTATAGTACACTAAATGACATTTTTCATCAAAATATTCTGTTAAAATATTTAATACAATGCTCCTAAAAAGAAGTTTAAAAATCACTGTTCTCGCTATACAAAATTACCTTCACGGGCAGATCTGAAGAATAAAACATCCTGGCCCCTTTTGTAAGCAAATTTACAAAAAAAAATTGTATCAATATATGCAAAATGAAAGCATTAAATTGTATGGGCTCCGTACTGCTAATATACGCGAATATTAGAAGATATGACCTGCATTAGTGAATTATATGTATAAATTGAAAATATCAATAAACTCGTAATTGACTCCAATATATACCAGAATAAATGCACTAAAAGAATATGGGAATATATATATATATATATATATATATATATATATAAGAAGATCAAAAAAGATCGAGATGTGAAATAAGTGCCAACAGGGAAATAACAAATGGCCAAGGGGGATTGTGACCCCTTGTTCCCGTTTATAGCCAGCTATTATTCCACAGGAAACACTCATGGAACCGTTACGTGCCTGTGGCCATATTTCCCTGGAACGTCAAAGCAAAAGACGTATACCAGAAGTGGTGTGACTGAGTGGAGAAAAATGTTTTGGATTGAGACAGGTTGAAATAAGAAGTTAAACCGAATGACAGATCATTCAACAATTCAAATATAAAGTGCCGAGCGATTCGATGCGTTGCCATTATATTATATAAAATAGGTGTTGCCAATATCACTATCAAATGCATTAATTTCCTTGCAGTGCAAAGCATTACAGTGGTGTTTGAGGTATCCCATTGGATAGTGCTGGTTCAACGCTTCCTTTATGAATTTTTTATCACTTTTGATACGATCATCCTTATAAGTATGCAATCTTGAGTTTCGTAGAAAATGATTTCTAACGATATTGCGGAAAATATTGGCGCTCAAGTTCGATTTCCAATCGATGATGTAATTAATGCTTATATCAAAATATGATTGAATTTAAATTCGTTTATTAAATAATCCGTTAATTAAATAATGTTTATATCAAAATATGTTAATTATTTTGATATAAACATTAATTACATCATTGATTGGAAATCGAACTTGAGCGCCAATATTTTCCGCAATATCGTTAGAAATCATTTTCTACGAAACTCAAGATTGCATACTTATAAGGATGATCGTATCAAAAGTGATAAAAAATTCATAAAGGAAGCGTTGAAACAGCACTATCCAATAGGATACCTCAAACACCACTATAATGCATTGCACTGCAAGGAAATTAATGCATTTGATAGTGATATTGGCAACACCTATTTTATATAATATAATGGCAACGCATCGAATCGCTCGGCACTTTATATTTGAATTGTTGAATGATCTGTCATTCGGTTTAACTTCTTATTTCAACCTGTCTCAATCCAAAAATTTTTTCTCCACTCAGTCCATGCATTCACTTCTGGTATACGTCTTTTGCTTTGACGTTCCAGGGAAATATGGCCACAGGCACGTAACGGTTCCGTGAGTGTTTCCTCAGGAGTAATAGCTGGCTATAAACGGGAACAAGGGGTCACAATCCCCCTTGGCCATTTGTTATTTCCCTGTTGGTACTTATTTCACATCTCGATCTTTTTTTATCTTCTTATATACAAGACATTAATAGAGCTGCATTGCGCCTATATGACTTGGCAATTTCTATTAGTTTACAATCGGGTACGTTTTGTACTTTGTTATTTACAATATATATATATATATATATATATATATATATATATATATATATATATATATATATATATATATATATATATATATATATATATATATATATATATATATATATATATATCCCCGTACTAATATTGTCGCAGATTAGAAAATATGCCGGTGTGTTAGTAGAAGATTGCCCGTATTACAATATGAGTCTCAAAAATATTTGCCAAAATAAAACAGATGACGTAATACATTGAAAATATCAATAATCCCTGTAACCTTTATACCAGAAGGTCGTAATTGATTCCAATATATGCCAATATATATCAAAACATATGCCAATATACCTGTGCTACTTATATTCTCGTAGATTAGAAGATATACCCGTGCATTTGTAGAAGATTACTCGTACAACGTACAATTAGTTTAAACAATTTTGTCATAATAAAACAATTGTATAATAACTTGAAAATATCAATAATCTCTGAATCAATAATCTCCGAAAGTATCGATAATAATAACGTTTAAACCTAAAGACCGTAATTGATATTCAGTCAAAAATGCTATAAGAAAAATCAAATCGTTCTTTTCTAAAATATATTTTTATATCCATTTATTTATTATTCAAATCGAAAAAATAATTATTAAAATTAACAGACAGATTTAATTTAATTGCGTTTCTGAGTAACATGATATAAGATAGAATCTTATATCATGTTAAATATGTCATGTTTTATATCATAAACTGCGAAATTAAATAACCATTTTGATTTCTTTATACTTATTGTTCCGTAAAAGCTTGTTTTAAATAAACCATGGAGATAGATTTCCCCTTTAAATCATGTTGCAAACAATTCATGTTTTCAGAAAGTGACAAATTAGCGCAAAAAAATCTCCCATCAAACTCAGAGATTAAATTTTAATTCACTTTCAAACGATTTTCAAGCTTTTCGTTTGGATAAACCACGGAGTTAGAGAGTAGAACTCCTAGGAAAAAGTTCCGTTTTTCATTAATATCTGGACAACTCCTGGTTTTAGATACTGAAAACTTAAACAAAATTTATGGGGGGCTATTTCAAGGCTATCCACAAAATTTCATCAAATTCGGTTCAGCCATTCTCCCGTGATGGGGAGACAAACAGACAGACAGACAGGCAGACATATTTTCAATTTTATATATATAAATTTACGAACTAAAAACACAATGTGTATAATCACCAACATCTTCCATATAGAATCTTAACACATCATTAATACATACTTCCGTTAATTGAAATCCCTTGTGATTGCTTTTCATGTGATTTATAAAATTTATTATCATCTATTGCAACAGAACAAGACCAAAATTAACTGAAGAATGCCTTACGTAATGAAAGTAACAACCTGATAAACCTGAACAAGTTAGAAAAATACAGTTTCTTTCATTATATCAAGTCCTCACCACATGTGATGAGAAAGAAATAAAAAGCAATTATTTTACGCAGTTTTCCCGTGGATAAGAGTAGGTCGCAGTAATAGGAAATGCAATGAATCTAAGTCTTAATGAAATTTGTAATCATTTGATAAGCGTTTTAGACTGAATTATCATTGAGCCGAATATAATGCAACGGATTATTAAATGTTCGCTTTTCTGATCCTAAGATATGGAGTTCCTAGAAAAGCTTTTAAGCATCTAAATAGCTTTGTAAGGAAAGGTGCATGCAGTGTTTATTTCAGGCATATATCCAGGGGGAGAAGAATCCCCCACACCCACCCAACGGACGATTATTCGGCCCTCTCAGACACATTTTCAATTAACCTAGTTTCTATTTATGTGACAGCATTTAGATATATTTATATAGAGAAAATAGAAAACTTGCCCCCTCCTCAAAAGTTTCATTTGCTTCTCTCCCGGCCAAAGTATCCTGAAAGAATCACTGCGATTGTAACGTTAAGTCTGTCTATAATGAATTGACTATGGCCGATCGAATAAAATTGCGTTTAGCACCCTCTAGAAGATAATTAAAAAGCTAGGATAACGAACTCGACAATAAGGAAAAATAGAAGAAAAATGCCATATATAAGTTTCAGAGAATTATCTTATTAGTAGGAATGAACACCAGGAACGCAATAAGCACTTATATGGAGGACAATAATCACATGCTAAGAAGTCGAATTATCACGAACTGACACGGTGACATCTCCAGTGCTTGTCAAAGTACGATTTCTCGAATTCAAATGTGCTTTGTTTTTGACTGAGGGATTTTTGAGTAGGTTGTACGTTAGATTAGCGTGCATGCAAGGTGTTATTTATTTTTGCATTTCTGAATAGGGCAGTCATTCGTCAAAAACCATATTGTGTCAAATAAATTTCTTGTGTAGCAGTTTTACGGCCGATCCCTACTCATTTGGTAAGGCTCTAACAACTTTGTAATAGGCTTTATCGTCTATCTCGCGTTAATGCCGAGTTCCTTATCCTAACTACCGCATTATTTTGCGCTATAGCAAATCTCCGAAATTGTTTCCGAAATCTTGCCAAATGTTTTCGTTCGTTACATTTTACAACCAAGGAAAAAAAAAATGTTGTTTTTGCTGCAACCTCAAAGACAGATATCCTCTATACCGATACATAGTAACAATGTCCCCTAATTTTACAGTTGAATTTGCTTTGTAGTTGAATTTACATTAGGTATTTTATGTATTTATACCTGTTTAAATTTTTAAAAACTTTTAAACTTTATACTATATATATATATATATATATATATAATATGAAGTTCTAATGATAGAATAGAAAGAAATTTTAACTCAAAAAATTATTAACTTAAAATACACTTTTTTGCAAAACGAACAAAGCACCATGAAGAAACTGATTGTTTTTATCGAAAATAATGTGTACAGCTTATACATAGCCAATGAAATGATTACAACATCAAGGTCATAGGAAACATCAATGGTTAGCAATTGTACATTGAATTTCCAAATCAGTAATTGGTGAAATCCCCCTTGGCGGCAATGCATGCTTGTATAACTCTAGGAAAGGAGTGATAAAGTTTCCTAATGCCATCATGCGATACATTCTGCAACGCATTCCACAATGGTTGTTCCAGATCTGCTACATTTCGGGGTGCCTGAATCGGGCGGCTTAGAATGTCCCATACATGCTCGATTGACGAAAGGCCTGATAACCTTGCTGTCCAAGGAACAGTATCAACAGCACGGAGACAGCCCACAGATATGCGAACCGTATGTGGTGTGGCATTATCTTGCTCGAAAATGACCCCAGAATGACGTGCCATGGAGGGTAACACAAGGGGCCGCAGGATTTCATCAACATATCATTAAGCTATAAAAGTTGTACGCAGGATGATTAGGGACAACCTGCTGTCGTAAGAGATAGCACCCCACACCATCACACCAGGGGTAATGGCTGTGTGCCTGTAGAATAACCAGCCCGTTCGACTCGTCCGGGGACACGAGCTGTTGTTTGAACGGCCGGGGCTGTGTACCCGATGGTCATCTGCTGAAAGAATGACGCGTAATTCATCGCTGAACACTATGCGATGCTCAGCTACGACACCACTCCAAACGACCCTGTCGATGTTGTAGGGTTATGGGCAGGCGTCCATAAGCGTAACCACACCTCAGTCAAGCGCCGTGAGATGGTGGAAGGTACCACGGGTAGTTAGGAAGTGACTGTAGCACGCTGGATGGCGGATAACGATGTCGTTAGGCCAGTTCGGATCTGTCGCACAATCATCCGATCTTGCCTCGCATTCCTTCACCTTGGCCTTAAAGAGCCTTCATTCCGCCGATGAGTTAGTTTCTTACAGCAACCATTGCTGCCAGCACCTTTGCACAGCAGTGTCACTTCGGTGCAGGTGGCCGCCTATTGCTCGGTATGACCAGCCAGCTTCACGCATCGCGACTATACGACCACATTCAAACTCGTCTACTTGCTTATAAGGTCTTCGGCAACGTCGTAACGATATTATTGGTTATGTCTCCACGGAACTGTAGCACCGATAACGAGCAAAGATAAACTGTCCGCATTTTTAACCTGTTTTATAGGATGATATTTGTGCAGTAGAAACTCGTGCTATGAACGAAGTTAACACTCATTGGCCTTGCAAATTTAATAATTTGCATACTTGGTATAAAGGAATTTGCATGGGAAATTTCGAGATGATCGGATTATTTTTTAGAGGTGCTACTTTTTTTTTTTTTTTTGAAAAAGAGTATATGTCTACAAAATAAAAGTGGTATTAAATAGAAAATCATCAATCGTAAGGAAAACAATATAATATATATATATATATAGGAATTAGGTATTATTACTTCTTTTTTCCTTTGAATATCAAGGTCAATTCTTTCGAAGTACTTACACTGGAGAAGTGCTGCGGAAATTGTTGCCATACCGTGAGTGTGGCGCGGCCTAGCAGAATGCTGAAACCGGAGATTTAAGGGGTCACAATCCCCCATCAAGCTATTTTAGCATATTGCCCGTTAGCCTTACCATTCATTTTTATTCCATTTGTATCCTATTTATATCTTATTTTAATATATATATAATATATATATATATATATATATATATATATATATATACAGATTTTTTTGTTCTTTAATTTTCTCAAAATTGGATAATAATTCAAAATGTTTGATTTTTTAAACGACTCTGTACCCTACAGTGATCATAAAAGTAAAAAAAATGTTTTTATTTCTTTTCGCCTTGATGCCCTTGACTTTTTATTACCCAAAGTGAATATTTTTATTAAAATTTAATTTTCATCCCCCCACATTTAACCTTTTACTTACGGGTGGGACACACAATGTCAATTCCAAACGAAGAACCTCTCGGAAAGACAGGCATTGGCGTCCATGGACGCCGATGTGTACTGTTTGGGATAGGGTGTGGAAACCCCAGGCCGTCCGACTCATCCAGAGGACTTAGAGCAACTATTTGGACGACCGGGAAGTGGGATAGGGTGTGTCAAATACCTGTCTTTTTGAGAGGTTCTTCCTTTGGGATGGACGCTGTCCCACCCGTAAGCAAAAGGTTAATACTTTTCTCTTTCGTAATCTTATTAAAGCATCTACGGTATTTTCACTATATTTTGATACGAATATATCTCTTATATTTTTAAATAAACGCAATTTTAAAGTATAAAAGTTATAATAATAGTGATATCTGTCTGATTGTGCCGTCTGTAGCGAAAATTCTAACGACCATCAAGCGATCATCTAACGGCCATGTTTCAAGATTTAAAAATTCGAATTAGTGTTAAAGTTATATTTTATGTTATAGCACGATTTTGAACGATTTTGACGCAAATCGGTTCCTTGGCGACCGGAAATCTAATCAAAGAGTAGTTCATTCTCATTAAAACTCATTCTTATTCAAACTTAATTCTCATTGAAATAAATTTTGAAAGGAATCCATACTATATATAGGCGAATTTTCGTGAATTTTTAAGCAATATATACATTTCGTGTGATGAAGACATCATCTATCTATAAATAGGCCCTTAACTCTCGCACGGTTTTCATCATAACACCATCTGCTCAGTGGTTCTTTTTACTCTCCCTGCAATACATGGTAATGTACAGGGAAAGTATTAGAATCGTGTCGAAAATCGCAACTCAAGTTTTTGACGGATCTACACGATTTGGGATCTCTAGAACACGAAAACACTATTTTCAGCGTCTGTATGTGTGTCTGCCTGTCGGTCTATGTGTCTGTCTGTCTATGTCTCTGTCTGTCTGTCTGAGCAATGAATGTATCCACTCTGACTCAAAAACTAATGGACCAAATTTCATAAAATTTGGTAGGTAAGTCACTTGGATGTGACCCTCGTGCTGATTAGTTTTTGCTACGATTCGGGGTAAAACAACCATCCTCTTATTTGCGAAATGGCCAGCAAAAATTGCCTGTATCCATTCTAGTTGAAAATCTAATTGATCAAATTTTATAAAATTTGGTAAATAAGTCACTTGTGGGTCACCCTGGTGCTAATTAGATTTTGGTGTGATTCGAAAAAAAAATAAATTGCCTTTTTTTGCGAAATGGTCCGCAAAAGTCGTCAAAATCTAAAATAAAAAACTACGTATGCTCAAATATTTCTTTTAAATGCTTGTTTTATACGTAATTTCTAACGATGAAATGAATAAGACCAACCCCATTACACCGTTCTCGAGATATTTTAGTTTTTTCGCATTTTCGCTACGCCACCGTTGAAAATAAGTCCAGTTACCAAATGAGAACGAAAATTGAATCAAAAATTCTAATTTAGTGTCATTTTAAATAATTATGAACGGTATTTTGTGCAATTAAACCTCAATATAATGAATTATTCAAGACATAAAGATAGCGTGAATATGAGTCTGCAGGGAAAGTCATGTGCTGACCACATCAGCTTTTTTTAAATTTTTGTGGTTGTCGTTATAAATGTTATTGTTACAGCGTTCTTTGTTTATCAAGAATTCGCCGTGTGTACCAGTGTGATTTTAATCAATGGTTTACATATTGAATCCCGGACAACATCGTATACATTTTCTGGTATATTCATAAAAGTTGAACAATATGCAGCTCATATAGAATCAGGATAAAACCATCGCTTTACAATGATTGTAAACATTATATATTTTAACCTGAAATGCTGCAATTTGTTATAATTTTTTTTAAATTTACTTTACTTGTGAATGAACTCTCTGATATAATGTAAAATATCTGAAGCGAGGAGGATATGACTTTCCCTCCAGACTCAAATTTATTTTCTGTTTATTTCTTTAATAATTCATTAAATTGAGTTTAATTGCACAAAATAAATCGCACAATTACTTGAAATGACACTGAATTTGCACTTCTGATTCAAATGTCGTTTTCGTTTGGCAATTGGACGTATTTTCAAAGGAGGCAATAGCAAAAATACAAAAAAAAAAAGAAAAAAATATCTAGAACGGATAGTTGTAGCGTAATGGGGTTGACCTTGTTCTTTTTATAGTCAGAAATTACGTATAGAACAAGAATTTAATTGATACATTTGAGTACGCGTAGTTTGTAGTTTAAATTTTAACGACCTTAGCGGCCTATTTCGCCGCAAAGAAAAGAAAAATCCCGGATAGTACTAAAATCTAATCAGCAACAGAAAAACATATAAGTGACTTATCTACCATATTCTGTAAAATTGTGTCTAATAGTCTTATCTAAAGTGGATACATACGATTTTTACTGGCTATTTCACAAGAAAAGTCAGGTTCTTTATCCCAAGTCATACCAAAATCTAATCAACACCAGGGTAACCCACACGTGGCTTAACTATAAAATTTTATAAACTTTCGGTAGAGTTACAGTGGATACATACATGCACATACACACACACACACACAGATGTCAAGCTAATAATAGTTTTTTCGTGTTATAGTGGTCCCAAACCGTGTAGATCCGTCTAAAACTCGATTTTCGGTACGATTCCAATACTTTCCCTATACATTACCATGTATTGCAGGAAAAGCTAAAATGTACATATATACAATGTATACCATTGATAAAATATACCACCAATTGAAGGAATTCCCTAATTGACTTGCAGATCTGTGACGACTAACTTTCAGATGATTTGCTAAATGTTCTTTTTTGTTACAACTGATCCGTAAATAACAGATAATGTTTTATGTAAAGAAAGTACTAACAAAAGGGATACATCTTATAAACCTGGATAAGGCGGAAATAATAATTTCTTTCATTATCTTAGCTTCTGGCAGCATGTGATTAGGAAGAAAGATATAGCAATTCTTGGCTGTTTTTGCCAAGGATAAGTAATCCAGTAAGAGAAAAGAATTAGAAATGTATGCAATCTAAGTTGTAATGAAATTTGCTAATAGGTGTATTGGAATGCTATCGAGAAGAAGCATAACACCTGAAATAGAATCAGTGGCAATTTCTCCCAATTTGTGATATTTATATGAAGAACATTGCTAAATATCATGGATTTCTAACACGCATCATATACACATACTACAAAGACATTTTTAATCCATTCTCGCCCACGCCAACTACTGGCCACTAAATGTGATGTGTACTCACTAAATAAATATTCTGAATATCAAAAGCAGTTTCATATTTAATCATCAAAATGACACATATCATCTCTGATTGCAATATGTTGTCATATTTTTAAAGTTATCTGATATTTCATTCTAAAAATTAAATATTAATGGAAGATGTTTTCAGTAGTTTGATTAGAAAAATAGCCAGCAGACGATTTCGGTATTTGAAGCGTAACTCTGTTACTATTATTACAAACATGGAGGTAAAAGTGAATAGTTAAAACGTCATATTAAGAAAACGTCAATATTGTTTGAGATAATTCAGGTGGAGCTGGGATAAGTTGTGAAGCCGTTGGAATGAATACGAAAGCATCTTTCTTAAAGAAACAAGTTTATTCTTAGAAAATTATAACAAATGAACTTCATTAACGTAATTTACAATAATAAATCGTTTTAACACATCGTCTGTATCGGCACACCACACTCTTTATCTCGAATTTTATAACATATAAATGTATTTTATACCTATTTTACAATTCAAAATTTAAAATACCACGTGATAGAACATACAATTTTTCAATCAAAATCTCTAATTTGTGATAGATACCATTTGTCAATTTCATCCTTTATCAGCATAATATAGAATAACATTTGTCAAGCATAATTCACCATTTAAACAGAACTTTCAAATGACCTCTAGAATTTTAATAGCACAGAATTTCTTTTTTCATTTATAGTTGTGCCACTATTGCATTGCAATAAAATATGATAGTTTTGGTAGAAGTTAATTAGTTCTGTTAATACACAATCTATAATATATACAATTCGAATACTTTAACAGTATTTCTAGTATTTCACTTTTTTTGCTATATGTGTGTCTACATTTTCTTTGTCAGCAAAGTTATTTGACTCAATTTGTGGAGTTCTTTCAGTTCAGAAAACCCTTTTTTGTGTACTCGTTCCGACAGCACTTTCTCAAAATAAAATAAGAAGTCATTAATGTTCTGATCATATGCTCTAATTTGCACCTAAATAATATTGTAAAAAAATGCACTTATCTTGAAGGATGTTTTACCAATACCGCCCTCTAGTACCCATTCTTTCTGATAAGAACTGCTCCACTGTTGAAAATCTGTTGCTCGGAAAGTTGTAGTTGTACCGGGACATCTTTTTCGCATGAAATTGATTTCCCGTTGAAATCCGGGTTTTTCCAAGTCCGCTTGTGTTCCGCCGTGCTATCAGAGGTAGTTAGCTGTTGTGTGTAGGGAGGGTTACCCTTATTAACCCATCGTGCGAGTCCAGCTTTTTTTCTCGTAGCACGTGGTAATTCTGAGTTCTGAAAAGGTCTTTTATGTCATCAGTATCTTGGTCGAAATTCATATCTTTTGAATCGTGCTAGTTTTTTCCTCGCCTTGCTCAGATATGCTATATTGACGTTTCAGTGAAGTTGAGGGCTACTGATTGTCACTTTGTTCGTCCAATTCATCGTAATTGTTATATACAGCTTGTGGATTTTTCTGAGTGACATTTTCGGCATGATCATTCTGTTCTGCTTCATTATCTATGTCTTGTACTGGTTGAGGGTTTACATTTCCATTCATTACCGTTTCCTTACCATCTTGGTTATTTAACAATTCTTTGATTATTTCTGAGTCTTCTCTGTCATAATATGGCTTCACTTGATCAATATTGGCCGTACCATTTTTCTTGATCACGACATTATTTTCTTTGATTTCACTTACAGCGTAAGGTCCCTCGAACTTTGGACTAAACTTCGCAAGCACTGCTTCTATTGCATTTGGCAATGTGTGCTTCTGTTTCAACACTTATGGACTTACCACCAGTTTAAGTTCTCTCCGCCTTTAATAATAATACTTGGCTTGCATTTGTCGAGCTTTTTGAATATTTGTTTGTGCTTCTGCAAGCAACTTTAACATTCTGTGTGAAATAATTTTTTGCTTGTTCATCCACATATAATTTTTCGAATAGTGTGATTATTTTTATACCCGTAAATATCTCTGCCGGACCTTTTCCTGTTGAATCATGTATTGCTGTTCTTAAGGCATATCCAAAGTGATCTAAATACAAATCCCTGTCTCTATGGAACTCTTTCGCATAAGAAGCAATCATTTTCACTATATTTCTGTTCATTTATTCTGCTTGATTTGCTTGTGGACGAAATGGTACTATTTTTAACTGTTTTATTTCTAACTTGCGACACATTTCAGAAAATATTGTACTGACAAATTGAGGACCATTAACACTCACGATACAAACTGGTATCCCAAATTTTAAGATGAATCCATACAGTAATGCATCTGATACAGCCTGTGCTGAAGCTTTATTTAAAGGTATTAATTTTGTCTATTTTGAGAAATAGTCAGTAATAACTACTATATATCTACAAGGTGTGTTTTAATTAACCTACAATTTTGCTTAGAATTTAACATTGTTTCAATGAATGAAATTGTTTTTTCATTACTTGCATGCATATGATGATGAAAGATCGACTTTTAATTCAGTAATCGAAGGGCAGCATATTGAACATTTATTGCGTCATTCGCAAATGAGTAAGTCAACGTCTATTACTTTTGTTATTCATTCTAGTGTAGTAAAGCGCCAATTATTCTCCTAGCGGCGACTTTTTTGAATTACTGATTTTTTCTTCACCAAACAATATTTCATTGCTCCACGAGTGTTCAAGCAAAATTTCAAATCATTCTTCATTTCCCCAGTGCTTTTTATTTGAGACCATTTTCAAACCGGGAACCTTAATTATAATCACTCTGTACATATATATATATATATATATATATATATATATATATATATATATATATATATATATATATTTCAAGACAATATTGAAAGACGGGATTTTAAATTTAATACATCAAAAATTCAACATTTTGACTCTTGTTTGCATATATCAGTTTTTAGAAATATTATAATAAACCAGATTCTTAGAATCAATAAAATCTGTGATGAAAATTATAAATTAGCACATTTGATGGAATTATTGAGTACAGCGACTAATAATGCATATCCTCCCAAATTCGTTATTAAAATTATCAAGTCAGTGTATCAATTTCCACTCGATAGCATCCAAGACAACTTTCCCACTTATAGTGGCTAACAAAAAAATTATAATCATTTATTAATTTTATAAATAAATAAAAATTAAAAATAATAAAATAAGCTAACAAAATTAGAAAAATCAAAGAATTAGAAAAATCAAAAAATCGGAAAATAAGATATATTAAATGTTTTGAATTTTATTTTCGCTAAAAAAATAGTAATTTTAGCCAGTTTGAAACTACGATTCGAGCGCCCTTATAATGGTGTGTAGTGACGTTCCCGTTTATCCATTTCTTCTATAAATCACTTGTGTAGTAAGAATTTTCATCTTTGCTTCATGTTCATATTCTGATTTGCTTATACGGGTAATTGTCCTGTCTCCTGCTCTGGGAGTGTTGCTGTGAACGTTCGTACTGCCTCCCTGGTTGTATTTCGACTTATTCATTCCGCTGCTTCTAGATAGTTTATACTGTTGAGGTTGATCGCGTATACACGTGGTGAAAGAAGAAGGGTTCATGCCACATGGTAATACAAATTTTCTTAATGTTTCTTATCTTCATTTTTTCATCTTTTGGTGCCTGTAGTCTCAGTTTGGACATATATAGTAATGTACTATTGTCCAATCCGAAACAGGCATTTGTTTGGGTTAATTAGAATTAAATACTCAGACCTGAAGATGAATTTAATTCTTTTTAATCTTTGATACTTGAGCCAGTGCTGATCGTTTTGATTATCGGCATTATGGCAGTGGTTTTGCTTCATGGTGATGTTAATATTCCACGATTACTTAAATTCATTATTTTTATTATTACTTCTTTCTAATATATATACTACAAAAGAAATAGAAAATTGAATAATGACAATGTATCAAAATTTCGCCGGGGGATTGTGACCCCCACTTCCCGGTTTAGCCAGCTTCATGTCATGACGACACCCCCGGCGAAATTTTGATACATTGTCATTATTCAATTTTCTATTTCTTTTGTAGTATATAAATGTACTTGTTTGAGCAGCTTAGTGTTTGAGCAGCTTGGGTATATTTTCAGTAGATTGTTTTAGATGAGGTTAATAGTTATATCTATATGTATATATATATATATATATATATATATATATATATATATATATATATATATATATATATGTCTGTATATATATACAGAGAGAGGGGGATTTAAATCATTACATTCACATTTATAAATACATTATAATCGTAAAGAAAATCTTAGAATTCGAACATCTGCAGAAATAAATCTAAAAGTATATATATATACTTTTAGTATTTTATGGTAATATAAAATTTGTCTTCTGTAATGCATAGAATAGTACTGCATTTTGCATATATGATTCTGGTTACGAAAAAAGTATAAAATGCATCTTATATTTTCCTAAAGGAAAATATATAGGAATAGGAAATGTTTTTCTTTAAAATATTTTAGGAGAGCTTGTTGAAATATTGAGAAATACAAACACAAATGTGAAATATATATGTAAAAGACATATAACATCTATAGAAAATTCTTTGACTTTAACATAATAATTTTCATAAAGAGATTTCGTTGGGAAAATTATTGAATAACAAAAAATTGCATCTGAGTGTTTTTGTCGGATAAATTCGATAAATAAAATGCATGATGTATTACATGTCTTTTGATTTTAAGATGAATTGAGTACTAAAACGTATATTATATTATTTTATGGCATAAAAAGCAATCTTTATGTGCTGTCATATCCTAAGACAGAATCAGTCTTTTTTGTAGTAATATGATTTTTTATCACCTCCTACTTGAGCTCCAAAAAACACTTTCTTCATATATTACTGCAGTGATATATTTCTATGCTATTTTGATGTATCATCTCCTTCCAAAACCTTTGAATTTATGTGTAAAATTTTCCATAATTCCCAGTTTATGTATTGGCAGATTTATGTTTTCAATATATTTTCATATTTTTTTTTATTTTGTGTTATATTACTAAGCTTGTGTATATATGTACAGGTACCTTTCTCGACAAATTGTTCTCAAAATAGACATTCTCAGAAATATTCTCGAAAGCTTGTTCTTGGCAGAATTGTTTCAAAAGGAATTAATTTTCTATTTAATACTTTGGGAGTTGGAGGAAACATGGCAAACGGGAAACATACAAGAATGTTTGTTCTCAATTGAATTATTATATTCTCAAAATATGTATTCCCGAAGAATTGTTTTCTAATTATGTATTCTCGACTGATTGTTCTCTAATTATATATTTTCGACTGATTGTACTCGGCGGAATTGATTTTAACGGAATTCATACAAGATTCTTCTTTAATTATATATTCTCGACGGATTGTTCTTGACAGAATTATTTCAAATCAAAATCATACGAGATTATTCTCAAATTATATATTCTTTAAAATCAAAGACAACCAAATAAGTGGTTAAAAAGTCATTTATTAAAAATCATTTATTAAAAAACATTAAAAGAAATTTTTTTAGAAGAAATAGGGTGATAGGAATTAGCGGGGATACAAGAATTGATAAAAGTAGGTTCACGAAAAATAGTAGTATGGAAACCAAGAGAATTTCGGGAAACAAGCACCTCTAGAAACGGTAAAGAAAAATTAGACTCACTTTTAGTGGTAAAATTATGGAGGGGTAAAAAGTATATATTCTAGGCGTCAAGAATATATATTCTTGTAAATATATATTCTTGACGCATTGTGCTCAATAACGTATTTAAAACTGAATTCATACAAGATTATCCTTTTCCTTGTGGCAACAGACGACTCTGCTCCTGCCAAAGACATCGATCGATGATGCTAGGATACCCGAATTATGAGTTCAGAGTCGCAGCTAGCTTTTGCTCTAATCTTATAATGTCGGTCTTGTAAGCACGAGGTCCCGAGTTCGATCCTGGCACAGTTCCGTTTCTACAATGGCGACCCTGGACGTTTGAAATACGCAACCTTCTCTCTCCAACGATCTTACCATCTCAACGCAGCACCACACGGAGCCAGAAACCCTACCACTCACTTCCTGGTTGACCCCGACAAACGTCACGCCCGAGGTACGACACGCCTCCCGGCCATTCAGCCCCTCGACTGAGTTTCGGATGGGGACGCGAGGGGGTTTTCTGGGCTGCCCCCTCCTCGTCTAAATTCGACCGGGGCCTTCTCATCAGGTGGGCAGTGTGTGTCAGCAGCTTCTCCTGCCAAAGACATCGATCATAGATGCTAGGATACCCGAATTATGAGTTCGGAGTTGAAGCTAGCTTTTGCTCTAATCTTATAATGTCGGTCTTGTAAGCACCGGGTCCCTGGTTCGGGCCTGGCAATATCAAGATCCTACAACCTCATCAAACTCTTGTGGCCATCAGCTCAGTGAATACTTCAATAGAGTCATTAAGGAAAACGAAAACTTGAGCAACGTTGTACAAGCACAAATAAAAATGATGATGCAGCATATAGCTGTTTCGAGGATACGTTACATCCCCTTTGTCAGTTCAAGAGAATCAACAAACCCGAATTCCAAAAGAGGAATTGTTTCCTTATCCTTTTGCACAAAGTGTATTTTACTTATTAATAGAGTCATTATTCTCCACACTCAATAGCTGCAGTAATCGATTGGCTCTCATATTCTTCAGATTTTAATTCAATCGATTTCTTTCTTTGAGGGTCACTTAAAAGACAGGGGTTACAGCATCAATGCTAAAACAATTGATGAAATCGAATCGTTCATCACTGAAGCATGTGTGCCCAAATTAGTTGATGATTTTCAAAAAAGGATGGAACTTTAGAATACATTGTGTTCTTATCTTATTGGGCGTCCAATAATAATACAAGTAACTTCCTTCTTTAATTGATAAATGCTTTAGAGATATTCTACCTATAGTCCAATCAAATTAGGGTAAGACGTGGGCAAAATTGGAACAGAAGCTTTGTAAAAGTGTTTCTACTCAGGAATAGGTACTGTTTGACATATCCAAAATTCGATAAAATTGGATCACGGGAAAGACTCGAAATTCACATTTCAAAATGGTGGTATGTAAATATAGGACGACGCATGGTGGGATGTTTTATCTAGAGAGTTAATGACACAAATGTGACTTTTAAATATACTGGTATACTTATATAGTCGATATACCTTTACTTAGTAACTTATTTTTTATTCTTTTACCTCATTTTTTCTTTCTAGGGCATTAAGACTGTCTGTCGAAACCGTAGAAATGATGTCGTCGTAACTTTTGGAACCAAAGTTCATGTTTCATATAGAAAGACGTTTGCTGATTAGAAAGATATTGAAGTAGAGATTCGAGAGTTAAGCACATCATGTACTGCGAAGAGAAGTGCCCGATTAGCTGCTGGGATACTCTGCAGTGTGACTGACTGTTTATTTTACGGAAGTCATGTGAACCTTTGTGCGAGCAAAAACCGAGAATAGAGCATGTGTCTGTTACGGACATATTAATTCTCTAAAAATATAAAAAAAGTGCTGTGAAAGTCGGATTGATGAATGGTCGTTTGAAGTATGAAGCCGTAACGAATATTCTTTTGGAGATCTTCTTACCGCAGATTACGTTTACCACCGACCTTGCAGTGCAAACTCTCAAAAATAAAGAAACATCCCTAAAGAATTTTCAACTATTGAACAGCAATCGAAGAAGTTGAAAGTAGGAAAGTAGTGTCTCCAAATAATGAAGAACAACATGATTATTTTCTGAATACGTGTGACTAGACTCGAATGATGATGAAGAACAAATTTCGCATTACGGATCTAAAATACAAAATGAAAAAATATCTGCCAGGAAGTAACATGCAAGCACACGATCGTAAGCACATGAAAAGAAAGCTTTTTGAATATTATGGAGATGATATAATTATATCAGGGGGAAGTGGAAAATTTGATGTGGTAACTCTTTGGGAAATATCTAATAACATTCTTCAAATTTATCATTCCAAGTCAAAGGATTTTGCATTGATCTGCAGAAGATCTATATAATAGAAGGAGTAGAAAAACTAATCAAAAATTATGTCAAATCAGCTCATTCGGCAAAACAAGACGTATATCTAGCTACAAGTGACCTCAATGCTTAAAATGCTTTAGATTAACTTTCCAGTAGTTTGTCTTTATTGTGTTAATATTTCTTATTGAGTCAATATTTCTCAACTAAAGTAGGTGCAATAGGGCAGAGCATTATGCAAAATATCTGCCCAAGGGCCTTAATATGTCTGCTCCAGATAGGTTAGCTCCAATCCTGAGCAGGATTTCACATGATCAGAATGTTCCATGCATTGTTACATTTGATCAATCTCTGTTCTGGAAAGCAACATTGGTGTTTCATAAAATAATAACCGTCTCTGCTTCTACTCCATCTCTGCACGAATCTTGGAGATATTATGCATTACAAGCTTTATGATTTTCTTGCTGCATTACTTGAATCTCGCAGTAGTATGTTAAGAAAGGCTGATAAGTCTCAATTAACACATGCAATACAAAAGAAGTCTGATGAGTTATACACTGAGGTTGTTGAAATGTAATCTACGAATCAGTATGTCATAGATGGCGACTCACTATTTCAACACATTCCGTGGCGCAAACATTATATATATGATAATTTTGCGAACTACTAATCTACTTTTACATTTAAACACTATGGGAATTCTACCATTGTGTTCGATTGTTACAATGATTCTCTATCTATCAAGGGCATGACGCACAAAAGGCGACAGGATTCTTAGATGAACACAGCTGTTAAATTTATAAAATGTATGAAGTTTGTTAGCCAGACAGATACCTTCTTGTCAAATGACAAATCAGCTAATCATTTTACTCAAAATCGAGATGTTAAGGAAACATGGGTGTACAGTACAACATTCTGTTTGAGATATTGATATAGATATAGTTCGCGCTCCGATTTTGTCTTCCAAACATTCATCTAATACCATTATAGTGGAAGCTACAGATTTGTTAATTCTTCTATTGTATCATGTCAAAATGATGGTTTCAAATTGTATTATCTCAGTGACATAAAACGAGGATCATACATGAATCCTGTATATGATATTCACTGGATTCAGGCCTTGCTGGGAACTGACATTTGCAAGTACCTGATATTTCTACACGCTTATACAGATTGTTACACAACTTCAAAATGTTTTCTATTGGAAAGGGCAAATCATTCGGTCATCTACTGAAAAAAGAAGCTCCACGTAGTTGCAAATATTTTCTGTCCAAGAAAATGGATTCCATTAAAACAGTTCGTCATCAAATGTTGTTAGAAAATGTAGTAGATGCTAAATAATTTGTTACACCACACAATTGCCGCCTACCGAATCTGCCACAGAAAGCACCCCAGCTTTTACACTTACTTTCAAATCAGAGCGTGGCAATCAGTTTCTCGATTATTTTTCTCACCGAGGGTAGAAAAGTGTATTTTAAGTTTTTACGGCCCCTGTTGAAGCTCCCTGGTGACCTGAAAGACTGAAACTTTGCACACTCAAGGCATCGATCACGGGACGGAATCTATCGGAGTCAGATTTTCGTGTCCCCTCAGTGGTAGAAATATGGAGTCGAAATGGTATTTGCAAACCACCCAAATAGACTCCGGTAATTCAGAAGGCTAAATCCTTGCACACCTCTGCTAGAATTACGGAAAAAACTTAACGAAGTTGGATTTTCGATTTCATCTCTGGAATCGAGAAAAAATATGGATGGGGTCGAAAAGTATTTCTACACTCGTCAAAAATGGAATTGCAACAACAAGAAGGAATAAACGTGGTCATATGCAGATCACAGTACCGGTAGAAAAGATAGCCATATGCAAATGATTAAGTTTTCGTACGTATCGGGTCACGTGGCACCCAGTTTCGGTGGGGAAAATACCAGCAGAGGGTTTGTCCATTAAATGCTATCAGCGACGATTTGCAGCTGCCGAATTTCAAAAAAGTGAAGAAGTGATGCCTGAAAGACGTCAGCGAGCTATATACCAGCAGTTAACGACTGGGAAACGAGACCTGGAGCTGCTTGACGTGGGTTTGTCGATGCGTGCAATTACCACGCGTGTTGGGCACGACGTGAGTATCAGCCAGCGATGTGTGACACGATGGACGCAGGAACTTCAGAGAACACGCAGAAGAGGAAGTAGATCGAACAAGCGCACGACAAAGCGCACAGACTGGCAGATTCGCCGACACTTCCCGTGACTCCACAACGGCAAGTGTAATCCGAAACAGCCTGTTACCTTCAAAGGTTGCACCTGCGTGCATCCAAATCATTCGTAACAGGTTACATAAAGTACATCTGCGAACACGACGGCCAGAAACTGGGCCGTCATTAAGCTCTGGACACTGTGATGCACATCTGTCGTGGTGCCGTCGGCATCGCAACTGGACCAAAGAATGACATCGGGTATTGTTTATGGATGAATATCGCTTCTGTCTGTGGAGCAATGACAGCCGTAGGCCTGTGTAACGGCTTCCCGGGAAGCGCCACTTGGCAGGTCATATCACCGGCCCCACCAGGCATCATGGTTTGGGGCGGTATCATGTTCTATCAGCAGACAGCTCTAGTGCACATTGTGGGTAACCTGATAGCAGACAGATCCGTCAAATGTTGTGATGTCCGTGGTTCGGCCACTCCTGCAGGTCGTCCCCCAGGCACAGTGTTCCAGCAAGACAATGTCACACCGCACACCGCACGGCGAACCCTCAACAGACTAAACGGAATTCGCATCCTTTCCTGGCCGGCTGCTTCGCAGGAGCTCTCTCCCATTGAAGCCCCGTGGTCCTCATCGGACGTCAAGTGCACCGTGGACCACCGGTACATACCGTAGACGAACTGAGCGCCGTAATGGACGCTGCTTGGCAGGGAATACCCCAAGCATCCATATCGACAGCATACCTCGCTATTTAGCAGCCTCTATAGCTGCCTGTGTGGGACCACATTCTTTACTGAATAAACAGCTTTCTGTCGAATATATTCGTTTGTTCTTTTAATTATTTGCATCTGATTCTCTCTTTTACCGATACTGGGATTTGCATATGGATGCGTGCATTCCTAAATGATGTTGCCATTTCACTTTTGACGAGTGTACATACCCCAAAAGCCTGCATGTGATATAGAGGATTGAAATTCTGCACACTGGTAGTACAGACGACGGTACAGAACTCAGCTGAGCCAATTTTAGATAAAGACGACTATTTTTGGTGTATAAGAGCCGTGCATTAAATGAAACTTATTAACAAAATCTGATGTGGGCAGCACATGACTTTCCCTGCAGACTCAAATTCATTTTTTTTTCATTTCTTTAATAATTCATTAAATTGAGTTTAATTGCACAAAATAACACTAAATTTGCATTTTTAATTCAATTTCTGTTTTTATTTGGTAATTAGACATTTTTCTAAAAGTGACATATCTAAATGCGAAAAATCTCAAATATCTCGAGAATGGTTAGCCCTAGAGTAATAGAGTTGTTCTTATCATTTCCCTCATAAAAAATTACATATAAAACAAGCATTTGATTGATATATTTGAACATACTTAGCATTTTTTTAGATTTTGCGATTTTTGAGAGCCGTTTCGTAAAAAAGACAGGTTGTTCTTTTCCGAATCATACCAAAATATAATCAGCACCAGAGTATTGATTGATTTTAATTCAATTGTAGTATCAGGTGATTTTAATTCAATTATAGTACTAAAAATCTGATGTGGGCAGCACATGACTTTCCCTGCAAACTTATATCCACGTTCTCTTTATTTTAATTAATATTAATTCACTTTTAATTCAATTTTCGTTCTCATTTGATAACTGAACTTATTTTCAAAGGTGGCGTGCAGAAAATACGAAAAAAACTAATATATCTCGAGAACGGCTAGTCCTGGTGTAATGGGGTTGGTCTTATTATTTCCTTCATTAAAATTATGTATTAAACAAGCATTTAATGGATATATTTGAGCATACGTAGCTTTTTAGTTTAGATTTTGACAATTTTTGAGGGCCATTTTTCAAAAAAAGGCAGGTTATTTTTTTCCGAATCGAACCAAAATCTAATCAGCACTAGGGAGACCCATAAGTGACTCATCTATCGAATTTTGTAAAATTTGGTCCATTAGTTTTCAGCTAGACTGGATACAAACTTTTGCGGACTATTTTGCAAAAAAATGCAGGTTCTTTTATCCCGAATCGTACCCAAAACTAATCAGCACCAGATTCTCCCACAAGTGACTTGCCTACCAAATTTTATAAAATTCGGTCAATTACTTTTTTAGTTACAGTGGATTCAAAATCTGCACAGACAGACACACAGACACACAGACAGACACACACACAGACGTCACGCTAAAAATGGTTTTTTCGTATTCTAGAGGTCTCGAAACGTGTAGATCCGTCGAAAACTCGAGTTGCGATTTTCGGCATGATTCCCTATACATTGTAACTTTCCCTATACATTGCAATGCATTGTAGGGAAAGTAAAAATTGTAAATTGATTTTTTTAAAGTGTTTATTCCCTGTATTTGACAGGCTTAAATACTAGTTTCATATAATCATCCTATAAACAAAATATTTGAACAAAATATATTGAGCAAAAGCATTATACCACGATTTCATGGTTGTTATCCGCTTTATTGAATAATCGAAAAAATAAAATCAAGAAAACTAATAAATACTTCCATGGCTGGAGCTTCAATATATTGGCAAATATCCTAAATGCTTGTACATTTTCATTTAGGAACGTCGTTTACGGTTTTCATATCGGTCAAGAAGAATCCTCAGACGTGATTAGAATGAAGCAAATGCAATATCGCAGTCATAAACCACAGAATATATTCAAATAAAAATGGCTCGGATAGTGGTTTCAATAAGATGTTGATTAAATATTTTAGGGATTTCAAAATTAAATTGAGATTTTAAATGATCAGTTTATATAGTGTCACGCCTATATTGCAGATAGCACTATTCATGGATCGGGTTTCGTGTTTATTATGCGTTCTCCGGGATAGAGTGTTTGGTATTGATAGCAAGAAAAGCTGTTTATGTGCCACAATTTTGTGAATTTCTATGGAAACCGATAAATTCAATCGTACCACACAAACGGATCAGTCTCATGGGAGCGCTAGATGTATTTCTACTTTCTCATACTATTTTATATACGTAGTATACGTGTTTTCCCGAAAATTTTCGAATTCCAGATTTTGATGCCAATATATGTTTCAAGAAATCCTAAACACGTTTTGACTATTTGTGGAGTGATTTTCGTCTGTCTGTTTGATATCTGTTGTTGTTGTTGAGACCCAGACCGTCCGACCAACCAGAAAGGTCTAAGGTAACCGTTTGGACGGCCGGGAAGTGCCACCCAATTTAGGCTGGAACCCAGTGGGGGAGGCATCCACAGAGACCGTACCCTCCTTCCCTTACCACCAACCTCTCGGAAGGACTTAAGGACCCACATGTTTAACGTGATCGTACTCCGCATGAACACGGCGGCGGTGGTGGCAGCGTGCAAATCCAGGGCGCAAACCACCGAGCTACCGCGCCCGAAATGTGCCAACAGCACGTGGTGTTCCCAGGTTGTCACCTACCCAAGTACTAACCGCGCCCGATGCTGCTTGACTTCGGTGATCTAACGAGAACCGGTGTTATCAGCACGGTAGGGCCGTTGGCTCTGTCTGATGTCTGTAGTCGATTTTTTGTGTGCACGATAGCAGCCACAAATATTAATGAATTTTCTCGAAACTTTATATTCGCCTTTGTTTTAAAAAAAATCTAGAACTAAATATAATTCTTTTTCAATTCGAGAGAAAACTTTATTCGAAATTTTATATTTTTTTTTAACACGGCAGCATAGGACAAAATTTGACATAATTATGCATAAAATGGTTTATTTATAGGGTGAGTGATTAAGAGACTTAATGGGTTCAATCAGTGTTGTGAAAAATAGCCGCGATACAATTTTTTTTGTTTGTGACTTCATTATAGTCCCTTGTGGGGCAAGTTATCCCCCCCGGGGGAGTGCATTGTCAAGTATGGTATTAATCGAATTATTTTTTCAAGCCCTTTAAAGTGAAGGATATCATGTTATAGCTGTAATCATTTTTACCTACGATACCGATTTTTAGAGTTTCTTCTTGTAAAATTTGAAAAATATTAATTCCAGTATTAGAAAGTCTAGATGAGTCACACTCCAGGTGATTTTAATTCAATTATAGTACTAAAAATCTGATATGGGCAGCACATGACTTTCCCTGCAGACTTATATGCACGTTCTCTTTATTTTAATTAAATGTAATTCACTTTTAATTCAATTTTCGTTCTCATTTGGTAACTCGACTTATTTTCAAAGGTGGCGTCGAGAAAATACGAATAAAATAAAATATCTCAAGAACGGTTAGTTCTAGTGTAATGGGGTTGGTTTTATTTTTTTCTTCGTTAAAAATTACGTATAAAATAAGCATTTAATGGGTATATTTGAGCATACGTAGTTCTTCATTTTAGATGTTAACGATTTTTGCTGGCCATTTCGAAAAAAAAGGCAGGTTATTCTTTCTGAATCGTACCAAAATCTAATCAACACCAGGGTGACCCACAAGCCACTTATCTACCGAATTTTGTGAAATTCGGTCTATCAGGTTTTCAGCTAGAGTGGAGACAGTCTTTTGCGGGCCATTTCGCAAAAGAAAGCGGGTTCGTTTATTCCGAATCGTACCCAAAACTAAACTAATCAGCACCAGATTCGCCTACAAGTGACTTACCTACCAAATTTTATGAAATTCGGTCAATTAGTTTTTCAGTTAGAGTGGATATATATGCACAAAAAGACATTCAGACAGACACACACACAGACACACATACAGACGTCAAGCTAAAAATAGTTTTTTCGTATTCTAGAGGTCTTGAAACGCGTAGATCTGCACGGAAATATATGCACAAAATACATTCAGACAGACACACACACACATACAGACGTCAAGCTAAAAATAGTTTTTTCGTATTCTAGAGGTCTTGAAACGCGTAGATCCGTCGAAAACTCGAGTTGTGATTTTCATCATGATTCCAATACTTTCGGTATACATTATCATGTTTTACGGGGAAAGTAAAAATGTATATTACAAAATTATTCTTTGTGATCGTGAAAAGTTTTTCCTCTAGTTAAATTCATAAAACATATATATATATATATTACTTTCCTTACATTTTGGTTGTTATTTTGAGAAACATAATATTATTATGAGGCGTAATGTTTATAATCAGAGTATTCAATAAAATCGGTGTATTTTATCTAATAAGATAAAGGACTTCACGGGGCTAACAAATATCTCACATCCACAGTTGGGAAGAAAATTCCTAACTTTGAAACTATGGTTCTTGCGTACAAAAAGAACTATCAAACAAATCACTATTAGTGAATACGAAGATTCTAGAAGAAAGAATTTGCAGCTATTCAGTGAATCACGTAGACGCTTAAGTATTTAGGACGAAATATCTTGGCACGTATAATCCTAAGAAAGGGCGCTTATATGCCCTTCATATAAATGGCATGTTTTGAAACCTTTAAGGTTTGTTATAATCTTGTTCTAATTATATAAGACTCTTAGGAGAGTATGTATACCCTATGACATTTAAATCATGTGTCGTAGAGCCAACGGCCCTACCGTGCCAAAAACACCGGTTCTCGTTAGATCACCGAAGTCAAGCAGCATCGGGCGAGGTTAGTACTTGGGTGGATGACCACCTGGGAGCACCGCGTGCTGTTGGCAAATTTCGGGCGCGATAGCCCGGTGGTTTGCGCGCTGGATTTGCACGCTGCCACAACTGCCGCCGTGTTCATGCGGAGTACGATCACGTTGAACATGTGGGGCCGTAAGTCCTTCGGAGAGGTTGGTGGTAGGGGAAGGAGGGTACGGTCCCTTTGGATGCCTCCTCCACTGGGTTCCGGTCTAAATTGGGTGGCACTTCCCGGCCGTCCAAATGGTTACCTTACACCTTTCTGGTAGGTCGGACGGTCTGGGTCTCAAACAAACAAACCATGTGTCGTAGTGTCGGGAAGTATAGCTTGTACTTATAGGAAATGGAGCAGGTGAATGAACATATTTGTAACATCCTCTAGTGGCGAAATAAAGAACTTTATAAAACTGACTTAGAAACCAACAGCTCCCAAAAACATAATTACTCCCAAAAACATAACACATTAACTCCCAAAAACATAATTACTAAATGAAAATGATTAGTGCAAGGCAATGATTGGTTAACGTATGCTTGGTAAGGAAATACATACAATGCCAAGGTTTCTGTAACCCCTGCAATGTTAGATGAGGTTGGAGATGTGGTTCTTTCCAGTATACAGAAGCGCATTTTCGCTGAAAACTTACTCAGAATCCAAGATAAATAGGCAAAAAATACAATTACAAACTACTAGAACGTTGCTCAATTAGTGCTAAACGATGCTTGGTTCAAACAAGCTTGATAAAGCATTTGCAATGCTTCGTTAGGGCTTTTAATTCTGTAACCCTTGCGATGTTGCATACTGTTCAGGATGCTGTTTTGTTGCGAATTCAGACGTGCATCGTCGCTGATGTTAAACATTTTGAACACTGTAATACTTACAAGGGAAGTCTTTGCAATAGTTCTCTCGGATTGCAATTTTTCATGTCCTATCTTGTAAAGGACCATGAATAATGATAAAACGCCACGACTTTTATCTGCTAAGTGATAGGGGGCGCCGCAATAGCAATCTGAAGTTGTCATGCAAACGTGCTCTACTGACGTGTATTATTAACATTTTAGTGTGAAAATATTATCCTTTTCAATTATTATTATTATTTTGAATTAAAATGGACAATAATGGTAAGTAGTAAACGATAAATTTATTACTAATATAATTTATATTTTATTAATTAGCTAAACAACTGCCAAGACATGGTCTTAAATGTTAATCAAACGCAACAAAGACAAAGGCTGAAATTTTTGGAAACCAAAACTGAACTAATAAACAAAACTATTGACTCTATTACAATGAAAGTCAAAGCAAATGAAATTTGTAAAATAATGAATGATTTAAATTCTTTGTAAGTTTGAAATTATGAATGGGAATGATTAAATGTATGATCAATACAAATGAAAGCGTTACAATGTGCACATTTAACAAATGTATAATTATTGCAATTCACAATGAAACAAGTTTCTGAACCAATATTAAATACAGTTGCCATTACCTTGTTAAATTTTGTAATGTATTTTTCAACAGAATATCCAGCTTTTTTCCAAGAATATATTACCATATCTTGAAATATGTCAGGGTCAAGTTAATTGTTCAAAAATGAATGCATTTTTAAAATAAATCATCTGTCATTAAACTTTCTGTTGGCTTCTTCATCGATATTGGTTCAAAATTCATCGATGTCTTCAATATGGACCCCTTCAATGCATGCAGCTCGAATTTTTATGTAGTTTTCGATACGTTTTACAAATGCCTTATAAGGATTGAAGAAGTAACAGTTTAACAGCTGTGCATATTTTGTTGTTTTTTCAGGTATTATTTAATAATAATAATAACTGAAAAGGTTAATATTTTCACACTAAAATGTAAATAATACACGTCAGTAGAACACGTTTGCATGACAACTTCAGATTGTTATTGTGGCGCCCCCTATCACTTAGTAGATGAAAGCCGTGGCGTTTTATCATTATCCATAGTCCTTGCAAGATAGGACATGAAAGATTGCAATCCGAGAGAACTATTGCAAAGCCTTCCCTTGTTAGACTACTCAGCCGATTAGTAACATCTGTATTTACACGAAATTTACGATACGTCTGTGTTGCTATAAATGCTTACTACTTTCGCATGTCTGGTCTTTTTTACATGTGTTTCTGCAGAATCAAGTATCATTTTGTAATAATTAAATACCACTTTTTCCATTTTGTAATGAGACTAATTAGTCTATCCCTGTTGGTTTCGGAGTTACTTTTCCTATATTCGGTATTTCGATACTAGGGGCGATACAAGATGTTCGGTATTTCGACTCTAGGGGCGATACAAGATATTCAGTATTTCGACACCAGAGGCGATACAGGATGTTCGGTATTTCGACACTAGGGGAGTACGTTCAAGCTACTACAAATGGTTAATTTCCTCTAGATATACGTTACTTCCGTGGAGCCGCGACACATAGTTTAAAAGTTATATGGGATGTACGAACATTTTTAAGAACTCTGTATAGAGTAGAACAGCCCAGAATTTAGCACACGGAGATTGCACTCAGATGACCCGAGTTCGATCTACAACCAAACTGTCCCTGTGTTTACACGGAGTACGGTCACGTTAAATATTTGAGTACGTATATCATTCAGCGAGGTTGGTGATAAGGGAAGGAGTGTACGGTCCCTGTGGATGCCGCCCCCACTGGGCTCCGGTATATATTAGGTGGCATTTCCCAGCCATCCAAACTTACACTTTCTGGTAGGTCGGATAGTTTGGGTCGAAGAATAATAATTCTGTATTCACACGTATGAGGAAAGGCTAGATTATTATAACTTCCCATACAATACATGGTATATCTTGTGGCAGATCT
Source organism: Amaurobius ferox (assembly GCA_951213105.1). Classification (NCBI taxonomy): domain Eukaryota; kingdom Metazoa; phylum Arthropoda; class Arachnida; order Araneae; family Amaurobiidae; genus Amaurobius; species Amaurobius ferox. The sequence continues at coordinate 121,749,766 of OX578140.1, forward strand.
TTTTTAAGTGTTTATGACATACAGCACTCGAAGTAATAAACTGAACTGATGTTGACAGATTGATTAGTTTACAGAAATGCAGCGGGTTCCGCCCGTATACAAGTCTGTCATGGTAAGTGGAGAAATCATTCTCCCTCTTGACTACAAATTTGATTTCTCTCTAGACGAGGAAAGCCGCACTTTTTCGAATCCGCTACACCCAAGTGACGGCTCATTTAAAATAAAAGAACAATGTTTAAATCTCCACAGTTTTAAGTACTTTAGATGAACTGTTTGTGATTTCTGTATATTATATATGAAAAGGAATCCCAAGAGCCTTTTAAATATGTCGCTTTTAAAGAGCATAATAGTTGGATGTCAAGAATTTTAATACTTATGGAGCCGCATCTGAAAGCATCTGAACTTTGACCTTCCAACAGTATGGGATAGAAACTGCTCGAAAATAGAAGCAGATCCAACTTGGAATTCTAAGCTAAAAGTTGCATCCTTCCACAGCTTAAGTGCCTACATTCGATCTAAGAGTCAGATATTTTTCTGTCTGTGCATCTATAGAAAATATCTTTAACATATAGGCAAAATATAATGAAATTTAATAAGATTTTTCAATTATCGATCGTTTATTAGTTAAAGGCATGTCGTGGGACAGTATTGGAATTTTCCTGTCGCCGCTTCACTTCTAGAAAGTATTACCCCCCCCCCCCTCTCTCTCTTTGGAAACGGTTGACATTCCATGGCTATGAGTAAGAGACCAGCTGCAGTGGTGAGAAAATGGCAAAGGACGCTATCTTGTTTTTAAATAAAATGGACACCTGCAAGAGGGCTAGAGCCCCCCAATTTTTAGCCAACCCTTTGGAAGGGGCCAAATCCAGTGATTCGAGGGAGCCCAGCCGCGTCACTGAATTTATGGGTTTTCGAACCTATAGCGGCCAAGCGTCAGCTGTGGAGCCCGGCCAGGGGGCTGTCCGAGGTCCCGAGAAGGAGAAGAAGAGCGGAGAGAGAAGTCAGTTGGTAATTTTCAGAGTTAAGACTGGGTCGTCTAATAACCGACGGATGAGTGCCCCCTCGATGCCGTCCTGCCGTACCTAAAAGGGGCAAGTCCTTTTGTCCTCTCCCACTGCAGACTGAGTATCAGAGAATATAATTAGAATTTAATAAGGAAGTTAACTGCCTAACTTGAGGGCTATTATGATATTTAATTTAACTAGAGAGGGGGAAATGATCAGATCGATCATTATCCAATACCTACTTAGCGAATGTAAATATGTTCTATGTAATTAAGATGACATTTTGTGGTTTTTAAATTTTAAGTAACAAGTTTTGAATATAAGTATTTTAAAATAAAAGCTTTATTAACTTTTAATTAGTATTTATTGTGTGTTCTCGTGATGCATTTTCTAATTAATCAGAACCTGGAGATATGCTCGGTAATCGAGCAAGTGGCGTGCAGAAGTACGATTAACGGCCAATGTGTAATTGTAAGATTTCAGCGGAGCCACGCCACAAGGCATTAATAAACGAAAGATGAAAAGTTTTATATAGAATGCAATTCATCTCTTAATTGCAATTCATCTCTTAATTGCAATTCATCTCTTAATTGCAATTTATCTCTTAATTGCAATTTATCTCTTAATTGCTATTCATCTCTTAATTGCAATTCATCTCTCAGCTCTGCTTGTAGGAATGAAGCAAGTCGGATAATATAAAACTTCATATAACCAAGACGGGCTCAAAAAATTGCATCAACCGGAAAAATAGAGACATTGATAAACTAAAGGTGAAATGTTTTATATAGGATTGCAATTTATCTCTCAGCCCTGCTTGTAGAAATGAAACAATGCGGATAGTATAAAACTTCATATAACTAAGACACAAATGTGCTCAACAAATTGCATCAGCAGGAAAAAAAATCTGATATGGACAACACATGACTTTCCTTATATAATGTAATGAATTTACTACTTTTACAGTAAAAAAATAGGTTTTTCTTATAGTAGATACTAATATTCTTTCCAAGACATTGAATTTTCGACAATTAGTCGTCATTTTCATTAATTTAGCGTCATTTTCATCCATTTGACGAGATTTTCGTTAATTTTGCAGCATTTCAAAAAGTCGCCAAGTTGGCGACACCCCGGCAAATTCGTCGCCAAAATCTCGCCAAGCGTTATGCACTAAGAAATAAGTTATTCTTACAGCAGATAAATGACTATTGGCGTTCAAATACAAACGTATTACTCAGAGTATCTTTTTACATGAATGGAATGAGCTAGATCCACGAGAATGATGTCACCCAATTTATCGCATGGTATAACATTTGAAAAGTGAACATGTTTATCAATAGGAAATATTTTTTTTTATTTTATATGACTTTTTGATATTTTTCTTGAAAAATGTACAATATCTCGAGAACGGTTCGTGTTAGCGTTCTAAAATTCATGTCAATCGTTTTCTAATGAAAAATTACATAAGAAATGTCTATTTGCGTAACTTTATTAGTGGTTTTGATTTTTTGACGATTTTTTCAAAATTTCATTCGAAAATTTAGGGGGCTTCTGAACATTCGATTGCGTATTAAAACAATAGGCTTCCAGTGTTTACGGATTGCGATTTTTGTACCGAATTTGGTTTAAATCGGTCCATTCGTTCGTCAGTTATCGTCTCCACAGGCCCACTGACACACACACACACATACTTTCACACACACACACACATACTTTCACACACACAGACATCATTTCAAAAATGTTTGATTCGTGATCAGGGATGTTTGAAACGTGCTCTCCCGTCGAAAACTCGAATTCGAATTTTCGACCCCGTCATAATACTTTCCTTTTACATTATGTATATAAGGAAAGTAATAACGGGGTTGATAAACTAAAGACGAAATATTCTATATAGAACTGCAATTCATCTTTCACCCCTGCTTGTAGGAATGGAGCAGTTCAGATAGTATAAAACTTTATATAAACGAGACACACATGTGCTTAAAAAATTGCTTCACCTGAAAAAATAAAGGCGTTGATAAACTAAAAATGAAAAGTTTTATATAATATTGTAATTCATCTCTCAAACCTGCATTTAGGAATGAAGCAGTTTGGATAATATGAAACTTCATATAATTAAGACATACATGGGCTCAAAAATTGCAACACCGAAAAAAAGCGACATGGATAAATTTAGTATTTTCAAAATATATGTTTTATATGACGTAACAAACCCGATTGTTGCATTCTATATTTAGAGCAGTTCCGCTTATATAATAATTTCAAGAACCATCTCCCTCTCTAGCCATTATTATGAGATAACAAGTATTACTCCCTGTCGTCTAGAAAATTTGACAAAATATTTTTTAATTATGAAAATCTCTTTATATATTTTTGATAAAAAATAATGTCACATGAGCACCTAAATATTAAATATATCATAAATAAGAATCTTATATATTTCTAATTATTTCGGAATATTTCACACATACATGCATTCATAAATAAATAAAGTTTATGCATTACACTTCATGCTCTTCTCTTCAATGTGTTCATCAATATTGAACACTTTAAATATCCCTTTGCATGTCTTGCGAAACTTTTAAACACTCGTTACGATACTTCAAAAGATGAAAAACAAAGTTCAAAATGTATAATCTTCATCTGTCCTAGACAAGCATTTGCCTGTTCTATATATAAACTGTTAAAAGTATAAACGAAATCGGACATACTCGTTAATACTAAATCTTGCGCGATAAAATATATGCAATTTTTAAATCCTTAGAAGTATGAAAGGTAAATGTTAATATTGAATCCATCTCTATAAAAAATATTCCAATAGCGCAAGCCGTAACATACATTTAAAGTTACTAAAAAAATTACCATGCATAAGTAAAACATTATTTCCAAACAACCTAAACATCCAAAAATGAGTATGATCCTTCTATTTAATAGCAGAACGGGCGCCATTCACGAAATAGTTTGTTATTCGGGACTCCATGATAACTAATTGAGTCGCCAAGGGGGTGTTTGGCGGGCATAAACCTGCTCAAAACCCATCAAAACCTATTGAGGTTTCCACTCTCCCATATTTTTTTGTCTACTGCTGATAATAACCGCTTAAATAAGTCAGCCAAATGATACAGCATTCTTATAGATTGGCACACCTGTACGCTACGATGACTTGATGCCTAAGGATCTATAACCTTTTAGTATAGAGTTCAAATCCAAACCGGTGTGGCATATGAAAAATGAGTCAAAATTAAGCTCTACCATAGGGTGCCAAAATTCCTTTAAAAAAGGTAGGTGTATCATTTTTTAAAGTCCTTAAAATTAAAAAAATAACGATAAATAGTTTAACGGTTTTGCGCCAGAAGGCGCCACTTTATTAAATTGTTAAAATTTCTAAAAAGTTGAAAAAATTTCAACGTCCGTTATCTCCTCTGAACGTTTTCTCCTTTGAGACTCGAGACTGTATGATATATGTCTTCTGAAAAATTCTGAGTTCAGTATCTCCACCTAATAATTCCCCTCCTTCCAAAACTACATGACTTATACCCTCTGGTCTTCTACGGGTATGATTCATTCCCTCTTACAACACTATTTCTGCTTTCCCCTGCACCATCTCCTTCCAGTGGCAGTGAACACCCTTTTCATAGTTACTAATACTAATATAATTTACATAATACTCGTGTACCTAAAATGCCATAATCATATGAAACATAAAATCCACCTATAAGGGTCGTCCCCAAAAATATGGAAGACACTCCCATTGCCGCACCACACTTTTAGTCCTACGTGGCCGGCATAAAATGCGTCCCATAGAAGCTCGCAAAAATTGTGGGTTAGAAGCAAGTTTCTTGCTGCCATTGCAGAAATAAACTATTCTATGCTGTCGAGTGAATAATAAATGCAAAACCAGTCCATGGATGCAGGTATCTGCAATGAGAGTGGCTTCCATATACGCTAACATGGCCTGAATAAAAGCAAACTGATAGATAAGATAGCTAAAACGAATAAAAATACGTTTGAATATCCAGCCTAAAATAAAAAGTATGAATTCCAATCATATTAAACACAAACTTTCATCTATAGTCTAGGAAATGGATAAATTCTACTGCTTATGTTATGTACACCTACATTCAAATCTATGAATATATATGAAAAATTAATTTAAATTGTAATTTAACTTTTAAATGGAAAATAAAATGTACTTGTCGTTATTGCTCGTAAAATACTCTCAACAACATTTCCTAAATTCCCACTGATAAAGAGAAATATTCAGCTCGTTCTTATCTCACTGATAAAACTCCCATTCGCCTCTTTTCTTCGTCCATTCTATCTGGGGCTAAAAGTTAAAAGTATTCACCCACATCAGCTAGTATTCCCACACGCCATTTTACTACTAATTATTAATAACTGAAATCACAAAATATCAACCCATATTTTTCGATCGGCGACTAGTCGCCGATCCAACTCGAGTGAAAGTTGAGTTTCTTCTGTGTCCTGATGAAGAAGGCTGTTTCTTGCCTTTGATATCGTACAATTTGTCTTTCTTTAACCTACAACTTTGCTATACTTTATGTCATGGGAATATTTCCTTTGCTATATTTTCTTTAGCGTTGGAATGCTCATTATCTTTTAATGCATGTGATATATTGACTCTCATGTGGTACATGGTAAATATGTAACATTGTAAGTTTTGAATGGATCGCAACCTATAAAGATGGTCCCTGTATTACTTTTGCAATAAATATATGTTTCCCCAGAAAGACACCTGCAAAGGACGTGAGAACAACGCTTCTTCGACTCCGGTAACGGAGACGTCTCAATTACGGAGGGGCTAACAATGGGGCGCCTTGGAAAGAGGCGACCTCTTGACCGCCACTGGTCACACGTGCGCCCGGGGTCGTGAGAACTTTCGGCCAGCTGAAATATATTAATTCTTGTATGCTAAACAAACCTTCGAGATGACAGCACCCAATAACAGATATGTAATCCTATGCCGTCCAATTGAAATAACAGGGGGGCGCGGTAGCCCTGTGGTTAGCGCGCTGGAGTTGCCCTCGGTAGGCCCGGGTTCGATTCCAGCCACTGCTCAAACTGCCGCCGTGTTCACGCGGAGTACGATCACGTTAAACATGTGGGTCCGTAAGTCCTTCCGAGAGGTTGGTAGTAGGGGAGGGAGGGTACGGGTCCCTGTGGATGCCTCCCCCACTGGGTTCCGGTCTAAATTGGGTGGCACTTCCCGGCCGTCCAAACAGATACCTTACACCTTTCTGGTAGGTCGGACGGTCTGGGTCGAAGGAAGAAAGAATTGAAATAACAGGGGCTACAGTGTCAGGCCAATGACAAGCAGGGGCGTTGTTTCGTAGAAGGCAACAATTTTCAGATGTTCGAGAGAGAGTCAGATTTTGAGAGAAGTCGACACACTTGATTTTGTGAATTTGGAGAGAGAAGTGTTCTAAAGCAACTGCAGCGGCAATGAGCATCCGACGCCTCCTGACCCGATGACGGGCCACACAACTAAGTATCGAGGTACGACATGCATGTCTTTTTACATACATTTTGATGGCACGATTTTCACGCTCTTTCTCGACATTTGATTAGCCTTCTTATTTGAGACTAGCAGCATACCCGTTCTTCGTACGGAGTATATAATATAAAGAAACTTGAAATTCATAATCATGCCCAAATTCTTATAGTATACTAAATGACATGTTTAATCAAAATATTCTGTTAAAATATTTAATATAATTCTCCTAAAAAGAAGTTTAAGAATCTCTGTTCTCGCTATATAAAATTATCTTCATGGACATATCTGAAGAATGAAACATCTTGGACCCCTTATGTAAGCAAATATAAAAAAAAAATATGGAATTGAATCAATATATGCAAAAAAAAAGCGTTAAAATTGTATGGGACCCGTACTAATTATATACGCGAATATTAGAAAATATAACCTGTATTAGTAGATTACATGTATAAATTGAAAATACAAATAAACCCGTAATCTTTAAATCTGAAGACAGTGATTTATTCCAATATATGTCAAAATTAAAGTGCTAAAATTATATGGGAAGATATACACGTACTACTTATAATGTCCGATTATTAGTAGAAGATTACCCGTTTTGCAATATGAGTCTCAAATGTTTTTTGGTAAAATACAACAGACGACGTAATAAATTGAATATATAATTAATCCCCGTAATCTTCATACCAGAAGACTGTACTTGATTCCAATATATATGCCAATATATGTCAAAATATATGCCAATATACCTGTACTACTTACATTCTCGTAGGTTAGAAGATATACCCGTGCATTCCTAGAAGATTACTCGTACAACGTACAATATGCGTGTGTCAGCAATTTTTGCCGCAATAAAACAATGGCGTAATAACTTAAAAATATCAATAATCACTGAATCAATAATTCCGGAAAATATCAATAATAATAATGTGTAAACCTGACGAGTATAATTGATATTATCCAGTCCAAAATGAAATGGCAATGAAATTTATTTTATATACGTATCTTCATTATTCAAATCGGAAAGGATTTAATAAAAATCGTCTGCCGCATAAACACATTGGATTTAAATCCGTTGCTAAGCGACATGATATCATTTGCTTCAAATAAATTGGTAGAAAAAATATCGTCTAAATAGTTATATTTCTATGGAACATTTGGCGACAGTTTCGTCAAATTAGCGACATTTTAAAAAATCGCCAAATTTATCGCCAAGTGGGACTGTAGAACTGACAGTTCCACTTTGCGACAAATTGACGAAATATCATCACAATACTATCCCCTAACAAAAAACAATTAATATCATTTATGTATTATCAATTTCAAGATATTTTTATAGATTTGAAAACATTTTTATCAATTTGGTGACATTTTAAAAATTCGCTAAATGTATTACTAAGTAGGATGGTTGGTCTAACAGATAAATGCTAACCAAACATCATTTCAGTACTCTCTTCTAACAAAACAAAAAATTCAATTTCAATTCAAAAGTCAATTTGGCAAAGTTTAAGAAAAGTTGTCAAATTAGCGATATCCCTCCAAATTCGTAGCTTTGAATTTGCAGATCTGAATGAAACATTCTTATCCCGTTTCAATATACTAAATGAAAACACTACAATTGTATTAGAAGATATACCCGCTCTACTCTTTTTCTCTTTCAACAATCGGCTATATGAATTTATTGGCTAAACACAATATATGAGTTTAGTAGCTAAATACGATATAAGCTTGAAAACTCTTTGCCAAAATAAATGAAATTGATGTACGCAGTCAGCAATTAATATAATTCAAAGAAAAATCAAACCGTCCATTCATAAGATATACTTTTATATTCATTTATCCATTTATTTATTATTTAAATCGAAAAAAAATAATAAAAACATTAACAAACACATTTAATTTAATTGCGATGCCGAGCAACATGATATATCCTCCTAAAATGTTAAAATTTATTAACCACTAACAGCACACCCGTTATTCGTACGGAGTGTATAATTTAAAGAAACTTATAGTTCGCAATCATGTGCAAATTCTGTTAAAATATTAAATTTATTGGTCCTAAAGAGAAGTTTAAGAATATATGTTCTCACTATGCAAAATTATCTTCACGATCAGATCTGAAGAATAAAACATCCTGCCCCCTTTTGTAAGCAAATTTACAGAAGAAAAAATAGGAATTGAATGAATATATGCAACCCCGTACTAATTATATTGTCGCAGATCAGAAAATATGCCAATGTGTTAGTAGAAGATTAGCCGTATTACAATATGCGTTTCAAAAATATTTGCCAAAATAAAAGAGATGACGTAATAAATTGAAAACATAAATAATATCCGTACTCTTTATACCAGAAGGTCGTAATTGATTCCAATATATGCCAATATATATCAAAACATATGTCAATATACCTGTACTACTTATATTCTCGTAGATTAAAAGATATACACGTGTATTTGTAGAAGATTCGTACAACATACAATATATGAGTTTAAACAATTTTTGTCATAATAAAATAATTGCATAATAACTTGAAAATATCAATAATCCTTGAATCAATAATCCCCGAAAATATAAATAATAATAATTTTTAAACCTGAAGACCGTAATTGATATTATCCAGTCAAAAATGCTATAAGAAAAATCAAATCGTTCTTTTCTAAAATATATTTTTATATCGATTTATTTATTATTCAAATCGAAAAAATAATTATTAAAATTAACAGACAGATTTAATTTAATTGCGTTTCTAAGTAACATGATATAAGATAGAATCTTATAACATGTTAAATATGTCATGTCTTATAACGTAAACTGCGAAATTAAATAACGATTTTGATTTCTCTATACTTCTCATTGTTCCGTAAAAGCTTGTTTTAAATAAACCATGAACCATGGAGATAGATTTCCCCTTTAAATCATGTTTCAAACAATTTATTTTTTCAGAAAGTGACTAATTAACGCAAAAAATCTCCCATCAAACTCAGAGATTAAATTTTAATTCACTTTCAAACGATTTTCAAGCTTTTCGTTTGGATAAACCACGGAGTTAGGGAGTAGAACTCCTAGGAAAAAGTTCCGTTTTTCATTAATATCTCGACAACCCCAGGTCTTAGAAACTCGAAACTTGGACAAAATTTATGGGGGGATATTTCAAGGCTATTCACCAAATTTCATTAAATTCGGTTCAGCCGTTTTTCCGTGATGATGAGACAAACGAAAATTTCGTTTTTTACTAATATCTCGAGAACCACTGGTCGTAGAAACTCAAAACACAGATATAATTTTAAGTGGGGCTATTTCTGGGCTACCCACAAAATTTCATCAAATTCGGTTCGGCCGTTCTCCCGTGATGGTGTGACAGACAGACAGATTTTCATTTTTATTTATATAGATAATTATTTCTTATGTAAATTATTTTAACGGCATTTTAAGGCAGTGCGAATTGGATACGAATTAACTTTAACCTTACTGGAATTTAATCGTGATGGAATTTAATGATATGTTTTTTAAATATGTGTAATTTTGAGAGACGTCCTTGTGGAACGGAACAAATAGTATTGCAATGAAAATAGATGTAAATACCACTAAGGTTGTATTAATTAGAATAACCTTGCGGAGATGGTATTGAGAATAATCATGTTTAAGTTAGAATGTCAATGGAATATTTTCTTATTATTTTAATCATGTGTAAATAAATTTGTTATTGTTTTATATTATATTCGCTGTCCTCATTGTCCACTTATATTTTAGAATTGATTTATATGTATTTTATATTCGACCCGGCTTATGTCGAAATTGACTTTAATGAGGGAAATTAATAATATTTGCGTTCTGACCGGACGTGTGGCTAAGATCCATTCATCATCATGCACCATAATAAATCTTGCTCCATATATAGATACCAAAGATAAAAATAGAATTATTTTTACTTTCAAAAGCAAAACAAGTCAACCTCTTTCAAGGGAGCAAAGATCAAACAGAAAGGGAAATGCATTTTGTAAACATCATTTCCATAAATTTGATCCAGCTTGAATTTCCCAGCATTGATTCCACAGTAGATGATGCATTCCTGCCAAGAAGTTCTGCAGTATTAAGTACAGAATAAAGAACATTCTAGAAAATACAGGAGTCTATGAATATGTTTATTTACTGTAAAGTAATAGCATTGGAAGTAAATTTATTCATTCAATTTCTTTGAGCACAAGAGGATTAAAAGATTCCAGTAGAAAGAAGAAAACTTAGTGTGAAGAAGTCTATATTCCATATTTTTCTTAATTTAAATATGAGAGCGATAACTAAAAGGCTACCCGATGAAAAACAAAATTGAAAAAAAAGCAACGTTACAAAATGGGGCGGCCATAAAAATGATTAAGGTTAAGAACTATAAGTACAATACACTTTGTGCAAATGACAAGGAGTACTTGAGCAACGTATATAAGCACGAATAACAACAATAATGCAGCTTACAGCTCTTTCGAATATACGTTGGATCTCCTTCGTCAGTGCAAGAGAATCAACAAGCCCACAATCCAAAAGAGAAATGAGTGCAAAGGAAAATACAGAGAGGGATTATATACCCAAGACATGGATTAAGAGAGAGGAAAACAGAAAGCAGCATAGACAATAGGAAACGAGAAACAACAACAAAAGATTGGCGTGCACCAAGACAAAAAAGCAATATCTCGACAAGACGAGTTAAGTCCGAACAAGATTAAACAAGACGACACAAAGAGCCTTAAAGGAGTAGAATAAAGAAAAGAACTATTGCCAAGTTTATCAAACTTCGTAGATGAATATTACAGAGAAGAAAGTTATTGGATGTATTTCGTAATAAACTCTGCAAATTTACCTGATAACGATTTATAGAATTGCGATATATACGCAATTTAAGATTTATCACATCCTGTCTGGGTAGAAAAAATTAAATATATGAACGAATGGATATATATATATATGACGTTTTATTAATTTGACAGAAATAAAGTTATTACTGTGTGTCAGGAAAAAAATTACTGTGTGTCAGGAAAATCATGCCCAACCTACACCTTATATTGCTTTCTTTAGAATACGTATAGGAAAATTGGAAAATTCGAACTTAATCTTTTGCTTACGGGTGGGACAGCGTCAAACCCAAGCAAACGACCTCTCAATAAGACAGGTATTTACGTACCGTATCCCAAACAGTTCGATCCTCCTTTGCAGGGATTGGCGTTCAGGACGCCAATCCCTGCAAAGGAGGATCAAACTGTTTAGGGTCAAATATCTGTCTTTTTAAGGCGTTCTTTGTTTGGAATTGAAGCTGTCCCATCTGTAAGCAAAAGGTTAAGTTTCCGATGGATTTACACGTTTGGGGCACTCTGGAACACCCATATTAAATTGAAGTCTGTGTCTGTGGAATGTATGTCTTCACTCCAGCCCCCAAACGATCCGACGAAAAAATTCGTAAAATTTGGTTGTTGAGTCACATGCCATACCCTGATGCTGATGATAGTTTAGTATGATTCAGAAAAAGAAACGGCCTTTGTTGTTTTATCTGTTCACTTAAGGTATCAGTATACTTTCGTAGAGGATTTTATCAAATTATTTGAAATTTCCTTTTTTATGTGCATATTTGCAATGGAATATCCTTAACAAGATTGAATAACGTAGAAGAAAAAAATATAGATTTGTAATTTTTTTTTATATTTGTTCGACAAATAGATAAGAGCAAAAATTTATTTTTCAGCAAAATATGATTAACTTAAAATCAAATTTATAACATTTTAGTTTTATAAATTTTCTTTTGATCATTATAATATATTTTAGGGAATAGATAATTCTCATTATTATAGCCCAGTTGTTTGAAAACTACTGTAAAGCTGTCGAAAATAAACCTTTCAGCATCTATAGTAATTCGTGATTTATACTAATAAAAATAGTAAAACTGTGGGATCCATAATGAGAAAAGTCTATTCATCAAAAAATAATTTCAGGAAAAACAAATAATAGCCTTTAAAGGAAAACCCAAATTGTTATCAACTTGCATTAAAATAGCTATAACTCATTTTCTATAACAGATAGAAACAAAAATTAAACTGTTGTTGAAACATAGAAAACAAACTTTAATATTGAGAACAGAAATGGAAAATCGATATTATAACTGAAAATCACGTTTTAAATATATACGGATACCTTAAAAGTATTAATTAAATAATTGTTTTATGCGTAATTATGGATGACGATACGAATAAAATCAAAATCATTGCCCCAGTATAAATATTTGACAAAATATTTCAGGTTTTGGGAAATTTTTGGGACTTGCAGCATTTTAAAATGTGCAAGTCCCAAAAGAAAAATGAAATGACTTTATAAACACAAATTGAATATGATTTTAAATAAATATCATTTTCTGCATTATTTTGGATGATAAGACTTAAATCAGTGTATTAAGGAACATATAAAACCGAATATGAGTGTTAAAAAAAGTCGTCAGCTTCCTACATCAGACTATTTTCTATGTAATGCCAAGAGCAGTTTCATCTCTTATCTTCCTCCCAATCGGCCACTTGCTGACTTCGCAACTCTTCTTCTTTCTATATAACGACCCCATTCTTCGTGATGCCACATTTTAGAAATGCACAAAGCCTCTATTTTAAGTTATCGTAGAAGCCTCTTATACTCATTAGAAATTTGATATTTATCCGATGTTTCACATTTATTTAAAAAAAATTATCACATATTAAAAAATCTGATGTAGACAGCACGTGCCATTCACTACAGACTCCGATTCGTGTTTCTCTTCATTTCAATCATGATGCATTAAATTTAGTTTAGCTGCACAAAATGACATAGATACTTATTCAAATTGACAAAGAATTTACAGATTTATTTTAATTTTGATTTTCACTTGGTGACTCGATGCATTTTACAATAGCGATGCTGCAAAATAAATAAATAAATAAATAAAACATAAAAAAAAAAATGATATAGCACTGTTCATCCTAGCAATGGGGTAGGTCTTATTCTCGTTGTCAAAAATTGCGTATAAAACAATAATTCAATTAATACACATAAGCATGCTCAGTTTTTTTATTTTTGAATTTAACAATTCGACAAAAGAAAAAAAAAAAGCATATTCTATTTTTCCTAATTTCATCAGGATCATAATCAGCACCAAGATAACCTAAAAGCGACTTACCTACCGACACATTTTTAGGAATGGAATATTTTGGGGCTACATTGCACAGTACACAGAACCAGAAACACATGAACGTCAGGAAAAAAAATGTGGATTCCCGATCTTGAATGCCCGAAATGTGTGGAGAGTACAACTCTATTTTTAGTGGTTTTCTTTTCAGAGGGATTTGAAATGTGAACTTTACTTATTATCACCCTACCCTGTATATTGATTATAAAAAAAAAATCTGATGTGGGCAGCAAATGACTTTCCTTATATAATGCAATGAATTTACTAGTTTTACAGTAAAAAAATAGATTACTTTTATAGTAGTTATTTGTATTCCTTCCAAGATATTGAATTTTCGTCAATGAGTCGTCATTTTCCATGTCGTCATCATCAATGAGTCGTCATTGATTTCGAGTCATTTTTATCCATTTGGCGAGTTTTTCGTTAATTTAGCAACATTTGAAAAGTCGCCAAGTTAGCGACATTCCACCAAGTTCGTCGCCAAAATCTCGCCTAGCGTTATGGACGAAGAAATAAGTTATTCTTACAGCAGAAAAATGACTATTGACGTTCAAATACAAAAGTATTACTCAAAGTATATTTTTTCATGAATGGAACGAGCTAGATCCCCGAGATTTAAAAAACCAAATATATCGCATGGTATTACATATGAAAAGTGAACATGTTTCTCAATAGGAAATATTTTTTTTTTATTTTATATGACTTTTTGATAATTTTTTTGAAAAATGTGCAATATTTCGAGAACGGTTCATGTTAACGTTCTAAAATTATGCCAATCATTTTCTAATGAAAAATTACATAAGAAGTGTCTATTTGCGTAACTTTATTAGCGGTTTTGATTTTTTGACGATTTTTTCAAAATTTCAGTCGAAAATTTAGGGGGGTTCTGAACATTCGATTGCGTATAAAAACAATAGGTTTCCAGTGTTTACGGATTGTGATTTTTGTACCAAATTTCGTTCGAATCGGTCCATTCAATCGTCAGTTATTGTCTCCACAGGCTCACTGACACACACATACACGCACACACACACACACACACACAGACATCACTTCAAAAATGTTTGATTCGTGATCAGAGATGCTTGAAACGTGCTCTCCCGTCGAAAACTCGAATTCGAATTTTCGACCCCGTCCCAATACTTTCCTTATACTATGTATATAAGGAAAGTAAAAATGTTACAATCTTTGATGTGTTTAGTTTGTTTTTCATTTTTAGTTTCTCATTTCATAATTATCCGTTTTTCTTTTTCATTTTGTGTGTGCATTCATGTGATTTTTTGTTACGTTTTGTATCAATATATGCTGTATTTCAAACGTGTTAGTAATGATTCAGCTTCCATTACATTTCTGAGGGAAAAGTGAATTTTTCAAATTTTATTATTTGATTTTTAATGCTGTTAAAAGTGATGCTTCGCCATTCGTAATTGTTTTTGTCTGTAAAAAATATTTTCAAATATTTTTATACTAATTTAATTTTTAAAAATATTTTGATAGTCAGCGATTTTATTATTGTTCCGATCACTTGTGGTGCATATTGATTTTACATTTTATCTATATTTAATGTATACTGTAATTTGGGAGGGGAGGGGGATTTCATAATTCAAGAATAATTTCAGAGAAAAGCATTTGATTTATATAAAAGTACTGGTATATATATGAGCGCACTTTGAATATTTAATTATTTTCAGCTCTCATAATCATTTAATTCACTGTTGTCCTCAAGTTACACAATACAGAATAAACTCCATAATTTTGAATAAATGTGTTTAGAATTAAAATTGAACTTCCTAATTCTTATCTCATATTAACTTCTAAATTATGAGACGATAATCATCTCAAGTAGGAACGAACAATTTACTAAAACATAATGTATCCGCCTACAAATGATATTTAAAAGCTAACTACCACACAAGAAGGTAGGCCTCATAGGATATTTGTTGATTTAGGGATTTATATTTAGAGTGGGCTTGGCTAGGAAATTTACAACTACATTTATAAATACACTTCAGAAACAATGTTGCTGTAGTTTATAAATGTACTGTAGTAATACTCTTTAAAGTCAATGATCATGCCAATAACAGCTTTTGGTGTCCATAGAGATTGGTGATTACATTCTGAAATAGTGGGTGTGGCCCTTACTCTAATACATAAGAGCAAGATTCCATGGAATTTCATATTTGCACATTTATGTAATTAAAAGACCACACATTTTTATATTTTCATGAATTTGGGGAAACTTTATTGTCACTTAGTAACATCTAAAAATCGAAAAGGTTTTCATTGGTACAATTTAAAATCTAAGAAATCAAGTGCTCTAACAGGATTAAATACATAGCACAGTGGGATTTTTCACATATAAAACTAGTTATTATTACCGTGTTTCTCAAGTATTTCATTTCAGAATGAACTATCAATACTATCTATTGCAAAATATCTTTTTCCTCTAATTATTGCGTTTAATAGTCTTTGACAAGTGCTTTGAAAAATGAGAAATTGCTGAATTTGGTCTATTACTGTGAATATTTTAACATGTGTGTGTATGTGTGTGTTTATGCGTGTGTTAAGAAGAGTCTTTAGAAATAAACTATATAAATGTTTGAGGACAGATCTGAACTGTTATAATCCAGAAGTATATATATAAATAAATTAAGCTAAAAATGCTATGTTCAAAATCTTATATACACTCTAAGACAAAAAAATCGAAGCACCAAGAAAAAATTATCCAAATGAGACAACATTTGGTACGTATAATGTGGATATACACAAAAAGAAATGATTAAAATTTTAGAACAATTGGATAATTTATTGCACTGAAAGATCTACACAAAATGAGCACGTCAATATAGCGTTGGTCCCCTCTAGCCTTGATACAAGCTGTTATCTGACGTGGTGTTGATGCATAAAGTTGCCGGATGGTGTTCTGAGGGATGTCGTTCCAAATGGCCTAAAATTTATGAGCTTATTCGTCTACATTCTGGGATGGTCGTAGACGACGCTCCATCTCAGCCCAAATGTGCTCAATAGGTGAGAGATCTGGGGAACTAACTGGCCAAGAAAGTGTGTCCTAAGCACGCAGACAATCAATAGAGAGGCGTGCATTGCGTGGCCTGGCATTATCTTGCTGAAAAGTTAGCCCAGAGTGTCGCGAAAGGAATGGCAATACAACGGGTCGTAGAATGTCGGCAACGTACAGCTGTGCTGCGATGGCGCCACGGAGAACTATCACAGGGGTCTGGCTGTCAAACAAAATGGCACACCAGACCATAACTCCCTGTTGTCGGGCCGTATGTGGCGTGTGGCAGTAAGAGCAGGATCCTGACGATGTACGAGCTGTTTCCAGACATGTCTGCGCTTGTCATCGGGACTCAGTTCGAAACGGGACTCATCACTACAGGCAATTCCTTCCCAATCTGAACAATTTCACTTTGATCGGGCCCGGCACCATTGCAATCGCTGTTAACGGTGCATACTGGTCAGTGGTAGGCGGCGTAAAAGGCGTCGCGAGTATAGATTTAGTAGTCTTTCTTCTATGAATGGTACGGATGGTCACTTCCGTGTTTGTCACACGTTGGATTTTTAATAACGACGAATCTCGTGCTGTCACAGCTGCTCTGACAATCGCTCTATCTTCCTGTTCTGCCATTGCTGTAGGCCGTCCGTTGCCCGCTTGTCGCTGAAATCTGCCATTCCGGACCCATTCCTGCCAACATCGTCTAATTGTTGCATCGCTCCTACCCAAATTCCAAGCGATTTCTCGGTGTGCCCATCCAGTCTCAAGCAGTCCGACCGCACGCCTTCTTTCAAACTCCTCCATATGCTGGTAGTGGTAGCGAATTCGTTGGCATTGATACAATCAAGGTATGTAAACGCAATCGAAATCCACTGGACGTTTTGTTCCTGAAGACGAGGTTAGCTCCTTATATACACCACCATGGTGGTCAGTTTCAATGCGCTGTAGTTCCGACTATTCATTCATTGGCTGAGAATTTTTGATCATTTGCATATTCGGTCGACAGGTGTTTGCATGTACAGTTTCATTACTATCGGATTGTTTTGCGGGATGCGTCGATTTTTTTTTATCTTAGAGTGTATAAACAACTTAAGAATCACACAAAACTGAAAATCGGAAACATTTCCCCATTTTTTTTGAAAAATTCAAAAATTATTTACTATTAAAAGTAGACCAATAGCTGATGTCACTACGATATTTTCGTTCATAAAAGAAGCTTTTCTGACAGTTCATTTGTGAGAAATTAGCCTATAGTAAATTGGAAACACCGATTCGTCCTCTTAATACTATTCGAAATAGAAATTTACTGTGATTCTAGATGTGATTTCTTATAAATTTAACAGAGCTATAGAGCGAGCAGCATTTCTTGTTCTGCGTCTACGAATATTCAATGGCAAATGCCGCACGACATGTTGACATTTCGGAGGTAAATGTCAATTCAGTTAATAAGCGCTTTAAATGCAGCGCATAAGTAAAAAATCTGATGTGGGCACCACATGATTTTCCTCATATAATGTAGTGAATTTACTACTTTTACAGTAAAAAATAGGTTTTTCTTATAGTAGACACTAATATTCTTTCCAAGATATTGAATTTTCGACAATTAGTCATCATTTTCATTGATTTAGCGTCGTTTTAATCCATTTGGCGAGATTTTCGTTAATTTGGCAACATTTCAAAAAGTCGCCAAGTTGGCGACATTCTGCCAAATTCTCGCCAAACGTTATGCACTAAGAAATAAGTTATTATTACAGCAGATAAATGCCTATTGGCGTTCAAATACAAAAGTATTATTCAAAGTATCTTTCTTCATGAATGGAACGAGCTAGATCCATGAGAATGATGTCACTCAATTTATCGCATGGTATTACATACGAAAAGTAACCATGTTTCTCAATAGGAAATATTTTTTTTTATTTTATATGACTTTTTGATAATTTTTTGAAAAATGTACAATATCTCAAGAACGGTTCATGTTAGCATTCTAAAATTTATGTCAATCGTTTTCTAATGAAAAATTACATAAGAAATGTCTATTTGCGTAACTTTATTAGTGGTTTTGATTTTTGGACGATTTTTTTCAAAATTTCATTCGAAAATTTAGGGGTGTTCTGAACATTCGATTGCGCATAAAAACAATTGGCTTCCAGTGTTTACGGATTGTGATTTTTGTACCAAATTTGGTTCGAATCGGTCCATTCGTTCGTCAGTTATCGTCTCCACAGACTCACTGACACACACACACTCTCATACTTTCACACACACACACAGACATCACTTCAAAAATGTTTGATTCGTGATCAGGGATGCTTGAAACGTGCTCTCCCGTCGAAAACTCGAATTCGAATTTTCGACCCCGTCCCAATACTTTCCTTATACATTATGTATATAAGGAAAGTAATAATACATTCACGAGAACCAATGGGATCTCATACATATATAAACGGCGTACTTGCCATCCATCACCAAGAACAAATCAAGAGGTTGTATGACATCACAGGGGGAATGAAGAAGTGTGTTCCCACATACAGTCTGAGAAGCATCAGTGAGTGATTCAATGTTTAACTAGAATGCAGTAAACACGCAAAAAGGTGTATCACTCCGTATCCGTTCTTATTTCACGAGATTGCGTCGAAATACTGCGATGACTTCACGATGTCGTTTTGAAAAGAAAATGTGCCATCAATAATCTGAAGTGCATAATCACTGATAGCAACAGTATTAGACTCTAAGGCCCTGTCATCATAATAAATGCTGAAGGATAGCAGCGTGTTTGCTAAGAAATTTATAAGTGGAAAAGTTAATAACTGCATACGGAATAATCCGACATTGCCACTGCGTCTAAGGCAAGTGTGTTAATTGGGCTGTGCAAATTACCATATGCGTATCAGTAATACGCATTCTTCTGTACCAATTTAACTGTGATAGCAGATGTATGACAGCATTGTGATTTGATGACTTCAACCGCTACTATGCAAACTGGGGTAAGCCTTTATTACTTTCCTTATATACATAATGTATAAGGAAAGTATTGTGACGGGGTCGAAAATTCGAGTTCGAGTTTTCGACGGGAGATCACGTTTCAAGCACCGCTGATCACGAATCAAACATTTTTGAAGTGATGTCTGTGTGTGTGTGTGTGTGTGTGTGTGTGTGTATGTGTGTCAGTGGGTCTGTGGAGACGATAACTGACGAACGAATGGACCGATTCGAACGAATTTTCGTACAAAAATCACAATCCGTAAACACTGGAAGCCCATTGTTTTTAAACGTAATCGAATGTTAAACCCCCCCCCTAAATTTTCGAGGGAAATTTTGAAAAAAATCAAAACCGCTAATAAAGTTACGCGAATAGACATTATGTAATTTTTCATTAGAAAACGATTAACATAAAATTTAGAACGCTAATATAAACCGTTCTCGAGATATTTGACATTTTTCAAAAAAATTATCAAAAAGTCATATAAAATAAAAAATATATATTTCCTATTGAGAAACATGTTCACTTTTCATATGTAATACCATGCGATAAATTGGGTGACATCATTCTCGTGGATCTAACTCGTTCCATTCATAAGAAAATATACTTTCAGTAATACTTTTGCATTTGAATGTCAATAGTCATTTATTTGCTGTAAGAATAACTTATTTCTTCGTCCATAACCCTTGTCGAGATTTTGGCGACGAATTTGGTGGAATGTTGCCAACTTGCCGACTTTTTTAAATGTTACCACATCAAAGAAAATCTCGCCAAATGGATAAAAATAATTCTAAATCATTGAAAATAATGGCTATTTGTCGAAAATTCAATATCTTGGAAAGAATATAAGTATCTACTATAAGAAACACCTATTTTTACTTCCTTATATACATAATGTATAAGGGAAGTATTGTGACGGGGTCGAAAATTCGAATTCGAGTTTTCGACGGGAGAGCACGTTTCAAGCATCCCTGATCACGAATCAAACATTTTTGAAGTGATGTGTGTGTATGTGTGTGTGTGTGTGTGTGTGTGTGTGTGTGTGAAAGTATGTGTGTGTGTCAGTGAGTCTGTGGAGACGATAACTGACGAACGAATGGACCGATTCGAACCAAATTTGGTACAAAAATCACAATCCGTAAACACTGGAAGCCTATTGTTTTTATATGTAATCGAATGTTCAGAACCCCCCTAAATTTTCGAATAAAATTTTGAAAAAATCGTCAAAAAATCAAAGCCGCTAATAAAGTTACGCAAATAGACATTTCTTATGTAATTTTTCATTAGAAAACGATTGGCATAAATTTTAGAACGCTAACATGAACCGTTCTCGAGATATTGTACATTTTTCAAAAAAATTATGAAAAAGTCACATAAAAAAAGAATTCCTATTGAAAAACATGTTCACTTTTCATATATAATACCATGCGATAAATTGAGTGACATCATTCTCGTGGATCTAGCTCGTTCCATTCATGAAAAAATATATTTTGAACAATACTTTTGTAATTAAACGCCAATAGTCATTTATCTGCTGTAAGAATAACTTTTTTCTTAGTGCATAACGCTTGGCGAGATTTTGGCGACGAATTTGGCGGGATGTCGCCAACTTGGCGAATTTTTTGAAATGTTGCCAAATTAATGAAAATCTTGCCAAATGGATAAAAATGATGCTAAATCAATGAAAATGACGACTAATTGTCGAAAATTCAATATCTTGGAAAGAATATTAGTATCTACTATAAGAAAAACCTACTTTTTTTACTGTAAAAGTAGTAAATTCATTACATTATATAAGGAAAGTCATGTGTTGCCCACATCAGATTTTTTTTATTGTAAAAGTAGTAAATTCATTGCATTATATAAGGAAAGTCATGTGTTCCCCACATCAGATTTTTTATCTCATGTTGATATCGGTCAAGGAGCGAACTTAAAAATAGAGATAGCAATAACCATTAATCGAGTGAGAACTCTAACCTGAATAAATAATACTTGCTTTACTAAAAGATAACCTATAAATGTGTTTATGTAATATTAATTTCACACACACACACACACACACACACACACACACATATATATATATATATGTATATATATATATATATATTTATTTATTTTTACATCCACTTACACATTAGCCTTTCTATTATTGCCCCGCTTGATTGTATAGTATCCCTTGTCTTTTCGCATTACTGTTATTTATTTCTTGCGAATGGCAAAAATATATCTTATTCCTTTGTGAATGGCAACACTTGTCACTTCTTTCTGTGTTCCCGTGTTCACTAGGTTAGTGTATTTTTTCAGTCAAATTCTAGGTATCCATTTTTCCATTTATTTTTCTTCTTTATGTATGTAGTCCAAGTAGAAATAGTTTATAGATATAATCTATCTATTTCTTCAGAAACATACATATTTGTGTTTGCTTCTACATGGCACTTGGGCTTGAAAACGAGTTTTGAAGAAGAGAACAAATCCTGATTTAGGCCTAGAGCCTTGTCCACGTGTATAGCGTTTGTGCTTGGATGTCGTGTGTTTTTCTTTTATCGATTCCATACTTTTGTTTTTTGATACTTTTCTTAGACTTGATGATTCGAAATTTTTATTTTTTTCCATTTGCTTGAAGATTTGCTGTTTTATACTTTTATTTTGTAAGCCTGTTAGAAAGTTAGGTTTTTCGTGTTACAGCTTTTCACTTTTCTTTCATTTTACATTCAAACCTTTTTATATTATATATATATATATATATATATATATATGTTTATCTAAGTTAATTTTAATGATTGAATCTTATGCCTTAATCGAGGAATATTAAAAATTAAAGAATTAATCAATTTAAATGTGAGTTAGTGTTGTATGTACTGAGTGTTATTCCTCACTCATCGAGAGCAATGGGAATTTTTCATACTCCACCGTAAGGGACGGCATCAAAGGTAAGTCCTTGCATTTAAATAATGATAAGATCTATTTACCTTTTGACAGCAAACAGCACCCCTATGTACTGTAATAGTAATACGAACATCTGAAAATATAAATATTTCATTAAGAACGGTATACACAATTGAATACATGTATTTATCTGGCTTCAAAGGCAGAATAAAAGTCTTCTTCGTCAGGATAAATAAGACATAGGAGTCAATACAACAAAGTTGCGTAAATTTCTGCAATACAGAGCAGAAATTTCCCGACCTTTGCTTTAGTTCTCTATTGCCTTTGAAACCGGTTACTATACATTCAATCATCTGGTTATGCAGTTTTTGAATTATGGCTGTTCAAATAATTACTATTTTTAGACTATTTATTAAGCCATTAGTTTGCGAGAATTTATTTTGATACCAAGATCTCTACCTCAGGCACATTTCATTATTACTTTCCTTATATACATAATGTATAAGGAAAGTATTGTGACTGGGTCGAAAATTCGAATTCGAGTTTTCGACGGGAGAGCACGTTTCAAGCCTCCCTGATCACGAATCAAACATTATTGAGGTGATGTCTGTGTGTGTGTGTGTGTGTGTGTGTCAGTGAGTCTGTGGAGACGATAACTGACGAACGAATAGACCGATTCGAACCAAATTTGGTACAAAAATCACAATCCGTAAACACTGGAAGCCTATTGTTTTTATACGCAATCGAATGTTCAGAACCCCCCTAAATTTTTGGCGTTTGAATACAAAAGTATTATTCAAAGTATATTTTCTCGTGAATGAAACGAGTTAGATCCACGATAATGATGTCACCCAATTTATCGCATGATATTACATATGAAAAGTGAACATGTTTCTCAACAGTTAATATTTTTTTTTAATTTAGGGGATTTTTTGATAAATTTATTTGGAAAATGTGCAATATCCCAAGAACGGTTCATGCTAGCGTTCTAAAGTTCATGTCAATCGTTTTCTAAGGAAAATTTACATAAGAAATGTCTATTTGAGTAACTTTTTTAAATGTTTTGATTTTTTTATGGTTTTTCAAAATTTCACTCGAAAATTAAGTGGGGCTCTGAACATTCGATTGTGTTTTAAAACAATAAGCTTCCAGTATTCACGGATTGTGATTTTTGTACCAAATTTCATTCAAATCGCTCCATTCGTTCGTGAGATATCGTCTCCACAGGCTCATTGACACATCCACACGCATATACTTTCACACACACACACATAATTTCACACACAGACATCACTTCAAAAATGTTTGATTCATGATCAGGGATGTTTGAAACGTGCTCTCCCGTCGAAAACGAATTCGAATTTTCGACCCCGTCACAATACTTTCCTTATACAAATATATAAGGAAAGTAACAAGAATAAATATTTTTAAAAAATACTCTTGAAACATAGGCAACTTGTCCCAAAATTATTATTATAAATATAAAAGTGATACGAACAGCATGTTGTAAGAAAAATATGTTTGTATACAAGCACATGTTTGAGATTGCCTAACAAAATATTATAATTCGGCGCTGCTAGTCAATTATGAATAAAGCCTCTCAGTTAATACAACTGAAAGAAGAAACTGTTTTACTCGAAACTTCACATCCTACAAACAGAGCGGCGATGGATTATTCCGCATTGAAAGTAAATTGAAAATAAAATCAAGGTTTAACATAAATATGCAGTGCAGGGTCGAGTCCCTAAAATCGCTATAACTGTTGCAAAAGTTAAAACTTCGTCAACTAACAGCAAAAATGTACTAATTTATTTTATTCTGTGTGAAAACCGCACCAATGTGTAATTGGAATAAAGTTATTCGTATCTCTCATAGATGGCAGCACCAAAATATTAAAAATGTTTGAACTAAAAGGTCAGAACAGAAAAATTCCTTGGACACCACCATAGACGTATCAATTCTTTGGTGCAGTGTTTTTTTTTTCAGGCATACCTGCAGAGAGGGGGGGGGGGGCTTCGCTCCCCCGGAGACATTTTATGTTAACCTAGTTTCTATTTATGTGACAGAGCATTTAGATATATTTATATAGGGCAAATAGAAAGCTGCCCCCCCTTAAAATTTCATCCCCCCGGTCAAAAAGACCTGAAAGAAACACTGTGTCTATGGGCACCACTCAAGGGTGGGGTGGTGCCCTGAATCCCACATGAGAAATTGACAAAACGAGGAAAATCAAATGCGAAGGGGGGGGGGGGCGTGATATATGTTTGTCAGGGTGCCCACAATTTGTGTGTGCGGCTCTGGATGTTTGATCTACATTACATTAACAGAACCCACCTAAAGACATTGTTCCCAAAGCTAGAACCGTGCTCTCATTTCAATTTGTAGCATCTGTGGAGGGGTTTCGAGTTTAAAAGGGAGCGTGATAAAATCATAAAAAGCACTAGTAAGGTTCATGGATGCTATTGCAATGGGAGAGCGATCTTATGCATAATATCTTCCTGGGATTTTAAAAATTGTTACGGATAAAAACAGTTATATTATATCTCTTATTTTCATAATTGCAGAAAAGTATATTAAATATATATTTTTAGAAATTTTGAAATGCAGATTATACAGATTGTGTATTTAAAAAGTTTCGCAGTAAAATAAATGTATCTTGGAATTGTAATGAAATAATGATTTTTCCGCGCTAACTATGCGATCACTATAATCAATAACCAAATCAAACTATAATCAATAATCAATAAACTTTAATCAATAACTATACAATAATCAATTCACCAAATGACCGAAATGTCTTAATTTTCTAATAATGTTAATACATTGACATTTTATAGTATTACAAAATTAAAAAATAATTTACTACATTTTCGTACTGTGTAATTTTCGAAATTTTTCGAATTCGAGATTTCCCCCAAAATACACCTTTCAAGCAGCGCCCAGCTTGTGGAACACATGGTTCAGGACCTACTTGGTTTTCTGGGCTCCCAAGCATTTTAAAATTAATCTGTACCGTCAACTGGAAATACATGTTTGAAGTAAATTGAACATGATGTCACTCAACATTCTAAATGAAAAATATCTCTACAATATACATTGAGCCTAAAATCACAGTTAAGTTTTAAATAACATGATTTTTTTACTTTCCTTAAATACATAGTATAATGAATAAGGAAAGTATTGTGACGGGGTCGAAAATTCGAATTCGAGTTTTCGATGGCAGAGCACGTTTCAAGCATACCTGATCACGAATCGAACATTTTTGAGGCGATGTCTTTCTGTGTGTGTGTGTGTGTGTCAGTGAGTCTGTGGAGACGATATCTCACGAACGAATGGAGCGATTCGAAGGAAATTTGGTACAAAAATTACAATCCATGAATTCTGGAAGCCTATTGTTTTTAAACACAATCGAATGCTCAGACCCCCCCCCCCTAAATTTTCGAGTGAAATTTTGAAAGATCATAACAAAATCAAAACCTTTTAAAATGTTACGCAAATAGACATTTCTTGTGTAATTTTTCCATACAAAACGATTGACATAAACTTTAGAACGCTAGCATGAACCGTTCTCGAGATATAGAACATTTTTCAAAAAAATTTATAAAAAAGGCCCATAAATTGAAAAAAAAATATTAACTGTTGAGAAACATGTTCACTTTTCATATGTAATATCATCCGATAAATTTGGTGACATCATTCTCGCGGATCTAGCTCGTTCCACTCATGAGAAAATATACTTTGAGTAATACTATTGTATTTGAACGGCAATCTGCTAAAAGAATAACTTATTTCTCCATCTATAACCTTTGGTGAGATTTTGGCGACGAATTTGGAGGAATGTCGTCAACTTGCCGACTTTCTAAACTGTTGCCAAATTAACGAACATCTCGCCAAATGGATAAAAATGACACTAATTCAATGAAAATGACGACTAATCAATATCTTGGAAAGAATGTAAGTATCTACTCTAAGAATAACCTACTTTTTTTGCTGTAAATGTAGTAAATTCATTGCATCATATAAGAAAAGTCATGTGCTACCCACATCAGATTTTTCATCTGTCCATACACCTATATTTTGATCATCTATACCTATATTATCTATATCTATATTTTCATCTGTCCATACACCTATATACACATTGACGAAATGTCAATATCTGGGAAAGAATATAAGTATCTACTATAAGAAAAACCTATTTTTTATTGTAAAAGCAGTAAATTCATTGCATTATATAAGGGAAGTCATGTGCTGCCCAAATCAGATTTTTTTCAGAGATATCCATGCATATTTCTGATGGTCTGAAAAATTTTTTAAATGTCTGACCTTCATACTAAAATTAGGGCGCCCTTAAATTTGAGGGCTCAGGGTCCAGCCTCGATGGCTCGTACTTAAATTAGGCTTTTCTTTTAATCCGTCCAGCGTTCGACTTATAAATGGGTCCCGCAGGGCCTAGTTGGTTTTCGGCAAACCCTTACCAAACATTTTGAAAGTTAATATACCGTTAACTGTACATAATTGTTTAAGTTAAATAAAACATGCTATGACTCAGCATTCCATACACAGATAATCACGGCGAAATATATTTAGCTTGAAATCACAATTAAGTATAAAATAACAGAAAAGTTTTACATCGATTTCCTTATATATTGCTGATATTCTGTATTATTCTATATTAGTCAAACCTTGCCTCCGTATAACATTCTTTCTAGCACTTGCGAAATGCGGGCATGGGAAGGGGTGCTTGGAGAAATTTATAACAAAAGTACGTTTTAAAATGTAATTTTATACTTCAGAAGAATATGTAAAAGAATTTAAACTTGATACATTTATGACTAATTTGCAAGCATAGAATAAATGTTACTGATTTTGATAACATTATTTTCTGCATAAATATAGCGATAACTTGCAGAAAACGTATGGTAGTTTATGCGAGAGAGTGAGAGTTAAAACGCATTTATGCATAAAATAGTGTTGAAATATTATTTGTAAAACTAATGATTTGAAATGTATTTAGATTCATATAAATGATCTTCTACTACCTTGGGATACAAATCTTTTAAAATACACCTTACATTTCTGCAATTATTTACGAAGAAATGACTCATATTTAAGCTAGAAGTGAAAATTGTTTAAGCACCGGGTATGCGGTATTTTGTTGATAACTTGACTCCTCTGTCATTTGAACATTTATATCAGGAAACCACAAGCTGATGCTCGCGATCACCATAGTTCTTGTGAGGGGGATTTTTAGAAAATAATAAAATGATGATCAAGAGCAATCAAAATAACATTACATATACATATGCATATATACATATGTAAATATATATATATATATATATATATATATATATATATATATATATATATATATATATATATATATATATATATATACATATACATATATAAATGTATATATATATATATATATAAATGCAATATAAGATTCATATGAAAAAAAGGGGGGAAATGACCAAATGCAAGACATAAAATGGTAGAGGGAGATGGCGACTCCTCTTTCCCGATTAAAAGACTGCTTTTATGCCCGGGCGGCAACACTCACGCTACCAATGTCATGCAGTAGCCATACTTCCGTAAATGTGTCTCAAAAACACTCGAAAAAGTGCAAAGTAAACAAATAGGAATCAACCAGGATCGCAAGGGAAAGAAAAAGAATGGAAATGCAGCAAATGCCCCTGTCGGTTAATACAGAGCGCATTATATATAAAAGCAGTTTACGCATGCGTAATTCGTTATTTTCACTTTCATCGTTCTATACCTCTGCCATATCCTTTAAGTAAGCATTTTCTCCCTGTTTTGTATTAAATAGGGAATTATAATAATATGTCAGGAAGCCAATTGGATAATTCTGTTTTATTGCCTCCTTCATAATATTCCTATAATGCACAATGCAATCAGACTTGAAAGTATTAATGCGTTGATTTCTTTTGAGGGGACCAATGACGACATTTCTGAAAATGTTTATGGTCAAATTGGACCTCCAATCAATAAAGTGATTGATTTCTATATTGAAATTGTTTCTCTTGTCATATAAGACGGTATAAGTACCAATTTCTACTGTCATGTTTTAGTGTAATATCTAGAAAATCAACACTATCTTCCTCCTTACTTATATTCCCAATCAATTCCAGTTCTTTTGGATAAAAAGTAAAATCAAATGGGGTGTATTCTTATATTGCTCAATAAGGACATCGTACTTACTTAAGGGATATGGCAGAGGTATAGAACGATGAAAGTGAAAATAACGAATTACGCATGCGTAAACTGCTTTTATATATAATGCGCTCTGTATTAACCGAAAGGGGCATTTGCTGCATTTCCATTCTTTTCCTTTTCCTTGCGATCCTGGTTGATTCCTATTTGTTTACTTTGAACTTTTTCGAGTGTTTTTGACTTGACACATTTACCGAAGTATGGCTACTGCATGGCATTGGTACTGTGAGTGTTTTCCGGGCATAAAAGCAGTCTTTTAAACTGGAAAGAGGGGTCGCCATCCCCCTCTACCATTTTAGACCTTGCATTTGGTCATTCCCCCCCTTTTTTTCATATGAATCTTGTATGTTACTTTAGGAGAGTGTGCTGCTTTGCGCCAACTTTTGGAGAAAAATTGGATAACTGTGGAAGTACTTTTAATTTTATATGTTTACTATGCTATAAATATAATATATATATATGTGTGTGTGTGTATAAATATATATACATATATATACATATGTAGATATACAGAGTGTCCCAAAAACATTGACCTCGGCTTTTATTCCTTACATATTGATCTTAGACATATATAATAAATTACAAGGTTGCTTAAAAAAGGTACAGAGTTTTATGAAATTGATTAAAATTTTCAAGGGATTAAATTTGAAGAAATACCAAATTTGAATTTTTATACGGCCCCCGTACAAAAACACTTCCAATGAGTAAAATGCGACCCATACACTAATAAGGTGATGTACAAAATTGCAGCATGTTATCATAAAAAGTTCCAGAGGTATGTTGAAACAAAGTTGGTGAGGGATAAATCACAAATTAAAATGTAAATATTTACAGCAAGAGTGCAAATGACGCAACGCAGAAATGCATCATAGGCAAATAATACCTGCCTTTTATCTTTAATGGATCTTTGGCATGGATGGAAAACATTTTGCACAAGCTCTGTAATCTTTGTGTAAAGTTATTATTTCTACACAGTGTAAATACTTTCGTACCTATAAATAGCAAAATTATTATTTATTTATGTAATCGTTTCCTTTTGTAATTTGTTTGTGACCCCTGAAAAGCGAACTGCCGACATGATTTTTTCCTTTTTAAGAACCCATGTCGCTGCATCGAAAAGTGGTTTAAGTCAGCATTTTTGTCTTTTCATATTTCTGAGACTTTTTATGATAAAATGCTGAAATTTTGTATATAACCTTATTAGTGTATGTGGCGCATTTTACTGATTGGAAATGTTTTTGTACGGGGTGTGGGGGGCGTATAAAAATTTAAATTTTGTATTTCTTAAAATTTAATTCCCTTGAAAATTTTAATCAATTTCATAAAATTCTGTAGCTTTCTTTACGCAACTTTGTAATTTATTATGTATGTCTAAGATCAATATTTAAGGAATAAAAGCCGACGTCAATGTTTTTGGGATGCCATGTATACACACACATACACACATATATATATATATATACATATATAAATGTGTAAATGTATATATATATATATATACTCGTATATACATATATAAATGTATAAATATATATATAGATAGATAGATAGATACTATAGCTTACTAAAATATCAGTGTTCCCTGTATTGAATCGATTGTACATACGCTGTGCTTTTTCCAGGTATTCATTTTTTCTTTTTTATTCCTTCTTTATGTATGTCGTCCAAGTAGAAATAGTTTATAGATTTAATCTATCTATTTCTTCAGAAACATACATTTTTGTGTTTGCTTCTACAAAAAACTTGGACATGATTAGATTTTTGTAGAGGTTAACAATTCATGATTTAGGCTTAGAGCCTCGTCCACGTGTATGGCGTTTGTGCTTGATTTCGTTTGTTATACTTATTTCGATTCCATACCTTTGTATTATATATTTTTCATTGACTTGTTGATTCGATATTTATTTTATTTATTTTTTTCCATTTGCTTGAGGATTAGTTGATTTTTACTTTTGTTTTGTAAGCCAGTTAGATAGTTGAATTTAGTTTAAGTTTTTCTTTTTTTGTTTCCATACCTTTTAATTTGGTTGATTTTCTGTAACTTGATAGCTTGTGTTTTGTATTTTTTATCCATTTGATTGATGATTTGCTGTATTATATTTTATTCTGTGGGTGTTTTAAAAAGTTAGGTTTATCGTGTTACATCTTCTTACTTTTCGTTCATTGGATTTTCAAACTTTTATTATATATATATATATATATAAATGTATAAATATATATATATATATATATATATATATATATATATATATATATATATATATATATATATAATATATAAATCCTATCCAACTCTTTAAATCTTAATAATTTTTGCTCTTCACTATACAACACTATTTAGAAGACATACATGTATTTAGAAGACATACATATTTACTTTTATAAGGCCATATATAGATATATTTTTCCCCTTCTGTATTACTGTTCGGTTAGCTCATTAGGCATGCAACAGAACGCATTCCTTAGTAATTTATTTATCAAAACTTCTCTGTAATGAGTAACCGTTGACTGCACTGAAATGATTTACCAGGTACACGCTAATGATGATATTTTGCATTGCATATATTTCCATGTTAACATAGTTAGTGACGATTCGTTCGTTGCTGAACTTTAATACGTAAAAGTAGACCCACGCCATGTGTTGCTTGATGTCCTGATGTTGTTTACTCCATTATGAGTAGGATTCTAAAATTATATTTCAGTTAGTTAAGTTTATATTCTACATTTATCTGATGCTAGTGAATAATGACATAAATTTTTACCGGTTCACGTTCGTTTATATGAAAATTTAAACCATCCTAAATCTATGTGTGCATATACAAGAACGTATGAATTTATATATCTGTATTCATATGCAAGAATGTATATTTAATATATTCTTTAACGAGTGCTCGTTTAGAGAATTTTGAAGTCCAAAAGCACTTACGGATAATAAGTGGTCCCTAATCTATAAGTTGATAAAATTTTGAGTTTTAAATGGTTGTTTAAGAATGATGCATTCACGTATACACTACCTAACCATAAGCAATGACATTAAAAATTATTAGAGGTTCTGAATTTTTGTAATGGCTCACACAATTTTTAAAATATTGAAGTCTAATTTAAGCAGTCAGATTTTTATCAGTCAAATTTTAATCAGTCAGATCTATTCAGTCAGATTATCTGCCAAAATAAGACGTCTGAAATGCTAACATGAAGCGAATTATAGTTAAATACAGTTTTTTTTTTCCACATAATTATTTATTACTTTCCTTATATACAATAATGTATAAGGAAAGTATTGTGATGGGGTCGAAAATTCGAATTCGTGTTTTCGACGGGAGAGCACGTTTCAAACATCCCTGATCACGAAGCGAACAGTTTTGAGGTGATGTCTGTGTGTGTGTGTGTGTGTGTCCGTCAGTGAGTCTGTGGAAGCGATAACTGACGAACGAATAGACCGATTCGAACGAAAATTGGTACAAAAATTACAATCCGTAAATACTTGAAGCCTATTGTTTTTATACGCAATCGAATGCTCAGAACCCCCTAAATTTTCGAGTGAAATTTTGAAAAAATCATCAAAAAATAAAAACCTCTAATAAAGTTACGCAAATAGACATTTCTTAAGTATTTTTTCATTAAAAAACGATTAACATACATTTTAAAACGCTAGCATGAAGCGTTCTCGAGGTATTGAACATTTTTCAAAAAAATTATCAGAAAATTATATAAAATAGAAAAAAATATATTTCCTAATGAGAAACATGTTCACTTTGCATATGTAATACCATGCGATAAATTTGGTGACATCATTCTAGTAGATCTGTCTCGTTCCATTCATGAAAAAAGATACTTTGAGTAATACTTTTGCATTTGAATGCCAATAGTCATTTATTTGCTGTAAGAATAACTTATTTCTTCGTCCATAACGCTTGCCGAGATTTTGGCGACAAATTTGATGGAATGTTGCCAACTTGGCGACTTTTTTAAATGTTACCACATCAAAGAAAATCTCGCCAAATGAATAAAAATAATTCTAAATCATTGAAAATAATGGCTATTTGACGAAAATTCAATATCTTGGAAAAAATATGAGTATCTACTATAATAATAACCTATTTTGTTTTTACTGTAAAAATAGTAAATACATTGCATTATATAACAAAAGTCAGGTGCCGCCCACATCAGAATTTTTTGCTTTTGTAGGCGCAATAATATTATATACAATATACAGGCGCTGTGTCAATTTTCAACTTAATAATCTTTATGAAAGTAAGAAAAAAATTGTAATTTTTTTTTTACGTGTATTTACCAATGTTAAAAAAAAAGCCAACAAATTTTTCTTTAAATTAATTGAGTTGAAATCTTTTATTTAGAATACGATAAACACTCTGAGGGGTAAATTTCTACACACACTTTATATATAGTAAACATGATATGAATAATGGAAAACGTAAATAATTGATAACAAAACATAATGTATGCATACATTTTATCCACTACATGCGCACAAAATATTAGGTGTTTGTAGAACGCACAGCAAAATTATTGGGGGTTAAAAAAATGTTTCAAACTCATGAAGTCTAAACCACTATATATAACTCTAGTACTGACACTGTTCATATCTCTTATTGAACTTCTTGAACTCTAACTGAGCGCTTATTAATCAGCTCATAAGTTATCGTAGCATGTTTAATTTGAGATGAACCGGAATAAAGGAGGGACAATTCGAAAAGGGAAATAATTATCTTCTCAGAGATTTCCTTCTCAGAGACATACGAGCATGTTGTTAAGCAACACGCGGGCACAAAGCGGGACTTTCGCCGTGAAGGATGTTTTTCTGTACTCGTTCCCGCTCTTTTCTTAACTATCTTTTAGGTAAAAAAAATTCTACAGAAACAATCATATTAATATAACAATTCATATGTATTTCGCAATTTCATATCATTAAGTAATTTTGGATATATCACAATAAAATACCGAAATGCGCATGCGCGTTCTGTGATCTAAAAAAGAAATATTTAAAATGATGAAGACGTTGCTTTCACATTCATATAATGTCCTTTCTTTTCACAAAATTTTGTTTCAGTCCGTTGAATAATTTTGGAAAAAAATCAGTTGCTAAAGTTCGTAATGTTCATATATTTAATTGAAATAGCGCATATTTAACTCGTAAAACTCGTTATATTTATGAAGTATATAGTAATACTATAACTTTCACTTCGTTACAAGATATTTTTTATAAATCTAATTGCGTCTACAAGTCGAAGAAAAAAGTCCGTAGTTTCTAATAACCAAGCCACTATTTATTAAAAATTCCATTAATAATTATTAATTTGAATTTGAACAGATTATTTAATGTTTATAATATATTTGCTATGCTATTTTTTTATTTAAATGAGTGTTAAGCAGAAAACACGAAAATAATTTTCAATTGAATTGATTTAATTAAGATATTATAGAATAGCATTGGAATCAAGAAGATTTATTCATGAAGAAAACGAACTAAAAACTCATAATATATTTCAACTTTTCAACATATTTTGCCCAATAACTATGTTAAAAATAAATCTTATTATTCTTTTCTTGTAGTAACATTAAAAAATGCAAATTTTAAATATCTCTAATTTAATATAATTTACTATAATTAAAAAATATAGTACTATAATTAAATAAACAGCATTGTTAAAATTAGTTAAAATATTGTAGACAACTTATTATTTTAATCTTTGGTAAATAGTTCCATTTTTTATACGGCACATTTAAAAAATAATTAAACTATTTAGAAGCAGATTTGTTTGCAGTATAAATATATCCTTCTCACACAACTAATCATTTACGAATGCTACACTATAAAACATTCTGGAACCGTTGCTCATTTTCTTCAGCTACTTTGTTGACAATTTCGGCAAACTGATAGGACAAGCCAAAATTACAGGCCTTCATGAAAATTCCAGCTTCATTTCTGAAATATTCAGTTAATTATCGTCTGCCGGAAGCGTTATTTTTGTATTTTTTTTATAAATATTTGAATATATATATATATACAGGGTGGTCATAAAATAATTCCCCGATATATGAACACCTAGTGGCCTATCCGCTCAACGAATCGAAAGGAAATTTCAGATATTATTATTTGAAAGTATGTGATCGAGATTGTGATGATTTCAAACAATAGAGCTCTCACGGTTACGGTTAAAGAAAAAAAAAAATTCGAAATTTTCGAATGGCAACACCCACTTTTTTCCTGCACAAATTGATAAGCGCATTTAAAAACCGTAAATGACATTGGAACGATCCTCTTATGACGAAAATTGTCGGCGTAAAACATTTGCAAAGAAGAGTATTGTAAAGGACCAATGACAACATAGAGAGGAGGTGTATTGAAGCACTTTGCATAATTCACAGGGATAGACAGTAGAAGCACCAATCACAGAACACCATGTGCAATGCATTGCTTGTGGAAAACTTTTAATAAGCAGTGTGGGAAGATTGTTTCTTCAATCAGGTGTTCGAACGACGTGCCAACAAGATGACACTTATAGGGAAACAACGAGATGAATTGATAAAGTTGTTTTATCTGAACGGGGAAAATGCTGCCGAAGCAGTGCGAGTTTATAGGCGAAATCATAAGCTAAGCCGAGGCCCATGTTCCTTACGAACTGCACATGATTTGGTAAAAAAATTTGAAGAAACAGGATACACATGTGATAGGCGTTCCGGACGACCTGTTCCTGTTGAAGTTGTTGCGGAAGTGCATAATACGATTACTGCAGGTCCATTGCGTACTGCAAGAAGTGTTGCCCGTAATTTTGATGTACCGAAAACCACAGTTCTCAAACTTCTGCGCTCTGTTCTGTGGATGTTTCCTTATCGATTCTAGTGCGTCCAGATGTTGCAACCTGGAGACGAGCAACAGCTTGTCGACTTTGCGATATTTTCCCTCATCAGATATTATGAAGATAGCAGGCGGATATTATGAACAGATGAGGCACATTTCTCCTTAACTGAGAAGTTAAACTCCAATAACTGCGTTTACTGGGCTGACGAAAATCCTCACGATGTGGCACCAGTGCCTTTACACGAAGCTAAAGTGACTGTGTGGTGCTGCATCGCAAGCACATTCGTTCCCGGTCCGTACTTCTTCGAAGAAGTTACTTCCAATAGTATGCAAACGTGCTCCATCACAGGTCCTCGGTATAAAATAATGTTGCAGAATTACGTAATTCCAGAATTGCAGCAGCGAAATGTCGTTAATGACATTGCATGGATGCAAGATGGTGTTCCTCCACACTCGCTACATGTGTTCGACAAGTGCTGCCACGGAACTTTGGTGATAGAGTCATCTCCCGTAACTTTGCAGTTTCGTGGCCACCGCTATCCCCCGATCTCACTCCGATGGATTTCTGGTTCTGAAGTTATCTGAAATCCAAGGTGTACACATTAAATCCACAAGATTTGTCAGAATTGAAAGATGCCATAAAACGTGAAGTTACATAGATTCCTTCTGCGATGTTACGTTCGTCATTGTTGTCAACAATCTCAAGCATGCAATGCGTTATCGTCTGCGAAGGTGGGCACGTTGAAAACTTGTAATTCCAATAAAACTTTTTTTCCCTCACCTCTCTTGCGTTGTCATTGGTCCTTTACAATTCTCTTCTTTGCAAATGTTTTACGCCGTCAATTTTCGTCATACATGTATCGTTCCAACGTCATTTAGGGTTTTTCAATGCGCTGATCAATTTGCGCAGGAAAAAAAGAGGGTGTTGCCATACGAAAATTTCGAAATTTTTTCACTCTAACCGTAACCGTGAGAGCTCTATTGTTTGAAATCATCACAATCTCTCTCGAGCGTATACCTTCAAATAACAATATCTGAAATTTCCTTTCGATTGCTTGAGCGGATAGGTCGCTAGGGTTTCATATATCGGGGAAGTTTTTTTATGACCACCCTGTATATATATATATATATATATATATATATATATATATATATATATATATATATATTTATACAGTCGAACTTAGATATGTCGAATTTGAAGGGAGGAGTAGAAAAAAAATTCGTGATATCGAAAATTCGAGATATCGAAAATTTGAAAAATTTTAAGGAATTCCCAAAAGAATATTTACATCCTAGTCCTATACTTTACACATTTAAAAAAAAATACTTACTTTATCTTACAGACAGAGAATTGGGTATTACCCAAGAAAATGTTGACAACAAAGAAAGCGAATCTTGAAATGATTGGATACACATTTAATGTAATATACATTATTAAAATTTAATCTTGCATTTCTTTACTTGCAAAATAGTCATCTATGACAGTTTGGTTACAGGTTCTGAATCCATCATTTCTATCACATTTTCCAAATGAGATAGGCGGATCCAAATAAGCTTAATTTTGTGGCGATAGTTTACTTTAAAACTCTGAATAATACCTTGGTCCAAAGGCTGTAACTTAGAAGTTGTGTTTGGTGGCATGAAATGTACTTTCACGGATTATAATTTCGGCACGCTATTATTATGCGTTGTACAGATGTCCAAGAAGAGAACAATATCGCGATTTTCATGGGACATTTTTCTGTCTAGTTCCTTCGACCAATTAGTGAAAATTTCGACAGTCATCCAAGCCTTATTGTTCGCAAAATAAGTCATTGGAACATATATCATTCCTCAAAAACATCGGGATTTAGCAGATTTACCTATCATAAGAGGTTTGAGCCTTTCTGAACCATCCAATATTAGTGCAAAATAGCACAGTTAATCTTTATTTGTTCCTTTTCCCGCCATGACATGCCTTTGATGGCTATAGTTTTATCAGGCATACACTTAAAAATTAGTCCTGTTTCATCTGCATTAAACACATTTTTTGGATCGTATTTTTCCAAATGAAAAGATGAAAATGGTAAGATGATCGAAATGGTAAGATGGAAAAATTCGATATATCGAGAGTTTGATTAAAAAAATTTCGAGTTAAAGAGCTTGTTTTACATTAGTTTTATACCGTGCATGAAGGGAAAGGAAAATATTTCGAGATATCGAAAATTTCGAGATACCGAGGTTCGATATATCGAGGTTCACCTGTATATATATATGTATATGTACACACACACACATATATATATATATAATAAAACTGTATAATTTGAGATTGAAAATTGATTAAAACAAGAAGTTGTGTGTTTACGGGGTTGTAGAAAGGTCAAGGGGGGTTGTGACCCCTTTTCCTAGTTTAAGCATGCATTTAATCCTTGGAAACACTCCCAGAAACCACTACATGCCCGAAACAGCAATCAACAGTATACCAGGGGAAAAAAACGGAATCCCGAAATATCAAAATACAAAGAATAATAAAAGTAGAACTAAAATACATAAAAGCATATAAAATGTAATGAAAAAAGTATGAATAATAAGATATTTAAAAAGTTGTTCGTGGATGGGGTACGACGTTAGAAGTTCGATGTCAGATTTCCATAAAGAGATATACGTAAAGTTCCAGATGTAGAGATTTATAAGCTCATGGTTACACAGTAATTAATTCTAAAATTGTAAAGTTTAGTTGTATTGTAGTAACTCATTAAAATTAGCATATTTTTCTTCACGGTATTTTTTACAATATGCCATATAATAATGTTTGATGAATTGAGGTGGGTATGATTTTATTTAAACTTCTTGGCCAAATTTCATGATAGATATGTTAATCTAGCAATCGTAATCACAAGATTTCGCCAAATGTTCGCATGAAGCAATAAAACTGAGTAAAAAGTCTTCCATAGTTTCCACAATGTATTCAATTTAAATTTGCAGCAAGTCTACACAGAGTTTTTGCAATTGATTGAACTGAAATACTGTTTTAAATATTGAAATAAATTGCACTTACCTGTGGAACAATGCTGTTGTGCCGACTTGCCTTCTTTCTGCTTTCAACGGACAAGAATTTTAAATCATCTTTTATGCTTGCTGTATCGTCATTGAAATCTAGCTGAACACTCTTACGAGCTTTATTGCAGGTGTTACCAGTTTGAACCAACACACTTTTTGGAATGGTGTGTCCAGCATACGACTGGGGATCGAGATTCACTGGAGATCGGTACTCAATAGAATTATCAAAGACATCAAGGGAGTCTTGCTCATCGTCATATTCATCTTCCTCAGCCAGGCACAGAATCAACTCAACTTTGGGTATCATATTCTTTTTGTTATCCTTTAATCTTTCACCAAACATAGTAATCTGTGTATTACTATTTCGATAGCTTTGAAAAAATTCAATAGTTTTCTAATGTGAAAATAATGCTATATTTTCTATTATTTTCTAATACTTTGTCAAACATGCTAATCTCTGTATTATTATTCTAATAGCTGTGAAAAAAGTTCAATAGTGTTATTATGTAAATAGTGTTATTTTTTGCTATCATCTAATCTTTCACCAAACATTGTAATCTATATACTATTATTTCAATAACTTTGAAAATAATTTAATAGTACTCTTACGTAACTAGTGCTATTTTAGTCATTCATTAACCTTTTATCAAACATAGTATCATACTACCATTTCAATAGTTTTGAAAAAAGTCTCAGTAGTATTCTAATATATCTATCCTTTTCGTTATTCTCTAATCTCGCATCAAACGTAGTATATACATACTACTATTTCAATAGTTTTGCAAAAAATTCAATAGTATTATAACGTAGATAGTACTATTAAAGGTTATTTGTTGAAGTGTTAAATCATTTTAATTGAAAAATATGCAACTATTCCATAGTTTTGACAGACTTCATATCATTGTCAAATTAAAATTATCGAAATATATATTTACTGTATGACTTAACTCATAAGATGTATATTAATACAAATGTCTGCAGTTATATTTTGACAAATTTTAAGTCACTTTAGTTCCATTTTGGGATGTGTATAGAATTTGGTCGTGCAACATTTTGACTGAATTTAAATCACTTTGAGCTCTAAACTAATAAACTCTTACTATTTTTTATATCTTTACTTAGGGGATATACCCATCAAAATAATTTTTAACTGCATTTTTAGTAACCTCAAAGAATTTGTTTTATGTAATTCTTACCGTTTAACAGCTGCGATCAAAGAGTATATTGATAAA
The DNA here is from genome assembly GCA_951213105.1 of Amaurobius ferox. NCBI lineage: Eukaryota > Metazoa > Arthropoda > Arachnida > Araneae > Amaurobiidae > Amaurobius > Amaurobius ferox. The sequence goes on from OX578140.1 coordinate 121,789,694, forward strand.
AGTATTATTATATATTTTTCATGTATTTGAAATCATATTAAGTGGTATAAAATTATACAAATCGTGTTATCTCCTAAAGCTACAACGAGAAGTTTATTTGTGCCCCACTTCAAATCAATAGTTCTTGTTACCATTGTGGGTTTCGCTTCATTTACATTCAACTTTAAATTAGTTGAAAGTTTTTTGGTAAAGATTTACTGCTGGCCAGAAAATAGAAGTATTATTTTCAAAACACAATTTTCAGTAATTTTCTCAGAAATTGCATTGTTCCTGAATGGTATTTTGAAATTAAGAGGCTTAGAAAAAGCATTTACATATATGTTAAAATAATAAATATACCTCTTGATTTCGAAAATAATGGATATTATATATATTTAGTAATAAAATTTAGTTTTGTAAACAGTAATCTTTTCTTGATATCGTTAAAAATGTTATTAGCTTGTGTTATGAATTTGGTGGCATCTTGAGCTTAATATGAAAGACATATTGTCATGGAATTTGTAGAATGAGTATATTCTATTGTATGAATAGACATGAACATAAATTGAGAGAATATTTCTCAATTAGACACTTAACAATTGATGTGCTACAAAGTGAATTATTTCACGTACGTCCAAATAGTCTACTATTCATATGTCAAAATTCAGTAACTCGTCTATATTTTAAAATAAAGTCAAACAATAATATTTTCATTAAATTACGTAGATACAATTTGTATATATCGAAAAACGTAATTAATTTATTTTAATGAATTTCTTCTAATTGAATCTTTTAAAGTACAAAAATAGCATTGTTTAAGTGATACAAAAGACTTTTAAAGCTTTTATTTTTAGATATATATTGAGCGTTTATTAAACAAGATGATTTAATAATTTTTATTTCGTTTTCTAAAGTGGTAGATAAATGAATTAAAAGCAATATTTGGAAAAGCAATAAATGGAATTGCTGAATTTTAATTCAAAGGAAAGACTAATTCAATCTCACACAGTTGCACTATTAAAAATTTCAGTGCAATACTGCAACTTATGTATTTTATATTATTCACTTTTCGTAATCAAGTTTGTATATTATCTTGCACCTTTATTAAACTTCTTACCTTAATCGGATTGTTTTTCTATGAATTTACTTTCAAAGGTAATCAGTATAAACTGACTTATTTCTTACTAAATGTATATAAGATTATAAACGAAAAAAAAATTTAGTTAATCGCAAATATTATATTTGTGAAACAAAACAAAAGTTCTTTTTAAAAATAATTTCAAACTATTTTATGAAGAGAATATTTTTTCAAAATAGCACATCCATTATCAGGAAAATGTAACCAAATAAATCTTTTATTATAAAATATTAATATTTTCATTCATTTTTATGTTTAATGTTCGGGAAAATACACTTAAAACTGGATATATTGCTGTTATGAAATATACAACCCAATTTAGCAATCCACTTTAAAAATTTTAGGTGCAAATAAAGCATTTGAATTGTAGCCAAAAATTTTAAATTGCTGCAAGTTTTTTTTATTAAAGTAAACAATAAAAAATACAGTATAAATATTTTCGAAGGTTTTATGTAATATGAGGTATATATAATAATTAGATTCGAAGGAGTTTATATTTAATTTGACATTTTTCAATGAATTGTTTTACCTATGTTTTTGAAAAATAGTTTATATGTAGTTAAGTATGTAATTTGAGGAAACACAATTTTAATTAACATTGGGAATTTTAGTCTTTAGTACTGAAAGACAAAATATGTATAGATAATACGTTTTATAATTTTTTATTCGGTGTAACCTTTACTATTTAACATTTAGCGTATGTGTTTTAAATTCCACTTCTCAAAACCAGTATTGAAAACGTTAAACATATCAAAACTATTCAATAACGAAATTAATATGCTGATGTATCTGTTATAAGTGTGCATCTATTTTGATTAATCCATCGTAAATTTGACACAACGTTTAATAAAAATATATAAGGATGATAAATTGAAAGTATCTAAGAATAATCGAAAATATGTATCTAAGATTAATTGCAAATATGACACCCAGCTTAATTATTTTGATACGTAATAACAAAACTTGAATAGCAAAATTTCACATTTTTTGGCATTTAATAGCAAAACAGGCCACTAATTAATCTATCGTGTAATATAATAATATTTAAAATACTGAATAAAAAAGGGATTTAATTAGTTTTTGTCTAATGGTAATTTTATTTTTCGAAATTTATTCTCAATTAAGCTTCACTACTATATATGATACCGATCGATATAAAGAAATACGTCATATTTAAAAAAAATATGTTATTTACATTTGAAATCCTTGCTGTTAATCAGATTCATTAATTGCATTGTTATAGCAAATTGATCTGATAAAGTATGTCAGATGTTTTTCTTGTTTGAGTACTAATTTTTCTCTAAATCATTTTCTGAAGAATCCTTTTTCATACATAAGTTCAGCGTAATCCCTTTTAGAAGAAACTTCAGTGTAATATAAATATTTTTGATTACTGAAACTTCGTTTTTCAACGTCTCAATATTTTTATAAATATATTATTATCTAAAACTTCGCAAAGTGAGAAATTTAAAAAAATTGTATTAAAATGTATTGTTTGTTAATTTTTGGTATTAAATTCTTTTTTCACTGTTCAAAAGTTTATTTTGTAATCAATATTAAAATTTAATTTTACTTTAAACTTTCAATAATCATACTGTTTATATTTAATGTATGTGTATGTACTAATACTCTAACAATAACTAGGAAATACAATATTATTCGTATGATTTTTTAAGGAACGTTAGAACTTCGTTAAAATTAATTTCATTTTAAATAAAAATATGTTTAATGCTCATTTGTTTCTGACTAGAATTTTAGTTTATAATTATATTTGCGCATCGTAAAAGTTTTAGTTATGTAAATGCTGTTACCAATATACAGTAATTTAAAATATTTAACAATTGTGTTAGCTATATTAACACACTTCAAATTTGCTCTATTACACTGTTTTGAAATTCTAAATGAATTAAGATATTATCAATTTTTCTTTGGATTTTAGTAGATGCTTCATAATAATTTTTATCACAACGAATTTCTCTGCACAATTAAATTTTGAATAGCTCTATTGTTATCGTAAACTGAATAACATTTATACAGAAATTGATTTTTTTTATGTATAATGCATAGCTTTACACAAATATTCTGGCCATATAAAATCGCATTGTTTATATTTGAAACAACAGTCAGGTCGCATATATAATAAAACGTATTTAGGAAATATGCAACATGTGAAAAGCTTAATAAGTTAATAACATTAGAAATTATTTTCGAGGCGAATAATAATTTATTTTTATAATGTCATTACTCGTTTCATATATATTTATTTCAGTAATTTAGGAAACCAAAACTAGTAAGCTTGCTTTGTTATGGTTTTTAATAAAGGTTTAAAGCTACCGTTTTGCATCATTGTTATTACAATACCACATAAATAACATAACTGTTGTATATCATTTCAAACTCCGTTATGTATATATATATATATATATATATAAATATATATATATAATTGTAACTCAAATATTTATTTGATATTGATGCTATCCCATAGAATAAATGACATAGAAATGTTTTGATAATCTTCTCTTGATTAATTTTACACCGAAAACTTGCTCAATATTTTGTATAGTTCATGCACATGTATAATGAACACAAATCTTTGACGATGTCTCCCATATCATTTTAAATTCTTTTAATGGAAATTTTGCTGCTAGCTGTACTCAAACAGATCCTTTTAGAGGATTGCAAGATCATTTGTTTGAATATACAGATATTAAGTCTTGCATTCAAAAATAATTTTAAACACATATAAATGTGAACGTAATAAGCTTAAATAATCTTTTCTTTCCACATTTCAATGAATATCTCATGAAAGCAAACATAAAACTTTGATTAACACGGTAGAGCTTTTATATAATAAATTTTAAAGATATGTCGAAAATCAGCATATAGCTCCTAAATGTCAACTACATTTGATAGATTTATAAATGATGTACTATTAGTTTTATTCATAGCACTATGAAACCTTACGATTCAATAAACAAAACATCTAAAATTTAATTTGATGTCATGATATATATGTCACAGATTTTGACATAAAACCTGATGTATATACATAAACCTTCGTAAAAAATGTTTTTGCAAACTACTGTACTTAAAACACTATAGTTAATTAAACATTTTGGAAGACACAGTGATTAAACATTGTGTTCAGTAGGAAGCACACATGTATTTTATCATAGAAGTAAATTTCTTATCATAGAATATTTTAACTGCATTTAACTAAAACACATGATATCTAAGTCAAATAGAAAACACTAATACTCATGAAAATAATAACTCATGAAATTGATTATACCTTATATCACCAAACATATTCATATTTAATAGTATGTAACACGCACATACAAATTTCTTTATCATATAACATCTTAAATGCTTTAACTAGTAAACAGACGAATTTAAGTCAAATTATTCATCACCATCATCTTTTAAAAATCATGTCTTATATGCCACCAAATTAAACTATTTTTCAGAAGTATATAACACTCCTATAAATATATTTACCATATATCATTCAAACTATATTAACTAAGACACAGACGATATCCAAGTCAAATTGCACACTGATGTCACCGCTAACGAAAACCGTCTGCCTTATTATACCAACAACTAAACTCTCTTTTGGCGCTTTCCCGTGTGCGGCAGTGAAGCAGGATTCTTTCTCGAGTGGCGCCAAGAAAAAAAAATTATATATCCTGATAGGTCTTCACACTCAACAGGCGATTTATTATAAGATTCCTCGGCTGCTTTTTCTTCTCCCCACGTTCACTCCAAAGTTATTAACACGGTAGAGAAGAGAGTGAGGGGTAGGAGGCATTCGACTATAACTGGGAAAGGCATTGTGATGAAAAATTCGTGGATTTTGGAGTCCAAGGCCAGAGTAGTAATTATGTGTCCAACGAAAAACAGAATGTCAAGGAGGGGGGTGAGGGTGCTTTAGAAGAGAGGGATGGGCGGATGTGCAAAATGCGAGAAAAGTAGAAGAAAAGGAAGGATAATTTGAAGCATCGTTTAGAGAAGAAAAAATGAAAGTTTAATGGGATATATATTTAATTATCATATTTCCTTTACTGTTGTTCGGGTTTTAGTAGTTTTAGTAATGGGCTTAATATATTTGTTTGTTGTGCTTAATTTGCATGTAGAAAATTATGTATGAAGTACTTAAAAGCTTAAAGGGGTAATAAATGTCTGTTCGTTGAAGTATTAAGTTTATTCAGATATTGAGAAAACTAATTCAATTCTTAACATTTTAAGAATAAGGATGTGTTATGGTATATGTAAATTTGTAATTTGTATTCTCATATATTGGATGATTAGACCTATATTAATTAAATATATTTATTAAAATTAATGATTGTCATTCTGCAATTAAAAAAAAAAGAACTCTTTTCAGTTTAACAGCATATGAGGTTGATTAAAAGTATCAACCGGCTTCAAGTGTAAACTGATAGTCACTGTTATAATTCTTTGAAAATTATTAATTATAAATATTTTAGTTTTATGGAAATGAAACATATACTATAATTTAGACGTTATTCTACAAGGGAAATGCTACATACCGGTTTCATAAACTTTTGGTTAGTTGATCCAAGTGACAATCCTAAGTTTGGCTCGTCCATTACGCTTTGGTCGTAATAGGCACAAACGAGCTTTACTTGTATTTGTTACTTCTTTATGGAAGTCTTTTTTGTGGGGAATTTCAAGTCTAACTTCAAGTAAAAATTCATAGATTCAAAATTTTAAATATAATGTAATTTGAAAGATAATAAAGTTTTTCTTTAATAGGCATTTCATTGGATGTTACACAACCTTAAAAGGATTGTCTTCTCAAACCCAATCAGAAAATTGCTTGCAAGCGCTCCGAGCGGTAGGGGGGGGGGGGGAAGGCGTGTTCAAAAATGTGCGTAGAGCTATGATTGACAAGTGACCCACCTTTTGAAGTTTAGATAGCGATGCTGAGAGACGTTCTTCGAAGCCCACTGAGTGCCAGAGGGGATGTTCCTGGAACATACATGTTCCTGGGACATACATGTTCCTGGAACACAAACCCGAGAATTAAGACAAAGCATCTCGAAGAGGTTGGGCGTATCTAGGGTAGGAGAGTCACTTCGGAAAAATATTCGAACGGTCAGTTGAATTGGAAAGAAAATGAACCATTTAGAGAAATCAAGGCAGAACTTATTGTTGCTTATGCCAGAAAAAGGTGTTTAGGTCAATATTTAATATCGAAAACTGTAATTAAATGTTTTTTACACACGTTTATTCGACTTCGATCAGAGTGTACAGGGTGTTTCAAAAATATCACACGATTCAATACACCTTGAACAATGGGTTGCAGGCCTGTATAGTTCCAACAGAAATGCTTCAAATATAGACAATCAGATTATAACAGTTTTGATCACGCGACACTTCGTAGAAAAGAAGCACGCATTTCAACTTTTTATACTAGCCCGTGAGTCACAAGCAATACGCGCAATAACTAAAAATCCTTAGAAATTAGAAAGCTCGGATTTAGCATATCGTTGCCTTTTGTAATATATTTTTACTTTCCTTATATACGTAATGTATATAAGGAAATAATAATTAAATACATAATGTATGTAGGAAAGTATTGTGACGGGGTCGAAAATTCGAATTCGAGTTTTCGACGGGAGAGTACGTTTCAAGCATCCCTGATCACAAATCGAACATTTTTAAAGTTATGTCTGTGCGTGCGTGTGTGTGTCAGTGAGTCTATGGAGACGATATCTCACGAACGAATGGAGCGATTCGAATGAAATTCGGTACAAAAATCACAATCCGTGAATACTGGAAGCCTATTGTTTTAAAACATAATCGTATGTTCAGAACCCCCCTAAATTTTCGAATGAATTTTGAAAATATCATCAAAAAATCAAAACCTGTAATAAAGTTACGCAAATAGACATTTCTTATGTAATTTTTCCTTAGAAAACGATTGACATAAACTTTAGAACGTTAGCATGAACCGTTCTCGAGATATTGCACATTTTTCAAATAAATGTATGAAAAAATCCCATAAATTAAAAAAATATTAACTGTTAAGAAACATGTTTACTTTTCATATGTAATATCATGCTATAAATTGCGTGACATCATTTTCATGGATCTAGCTCATTCCATTCAAGAGAAAAAATACTTTGAGTAATACTTTTGTATTTGAACGCCAATAGTCATTTATCCGCTGTAAGAATAACTTATTTCTCCGTCCATAACGCTTGGCGAGATTTTGGCGATGAATTTATCAGAATGTCGCCAACTTGGCGACATTTTTAAATGTTGCCAAATTAATGAAAATCTAGCCATCTGGATAAAAATGACGCTAAATCTATGAAAATGACGACTAATTGACGAAAATTTAATATCTTGGAAAGAATATGAGTATCTACTATAAGAATAACATTTTTTTTAACTGTAAAAGTAGTAAATCCATTGCATTATATAAGGAAAGCCATGTGCTTCCCACATCAGATTCTTTTGTTAGGATTTGTTGTTGTTAGAATTGAACCTTACCGGTCCAGCTCTTTCCAAGCCCATCATAGGAACATACAAATTTTGGGAAATAACCTCGAGGATTGGAGCAGTTGAAAGTTCAAATTGGGCATTTTGTTGTATTTCGTAGTATATTTTAATTATTTGGATTTCAAACAATACCGATACAGCCCTTCCTGGGCCCGCCATAAGGAGATACGAATTTTTGTTTTGTAAGTAACACGAGAACCGGAGCAGAAAAATGCTCAAATAAGGCTCATTGTCGCCTTTCCTGGTATATTTTTATTATTTGAATTTTAAACTATACTAAAAAGTAGAAAAAAATCAAATAAAAAAACAAGTTTTTGAATCCACACCTTTATTTTAAAATACATTAAGAAAATGAATAAATGTTCTTACATTTTTCATCTCATAAAATAAAAGTGGGTGACTTGAAATGTTATAAAATTAATATATCATTAACTTGGTACACTCCAAAATATCATCATTCAACGGATGTAATAATTGAATAAATATATGGAATCACAGATAATATACCCGTTCTTCGTACTGAAAATATTATATAAAAGAAACTTAAGTCACAATTATGTGTAAATTCCTATAGTATTCAAAATGACATTGTTATTCAAAACATTCTATTAAAATATTTAATCCTCTTGAATGGAAGTATTAGACTCTATGTTCTTGTTACAAAGTTATCTTCACAGGCAGATCTAAAAAATAAAACATCCTGATCCCGTTTATAAACAAATTTACAAAAAAGATAATACTGAATCAATGTATGCCAAAAAGAAAAACTCTAAAATTGTATTAGTATTTTATATTTTGTTTCAAAAATTGATTAAATATGAGTTAACTGGTTGAACATAATATAAGAAAACACAACAAAAGATTATCTTCCTTACATCATCTGAGTTTAAATTCGAAGGCTATAATTGATATAACCCAATCAAAAATGCAATACCGTCTATTTATAACATTTAATTTTACTTCCATTTCTTTATTATTTAATTCTAATAAAACTAATCTGCCATGTAAACACAATTAGTTCAATTTCGTTGCTGAGCAACATATCATTTTCTTCCAATAAGTTTGCAAAGCCTGCATAATGCTATTTAACTCCATGGAAGGTTCGTTTTTACTTTCCTTATATACATAATGTATAAGGAAAGTATTGTGACGGGGTCGAAAATTCGAAATCGAGTTTTCGACGGGAGAGCACGTTTCAAGCATCCCTGATCACGAATCAAACATTTTTGAAGTGATGTCTGTGTGTGTGTATGTGTGTGTGTGTGTGTGTGTGTGTGTGTGTGTGTGTGTGTGTGTGTGTGTGTGAAAGTATGTGTGTGTGTGTGTGTGTGTGTGTGTCAGTGAGTCTGTGGAGACGATAACTGACGAACGAATGAACCGATTCGAATCAAATTTGGTACAAAAATCACAATCCGTAAACACTGGAAGCCTATTGTTTTTATACGCAACCGAATGTTCAGAACCCCCCTAAATTTTCGAATGAAATTTTGAAAAAATCGTTAAAAAATCAAAACCACTAATAAAGTTACGCAAATAGACATTTCTTATGTAATTTTTTATTAGAAAACGATTAACATAAATTTTAGAACGCTAACATGAACCGTTCTCGAGATATTGTGCATTTTTCAAAAAAATTATCAAAAAGTCATATAAAATAAAAAAAAAATATTTCCTATTGAGAAACATGTTCACTTTTCATATGTAATACCATGCGATAAATTGAGCGACATCATTCTCTTGGATCTAGCTCGTTCCATTCATGAAAAAAGATACTTTGAATAATACTATTGTATTTGAACGCCAATAGTCATTTATCCTCTGTAAGAATAACTTATTTCTTAGTGCATAACGCTTGGCGAGATTTTGGCGACGAATTTGGCGGAATGTCGCCAACTTGGCGACTTTTTTGAAATGTTGCCAAATTAACGAAAATCTCGCCAAATGGATAAATATGACGCCAAATCAATGAAAATGACGACTAATTGTTGAAAATTCAATATCTTGGAAAGAATATTAGTATCTACTATAAGAAAAAATCTATTTTTTTACTGTAAAAGTATAAAATTTCATTACATTATATAAGGAAAGTCATGTGTTGCCCACATCAGATTTTTTATTAATATATCGACAGCTCCTGGTCCTAGAAATTCGAAACATGAATCACACTTTAGGTGCTATCATAGCTGCCAACTTATTTGGAGTAAAAATCAGAAGATTTTTGAAAAAAATCAGAATAGCGCGTAAAATGAGTTTTACGGAACAAATCGACATAAATCTGATTTTCAAAGGACACAATGTAAATAATGCACAAATATGTGAAACACACAACTGTTTTGAGATCTCTTTGGAAACAGTTGTATGCATGTTCATTTGTACATTATTTACATTGTATCCTTCATCTCTCAAAATATTTTGACAGAAAGTTACGTTATGTAATGATGATATAATTCGTTATGTAATGATGAAAAATGATATAATTCTATTATATTTAGAAAATGCAAGTTTGACAATTGCGTTTAAGAACAGGGTTGTTTAAATACATGGGCAAATTTAATTTTAACACATTCCTTTATATTAATTCTAAACTATGATTTTGTTATCTATAATAACTCATGCTTTTATTTTGTCAGTTTTGTTGAAATTAAATCATTACAATAGTCAGGATTTATAAACTTAATTTCACAAAAAAAAATTATTTTACAATTGGGAAGACACAAATTTTTTGTTCTTAAACTGCAGTATATTTTTAAACACATTCATAAAATTATCATGTATTATTAGAATGTGCATTGTCTAGTGTCTACACATAAATAAAAATTGGTGGCAGTATATTTTAAAGAAAATGTTTATTTTGTTCAAAATATCTTTTCATAAAAATGTGGCAGAAAGGGCTTCAGATAGAAAAAGATTGAATTTCATGATCGTACTATTTATATGAAAATAATTAAAAAATTAACTTTTATAATCAACCAAACTATGAAAATAAGCTACTTTAGTTCAGTTAATGTGCAACAATAAGGAGAAGGAGATCGATGGAAAAGGATAATTGCGTAATCTCGGAAACGCTCGCGAAAAAAAACTGAATACGATCGTACTATTTATGTGAAAATAATAAAAAAATTTGCCTTTATAATCAACCAAAATATGAAAATAAGTTAATTTAATCAAGTTAATGTGCAACAATAGGGAGATGGAGATCGATGGAAAAGGATAATAGCGTTCTCTCGGCAACCGCTGCAGAGATGAAAAAAAAAATTACTATTTATATGAAAATAATTAAAAAGGTGACCTTTATAATCAACTGAAATATAAAAATAAGCTAGTTTAGTAAAGTTAATGTGTAATAATCAGGGGATGGAGATGGATGGAAAAAGGCAATTATGTACTCTCAGCAAAGCCTGAAAAGAAAAGACTGAATTGCTCATCTTAAAATTTAAGCGAAATATAATTTGTTTAGTAAAATAATTCTTTATTTTTATTCGCACTATAAAAATAAATTAGATCTATTGTTCTGATATGAAATCATTAGAAGAAGAAAATGGATGCAAACTGGTAATTTTGGACTCTCAACAAAAAGGGGTAAAAGTAAAACAAATATTTTCAAATGCTGTGCGAAGTTTTTTCTTCTGTTTCCCCTTTGAGTCCAATGACAACATATGTATTAATGATATATATGATAACATACATCACGGTGATTACGGAGACAAAAATCTACAACCTACAACTTTTTTTTTTATTCCTTTCTGTGGGGGATTTTATGCCTACACTTCCGGGTTAGAAAGACGAGCATTGTCTGCCGTCCGTTTCTTGAACGCTGCGTGCTGGAAGTACCAGAATAAATAGAGCTTGTCACACGAGAACGTCTGCGTTCATTGCCGCGTTCATTGTCTGCGTTCATTTGGATTGCTTGTCACACGAGAACGCGAACGTTCTCGTGTGACAAGCAATCCAAATGCTTGGCGACATTTTGGTGTAAAAATATAAGTTTGGCGATAAATCGTCAAATTGGCGCGATTTTTAGGCGTAATTAGTAAAAAATATTAAAAATCGTAAAGAAATCGATTACGCGCGTAAAATCGTAAAATAAGAGAATTTTCGTAAAAATTACGAAAAATTCGTAAAAGTTGGCAGGTATGTGCTATTTCATGGTTACCATGAAATTTTATGAAATTCTGTGCGGCAGTTCTTCTTTGATGATGAGACAAACACTCTCAGACACACACACTGTCAGATTTTCAGTTTTACTTATATAGATTATCACTAATGTATGAAATCAATAATTACACAAATTTAGTTATGGTACTTTTAGACTTTAGAGTGTATTTATATTTAATAAAATATTTGTTTTATTTAATTTCTAGCTAACCACTTTTATTGTATGAGATAAAAATGTGAGAACAATATTTTTTCGTTGCATTTTTTGTTCACTTGTTTTAATATACGTATCTTGGCATGTTAAATGTATAGATACTTGAATTCTAATAAATCTGGAAATCTGATATTTATACATCAAGGCTATCTTTGATACCCACTGACTGTACCGTCACCAGAAGCCAGAAAATGTTCTATTAAGCCGCTATTTTATAAACCTCTGTATCTTAGTCAATTAACATCGAGTTTATTCAAGATCAAGCTCGAACTAAATAAGATTTCAATAGCAGATTCATGATAACAAATCCTGGAGCTATCAGTGTTCGGAATATTCATCATTTTCTTTATAAATTTGATGCCAGTATATAGACTTTGATTATTACCACAAAATACGAAAAATTACAAATCGCTTTCTATCTGCCAGTTCAGTTTTTGACTAAAATTTCCTAATGAACTGAAACAAAAGCGAAACCGCTCAATCGATATTTGTTGCTGCACTTAGCACATCAAAGTATACATTTGAAGGCCCCATAAAGCATTCCAAATTATTATTCCACTCTTTGAAACGCTTTCTAACACGAGTTTTGTGTATATGAGTTACCTAAATGGATCGTTATAGAAATTCCTTCAATCACGTTTTACTTTCTCATAGGATAGAGAAAGCACTGTTTTAACGAGAATTTTCACGAGAATTTTCGAGACCAATATGTTTTAGGCTTCCCTGAACATATTTTGACCAATTTAGAGTGACGCCCATCAATCTACCACAAGGTTTGGAGTCTCTAATTGTGCGGCCGGTTAGAGTTCAGTATCGAGCAACAACTCAACTCACGGCCTTAGGCCAAGCCTCACCCGACGGTCGGGCCTGAGTTTTGTAAGACTGCTTCAGATAAGATTCAAACTTAGTTTTAAAAGCATCGGGTATGGCCAGGTTAGGCATATTTAATTTTGAAAAAAAAAATAATTCAGTACATGAAAATTAATTTTAATTTAATACATGAAATTATTGTGATTATTTGCTATGGAAAGATAAATGTTTAAAAAAAGCACAAACTTTTAGCTCAATTCTTCGTAGAAAATTTATCATAATTATATTTTGAACGCATTTGAATACAAATCATTAAAGGACGGACTAGGCCGAGACTCAATTGTCATCCGGTCAGGCACAAGTTCTGCATTTATAAATTTCTTTCGGCTCAGGCAGGGTTTATTCACTAGTACTGTCGGGCCATGCCGGTTTAAAATGTGAATTTTCGACAGGCGCGGTTATTGAGAGAAGTCGCGATAACGCGCGGCCCCATTGAGTAAACACACCGTAAGTTATTTTTTTAGTTACACAGATTTATTACAATTTCTATTGAAAAAATCTGAATTTTTGGTTCAATTAAATCGAAAATTATTGAAAATAAGTATTGGTAAATGTCACTAGATGACAGCACTACAGCTTTCCTCGGAGAACGAGGACTCTATGAAAGTTGTAGTGCATAGAATTTTCAAGGGTAGAATAGAGGGATATTTGCTATATTGTCCCTTTAACCGGCTTGTCTGTCCTGAGCGAGTGAATGGTATGAGAACAATATTAGATATTTGGCGTGAAATAAAAACAGACATTGCAGTTTTAGACTTGATGCGTGTCGCGTTTTCGCAAAAGAGAAATGTTCGCCAAAGAGAAATAGAAGAGTAGTGAAAAATGAGGATGGACTTCTCAAATTGGCTCAGATCTCTAATTTGGCTTCATTTTTCTAGATTTAAGAATGTGTATGTCCTCTTCTCGTCTTCTTTTATGAATAAATTTGGAAGTTTAAATAAACATTTGAAAACAAACTACTCTTTTTTTGTAATTTTGATTTCTTTTATTAAATCTATTAACCTAGTTCTTTCACTTTTGGTCCATGGCGAAATCGTATTAGATTTAGAAAATTGAAATCTAAAAAAATCTTCCATAAATGTTTTTTTTTTTCGCTTAATGAGTGAGGTTAATAAGGGGGAGTTATTTATGATATTTTATTGGTTTCTGTCCATCGTGAGTAAAATCGGACACTCACTTTGAGAGGCCACATGACCTACCCTGCTGTCTTACTTTGCAGCTACTTAACATTAAAAAGTATCTAAAAATTAAAGAATATCTAAATATTTATTAAAAAGCTTTAAAATTAAGTTTCCAACATGATCCTTTTATCTGACGTTATTTTTCTGGAAATTTCGGCCCCCCGCTGGGGATTATATTGCTCACATACCCCATGGACGTATATTTTAATTGAGGTAGCACCCCAGATGTCTTCTAATTCAGCGATTATGATTCTTATGATGGCTCTGCACCATCTATACGTGTCAACTGAATATACATATTTTGTGTCAACCCCTTGGGCGTAACTTTTAGCTTAACTAGCTCCCATAATTTTACATCTCGTTTCCTAATTCAGCGATTTTGGTTGTGCTAGTGATTATAGTCTCTGCACCATATTTACCTGTCACCTGGATATGCATCTTTAACGTGACAAATCCCTGAGCGTAACTTTTATTTCAGTAAGCCCCTCCTCTCCCAATTTTCTATCTCACCTCCCAATTCACCGATTTTGATTTTACTAGCAGTTATAGTCTGTGAACCATCTGTACGTATCACCAGAATATGCATATTTTTTTAGACAGCTTCCTAGACGTAACTTTTAGTTTAACTAGCCACACACAATTTTACTTTAAATATAAATTGGGACTATGTAATGTTTTCACAGGGAGGGTGCCTCCATATGTGTCCAGGAATGT